>VZTH01000418.1:24260-144620 GCA_013397815.1 Aleadryas rufinucha
ACATTATTATTATTATTATTATTATTATTATTATTATTATTATTATTATTATTATTTATTACCACCCAGTCTGGGAAAGCAGAAGTGGCATTTGGGTTCTATGTGCCTGGCTCAGCTGTGAATCAGCAAATGACGTTAATAAGCATTTGTGGACTAAATATATTTTTAAGCTGTCTGGCTGCTTGCTCTTGGTGAGATTTCTGAGATTAATGGTCCTGAAACGTTACTCGTGTTCGCTCTTCCTCCAGGATGAATCTGACCTGTGCAAGCACTATTATATTTTTTAAATTGCTGTGCAAGAAGTTACAAGAGTAAAGATCAGTTACTGCTTTTTTTTAAGCTGTTGGCAAGACGTAAATTTATCTGTTGACTGAAGCAGTGTTTGCAGCTAAAGGTATTGATGGTTTTTCCAAGCATTTCAGGTTCTTTAGGGGAGGGAACAGAGTGTATTGATGTTTTATTTAGTTTTTGTGTAACACTTTGGTAGCTGGTGCTGGTTTTAAGGCTTGGATCCAAGTCCCAGTCAAGGAGATGTGCTTTTATTTGTGTGGTTGTGGACCCAGATTTGCATGTTCCGGAGCAAAACACAACTCCTGCTGCTGGGAAGGACAACTGGGAAGGACCGTTCTTAATTTCCTGACCTGAAAGGGACAGGGATGTTTCTGCTCATGGGGAGTTCAGTGAAATAGAGGCAATTTTAATGTGAACATGTGGGTTTTGGGGGTCCATGGGTGACTTGTGGGATGTACCCCGACCTTCCCTGCTCCATCACCCTGTTAGACCAGTGCTGTGAGAGCCCTGGCTCTGTTCTGGCTGCTGCTTGGAGGGACAGAGAAACAAGGATAAGCAAAGACATTAAAGAAGACCTAAAGGAACCTGGATATACTTGGGGAGATCATCAGTAGAGAGGGGAGAGGAGAGCACCTGTGTGTGCCCTGAAGTGCAACCCAGCTGCTTTAAAAGCAGCACTGAAACCAGTTTGCAGCAATTGGAGGTAAAGATGAGACTGCCTGAAGGAGTCTCTTAGGAAGGCATCGGGCTGCTTGGAATGACAAGCAAAGCACATAACCTGCTCCTCAGGCAGCATTACAGGTTCCTTCTGGCCCCCAGCCCTCCTGACAAAAATCAGCCTTGGAGTAGAGCAGGTGACTGGAATAGGAGTGTAAACGGGGTGCCTGGGCTTTCCTGAGCTGGATTTGCCCTCCTGGGTGCTGCTGGTTCACCAGCCCTGTCTTTGTTCTCCACGGGAACTGCCGTCTCCTCGCTCTTCCAGGTGTGGAAGGATTTGTGGGCATTACAAGGGCAGCTCTGGCTCTGCTTCCACCCTCAAACATGGGATCCTGCCCAGGCTCTGGGTGCTCCTGGAGGGATCTGTGATGTGCTGGGTTTGTCTGTGGTGATGTCTCCTCCGTGGAAGTCACTGAGCTCCCAGTTTAGAAGGGAAATGCTTTGAGGGGAAGTGTTGTACAGTGGGAGCACATGAGAATGGTCAGTGCAACCCGTGTGTTTCTTCTTCTCTCTTTTTTTTTCGTTCTTAATTTCCATGAGTTAGAGATGACGATGACTCATGGCTTGGAACACACTTTAAATCCCTGAGGTGCTCATTGCCGCCTACTATCACGTATTGAATTTCTGACATACCGGAGGGATGTCTGCAGAGAAACTCTGATGTGCAATTATAAAATGTTGTAGCTTTATGTTGTTTGCATAGGAGCCATTAGCATGGTATAACTGGGAAAATAATGCAGCTTTATTCTTGCTCTTGATTTCCCATGGGCATGGCAGTTCAGCAACTGTGTTCTGTCTTTTCCTAGGATGTTGACACATGTGGACCAACAGTGACATCCTTTTTCAGCAATGCTGTCTTTGCTCCCTCCTGCATTCAGAAGCATCTAGAGAGATTTTTTGCAGAAGGTAGGTTCTGACATTTCAGCTGGATGGCTGTTCTTTTTCTTCTGGGTTAGAAAACCCGTTTAGATGTTACTAGTGAGAATGGTAATTAATCTGAGGGATGCTAACTTGCTGCTGGTGAGAGGGGATTAACCTTACCTTGGGTTCCACTTGAATAAATGCTTGGGGAAAATGTGATAAAATGGAGCCTGAAGAATGCAGGAACTCCTTGAGAAGGGCTTGGCAGTCACAGGACATGGTTGGCTTAAATTGCACAGATGTGTGCATCGGTAATAAACCTCTTTTTAAAGAAAGCTCACACTCCTTGCCTTTTTCTGCTTAGTCAACATCCTTGTTTATTTAAAATCTTTCAAATAAATAAATTAAAAGGGAGAATGGCTGCACAGGATGTTCAATTAACATAATTTTTAATTTAAATCTGGGGTGAGGCTTTTTTCTCAAAAAAAAATCTTAACCTTGTTGGTTTTATTTGTATTGAAATAAACAGTTGTGCAGCCTCATTTACTACCATCAAATTGTAGTTCCTACCTTTTTTTTGTCCTCTGAACTTTAACTTTGTTTTACATTGCTGATAGGATTGAGATGCAGAACTTCCCAATAAACAGTGTAGAAGGAGAACCAGTTACCCATGGTGGCTTTTAATAAAAGTGAAGAAATTGTTTATTTATGAATGTGTTGTACCTGCTGCTCCCTTATGCTGTAACCTTTGGAGTGTTGCTTGGGGGTTCACTGTGTGTGTCCAGCTCCATCCAAACCTCTTGTGTGTATCCTAGCAATGTATCTCATAGTGTGAACTCCCACTACAAAATTAGTGGCTGGAGTTTTTTGGTAGGGTGTCAGCCTTTAGCCTGGCTGCAGAGTTCTGCATCTTCTGATTTTCCTCCAGTATGTTCCTCAGCACTTAAATGTTTTTTTCCTTTATCAGAAATGGTCTTTTTGACTCCCCCAAAAGTTTCTTTGGGGTGATACTGTGGTATAGCAACTTTTCATTTTTGCTGCTGGATGCTAAAACTTAACAATTGTCAGGTTTTGCTTCAAGAGCAACAAATTGCTGGGAAGAAGAGGAAGAATAAATGAGTTTGGATCCGAGACTGTTCACTTACCAGACTGAAATATGTTTTCAGTCTCTCTGGGTTTATACCTCAGGGTCACAGCACTTACACTGAGACTGCAGTGACAGCAGCTCTGTATTAACATGCAATATCTTTATCAGAAATTGTTGAAATGAGGGGTGACTTGAATACCTTAATTGTCTCCTGTTGGGAAATTGGCTCCCAGTGAATTCACTGCCATTCTCCAGGTCGATTCCCTTCCTGAAGCTTGTCTTTGGGATTAGCAGAGCCCATGCCAGGCTGGGTAGGCTGTTCCCAGTGCTGTGTCTTGTCCCTCTGTGGAATACCTGATTTCCTCGGGAGAGAGCCTGGCAGCTCCTTCCTGCCCACTGCAGCTCCAAGGGGGCTGTGGTCGGGTCTCTCAGGGATCAAAAGCTGCCAGCAGCAGCTTTAACAGAGGAGTTTATGCTCGTAGAGGCATTAATTGCCATGTGAGTTTGTGCTGCTGTGCTGAGGAGGAACATCTGTATCCCCAGAGCTTCGCCTCCTGTTTCAGGTCACGCACTCCCCTGTAGGCTGTTGTAGAGGGGAGCGTTTTTCTCTGAATTAGCGGTAACAGCAGAGAAGAAACGCAGTCCTTGGCAGAGCTTAGGGTTTGCTTTGCCCCAAGGCTGAGGCTCCACTCGTTTCACTTGCCTGAAGGATTTTACAGGGCTGATGAGGTGCCCAAGTGGTCATTAATTCTCTGGGCAGGTGAGAGGAAATTGCCTCCAGAATGGTGTTCACAGGAAAATGAATCCCTGCTCTTGCGTCACCAGAGAGCGAGTAACGTCTGTGAGTTGGCAGGTAGGGAATGTAGGGAGAGAAATGGGATTTAAACCTTGTCAGGGAATGCAGTGTTCATGGAGACAAAAGGCTGAATTGCCACATCCAGGAAAATACCGTAGGCACTGGGTAATTTCCCCCTGTGTTCTGCCAGCATCACTGTGCAGCCCTTTGGTTTTCCAAACCTGGAGGCTTTCAATCCAAACTGTTGGACAGAATGAAAATGTTGGGAGAATGCTCCTCTGCAAATCATCCTTGGGAGTGTTTTGCATAGAACTGTTTAAAAATCTAGGAAAATGTCCTCAATCCCTGCAGTGAGCAGAGCCCGAGGGACGCGAGTGCGGACGTGAGCCGTGTGTGCCGGTGATGTTGGGAGCTGTGGGGCCTGGGCAGGGAGCCAGGGGGAACGCAGTGTGATGGGGAGATGGAGGATGCTAGGGTAGAACGAGGAGGGACCTGCTGCTCTGTCCCTCAGCATCCTCACTTCCAGCTCTCCAGGGGCACTGTGCTGCCTTTCTGTGCTTCCACTGCTCCTGCAGCTGCAGAAGCCTGGATGGGGTGAGTGTTTGCTGTCTGTAAGAAGAGGCAGCGGCTGACGCTGGGCAGGAGGATAATAAGAGGGGAAAGCAGATGAGGTGGAATCCAAGGGTGCCTGAGATGTGAGGCAGGCTGGGGACAGGACTTGTGCACTGGGGAAGTGATGTCCCCTCTGAGCAATCGGTAACGTCACTGAAGGGACGTGTTGTGTCCTGTCGAAAGGAAGCACAGCTTTGCTTTGCACTTGGCTCCTTCTAATGTCCTTCCAGCACTGCCTGCCTGGCCTGCAGCACCTGTCCCTGCACCTGTGCCATGCTGGGCTGTGATTTTCCACCCCTGGCTGTGTAATGTGACCAGCTTTTCTCCTTCCAGAGCCTTATGTCCTTTTAGATGGAAACAAATTGGGCCTGAACCTTACTTTTACTGCACCTCGTACTTACCAGGGGATTTAGTGTGGGACCCATGATGTGAGAATTGAATCCCTGGTAAGGGGTGAGTTTGTGGAAACCAACTGAATGCAGAGAAATCTGTCTTCGTGTTGGGTCCTTCATCAACTAGATGGAAAAACTCATTGTAAAGAGTTAGATCGAGGTGATAGCACTTCAGGGAGCTGGGTGATGGCTGCTTTTGTACTGGTAAGGAGAAGAACCCTGTTTGGCAGTGTAATGGAGCAGCACAATTGTGACATTCCCCTGTCTCAGAGTGTAAAGGTTGTGGGTTAGTGTGGCATTGTTCTTGTGCCAGGGAGGGAGAAGGGGGAGCTGCTGAGAGGTGAAGAAAGGGGAATGGGACCTTGTAAAGGTGGGAGAGAGCTACAGGTAAACCTGGTTAGACCTGACAGACAGGACACAAATGTTTGGAAAGGTACGGAAAGATCCCTTTTCATAAGGAAGGGACCTACAGTCTCCTGTATAATCTGGCACTATGAAATTTCTCATGGAAACAGGGGTGAGTTTTTCTTTTGGTGGTTTTCCTCCTTTTACCATAGAAACACAAGACACGAGGAACTGTTTGGACATACATCTTTAACAGGGAGGAAAGAGCTGTGACGCTGCTGTGGTTGTAACCACAACCTAACTGACAGTTTCCTGCTGCAAGTGACTTTCTATAGATGTAAACCTCCTTCATTTGTGTTTGTTTTTCTGTGCTGTTTAAATATCTGAGGAAGATTCTGTTGCTGCTGGGCTTCTATTTTTTGACAATGTCTTTGTTGTAGTACTTTTGGGGGATGGTGGCATGAAGAGAGATCATTACAGCACTGATACAAACTTAGGTGGAGTCCAAAAAACTTCTGTATTTTGCAGTCTGGTTTAATGTAGAAGTGAAGAAGTAACCCCATTAAATGTGTGTCAGACTGGTTTTGTAGTTACATTTGCATGTACAAAGCTCTGTTTATTTCTGAGGAGAAAAGATGTCATCATGTGAACCTGCCTGTGTGGCTGAGACTCTTCATCCGATATTTCCATGGTATCATTACTGGCTTCTAATTCTCTTGCCTCCTTCCCACCCTTCTCCCCTGTGATGTGTTAAATATCACAGCTGCAAAAATGAGGGCACGTTTTTTCCCTGCTGTTCCCATTCCAGCTGGAAAACTTGGACGGAACCTTCCCTTGTGGTTTGTGATACTGTAAATAAAGGCTTGGGAGGTCACACGTTTTCCATCTCAAGTTATTTTGATTCCAGTGCTGGAATGGGAGAGGAGGAGGGAGGAGAGGAATAAAAATAAAAACAAAAACAAAACCTCCAACTGTCGTAGCTTATTGTGGGAAAAAGAGCTCATTAATGCAGAGGGGAAGCAATTGGCAAAAAGGCCTTTGCAAGGAGAACTTAGTCTTTGACTGAAGCTGGGACTTGGATAATTAGGGTCAAAGATTTCAAAGGAATCTTCTGTAAAGCTTTGAAATAAAAGTTATCTACAAAGCAGAGGCCCTGAACACCAACTCCTGTGATCTGGGGCTGTTGCTGTCTGCCTTTAGAGGTTCATCAGCCTGGCTCTATAGGCGTGTGGGTGAGTAATTTTACCTGTGTCCCCCTGAATATGGTTACTCATACTCTTAAATGTCAGTTAAGTGGGCTTTAGGCATGGAGTTGAGAACTTGTGGTTGTTGGTCTCTGGCTGTGGTCGGGCGAGCCGTCTGTTGTTTTGCAGCCCGGGCAGTACCCCAGGGGCTGGGGCATGGGGGGTGGGAGACCTGTTTGCACATTTTCTCAGGGTTGGAGGTGCAGTTCAGCCTTCTGAAAAGCCCCACAGAATCGTGGCTCTTACTGCTGCTGTTCCCAGCTGGTGTCCTACATCTGCAGGCTTGGTCTCCTCAGCCGTGTCCCTTCTTGTGTTGGTGTTTGAGGCTTTGCGTACTCACAGAAAACACTGTTTAGACTTAACCTTATCATATTTTTCTCTTTTGATATTTGTATAATCATGTTTTGGATTTACTAAGAAATGAGCTCAGGACAAGGTCCACTGGGCTTTCCTGCTGGGTGTGATGAATATTGGCTTAGAGAGGAGACACTAACACTTACTGGCAACTGTGTCACTCACTTTTGTTGAGTTCTGAAGAGACCTTTTCCTGGTAATGATTTTTTTCTGTTGTTTTTTTTAATCAAAACAGGAGACAAAATGTGAATATAATTTGTCACTGCAGAACTCACAATGTACCTTGACACTACAGAAGTATTTCTTTTTCCATAAACTGTTATATTTATAATGTACAGCAGGAACAAAAGAGGAACATTCCACGTCTAGATGTTAATCTCTGCACTGGGTAGTCTTTTGATTCAATAACTTTTCTTCCTTGATCTTCTTTTGCGGTTTTTTTTTTCTTTAATAGGCACAGGACATATGGACATAAAAAATAATGGCCCAATTTCACCCCTGCTGTAGCTCATTGACGTCATTAAAGCTACAGCAGGGATGACTTGGCCCAGATTCTTTAAAAATAAGACCTGATGAACAACCCCTCCTGGAAAAGCTCTGTGGAGAAGGTTGTCCTGAGCACAGCACAGAGCAGATGCGATGCAACTCACCCTGACATTTGGTAACATTCCCACTGGTGCCGTTCCAGTGAGATGCTGGGCCCTTCTTGGAGGGGACAGAAGGCTGCAGATGTGTTCCAGATGTGCTTTTACCATGTCATAATAGTGTGATGGAAAGGGGCAATTAATGAAGTGAGAGAAGGGCACCTAAGGCAGAGGCAGATCTGGGTGGAGACCTCACTTGGTTGGAAGTTGTGAGCGCTGTCTGTGCCTGGGCTTGGCACATGGTGAGGCAGAAGATGGAAATGTAGAATTATCTGTGAAAAAGTTGCTCTGAGCAGGTTTTTAGGAGGATGGTTTGGGTATGTTTTGTATTTTTGTACTTTTTCCTCACATCCTCTGCGATGTCTGGGTATTGCCACACAGGGATCAGCCATCTGAACGTGGCAGTTCCTGGCACAAAGGAGCGCTGCAAGGTTCAGTATCTTGAGGTAGGTCCAAGGTGCACCTGCTTTTTCAGGGCATATTTCTCTCCTTATAACTGGGCATAGAAATAACAATTCTAAGTAACGTAGATGAAAAAAGGCAACATGGATCATAGCGGAAATAGCAGATATGACCTTAAGTGCTGAGTCTGAATTAAGCTGAAAAATGTACTTTCAGATCTGAATGCACTGAAAACAGAAAGGTGAAAATGTGAGAGGTTCTCAAGAGCTGTTGACTACTTTCTGTTTACTGAAATAGTGGTGGCGATTCATGGATGGTGACTCTGAAAATCTTTACACTAATGTACAACGAGAGTTTTGCTCGCTGTTATTTATAACTGCAGGAAGGAACAGTCTTTAGAGAGCAGTCAGAGCCCCAAAGCTGTATCTGTGGTGGGTGAATGCTTGATCACTTTTTGTACAGCCAGTATTCATTGCCCAGGGTATCTTTAATTTAACTGAATTCTCGGTGGTTATAACTGTGTCTGGCCAAGACAGGTTCTCTTGCAGTGAGTCCAAGAAATCAGATAGTTCTTTTTCCGATGCCAGACTCTTCTGGTCCACTGAATATAACTGCAGGAACACATAGTTCCCAAAAGGAAAATGCTTACTGTGTTTTTGGTGACAGCTGAAGCTAACTTGGGGGAGGGCAAGATGGAGCAAATGGCACTTGTCTGCTTATGAGAGCATGTTCGTTTTAAGGGAATTTGAGTTGGAAAGTTTTGTGCAGTGAAAAGCCAGAATAGTGTCAAAGTGACATTGACTAGTATAAATAGTGAAGGGAGAATTAAATCTTTAAAATATATTCAGTCCTTTGATTAGTCATCCAAAACTCTGCTGGTAAGACAGGGAAAGAAATCTGGGCTTAACCTGATAAATGTCCTTCTAACTGTGGAAAAAGTCAGAAAACCCAAGAATGTAATTCATGATATCCAGAGAGACCATGCAGCAGCTGGCAGCAGACTGCTAAGGAAGAGTATTAATCCTAGAGGAAACGGGGGGAAGAGGTAACTGAGAACTCTGCAGCCTTAAGGACTTTTGGAAGTAAAAGATATTTGATGTAATGCAGATAAGGGTGATTAGATTATTTTATTGCATAGAACACACTCTTGTCTGATTAAACTATCTTCCTTTGAGGCTCTCTTTCCTTGTATCGTCTTCATCCATTTCAAGCTCCCCTATACCATTGTGGATGGACCTATTTAGGGTCTAACCTTCTACTGAGGTCAAAAGCAAAATTTGATGGGTGTGACAAGAACCTGCCCTGGGACTTAAAGTGAGCCCCCACCACCTCTTTCTAACCAGACTGATGAGCAGCATGGGTTGAATATTTATGCCAGATCCAATAAAACCTTGATGATTGCAGAGAAGGGTTGAAGAGAGGATTCTACCCGAGTGAAAGAATGTATGAAAATTTTAAATTGCCTATCTTTGTGACTGACCCACAGCAGTTAATTTTTCAGAGCCAAGGCTACATTGTCATGCGTTTTAGCAGAGCAGAGAAATGATTAATTTCTGGGCTATACAGAGATCTTCCTCAATAATCAGAAGCGTGTCATCTGGTTGAAAATACAATTTTTCAGGAATGAGGGAAGCTGTAAATGGGCAGCAGCTCGTTGTTATGGATGCAGTTAGACAGAGCACACGCATCCCTGAGATCCAAGCCCAGCTCCCTCTCCGTGGCACTCAGGCAGTGCTGGGAAATGATGAGCTACAGCCAAGTCTGGTTTCCCGTCCTCTGGAACGTCAGCGCGCGGATGTCACGCTGCACACACGTCCCTGGGCTGTGGAGGGGTTATCAGGGAGATAACCTGGCTGAACCCCAGCACTCAGAGTGTCTTGGGGCCGCTTGTGGTGGTATCTCAGCTTCACAGCCTCGAGTGGAAACTTCAGGAAATTCCAGTTCCTACTGAGGCAGCGTGTTCTGTGTGTTAATCCCTGTGCAGGGGCTGTGAGGGGAGAGAAGGATTCACCAGCACACGCACTCACAGACTCATGTACTCGTTTTGTTTATGAAGAGTTACGAGTTGAAATCAATATGCAGATCAGGAGTGCTCTGAGTACCTAAAGAAAATCCTTTGACTGTGGTTTCTGCGTCATCCCAGCAGTTTATTAAAAAAATGGAAAGAAAAAGAGGGGGATGCAAATACCATCCATATTTATTCAGATTAAAAAGGAGTGTGGGGATGGAGCCGTAGGGAGAAGGGGAACTGTTCAGTGCTGAAGGAGAACTTTCAATTTATTTGATGGGAAATTTTAATCTATTCTGGATGATTTAACTGTTAAGCTCTAGAGCAATAGACTCACTTCAGCTCATCACCTGCTAAGTGTTTGGGTTCCACTGGGTGCTCTCAAGTCCTGTAGAGGCCCATGAGGTTCAACTCTATTCCTAAGAGCTCCCAGAGAGTAGGAAAGAGTGAGGTAAAGGAAACTTCTTTAAAGCACTGTTTGTGTTTATAAAACAATGAAGAAAATAACCTTGAAATTAATTTGAGCTATCCCCTTGATCAATGACTCTAGTTTGTCCACTAATTCTTCTGTATATATAGCTAGAACACTGCCTACCAATAAAAGTTCTTTTAGTTTCTTACTATTTTGAGGTCTATTTTGATGGATTATGTTTCTAGGTAACTGTTGAAGGTTATTTCTGGGAAATGCTGCCAGAATGTTTATTAACATGTGACTAGACCCAGGTAGAGTCCCTTGAGAAAATCTGGCTCTTCTGTGCACTCTCAGCGAGGGGCAGCGACCGTGTTGAAGGGTGCGAGTCCTCCCAGTTCCCTGCCCACGCTGGGCCTGGAAATAACTCTGTCAATAGTAGAAATGTCACAGCAGGAATGACTCGCTGGATGTGCCCAATTCCATTTATCTAAATGAGCTGTGATCCTGGATTTAATGTGCTGTTTCATAGTTAAGATAAGAGTCACATGAATTAGATTATTGTTGGGGAAAAAAAAGAGGGGTGCTGATATAAATACTTCTGTGGGAAGTTTGGAGAGCATTAGCAAGTCTTTTTACTTTTATGAACAGCAGTGGTCAAAGCAGTTTCCTGCAAGAGATGCTTTCCACATGATAGGAACTCCAGTCATTAAAAAAGCATGAATCGGATTAAGAAGTGTAGGGGTATTTTAATTTGCCTTTGAGTCTTCAGATGTCAGTGCAAGCTTTAATGAGCAGCTGTGCCAGTGAGGAACTACCACGTGAAATGGAAGGGGAGGATGTGGGCAGAGATGCTCCTGGCTGAGTGGTTCAGGGGCTCCCCTGCACCCTGAAGGGTCCTGCCCCGCAGGTGCTCACTTCTCCAGGGTTACAGGAGCGCTCGTGACCCTTTTGTGGCCTTGTCAGCAACAACCAAAGGTATCCCTGTGGTTTGTGGGGCTGAGGCCGTGTTCAGCAGAGGGGCAGGGGTATGGACAGCAGGGTGGGTACCCAAGAGCATTCCTGATGCAGTGTGAGACTCCTGGGTAAGAACGTGTGGCAGAGATAGTACAGGTGGTGTGACATCAGCAGGTGGCAGCTGACTGTCTCCTGGGCAGTTGGCTGCTGCTGTTCTTTCAGGTGGACTTCAAAATACTATTTCTTCTTCCATCTGGGAGTTTCCTCTGCGTGTGAAACAAACTCCTTGACCCCTTTGTCTTTTGTTTCACATCACCCTTCTGGCCTGTGGTGCCCATTGCTTTGAGCATGGCTGTGTTCCCTGGGGTTCAGTGGGATATACAGCAATGACAAATGTTAACAGCTCAAATTACTTTTTCTGTGTGTGCTTAATATGCAAAATGTCATCTGTGTTGTGTCAGAGGCAGTGATGAGCAGTTCTCTCCCTCCCTGTGTTCTCAGGGCACGGGTGCTCAGTTTTGGCCCAGTACCAGGGATTTTGTCATGAGGAGCCAGAAGCAGGAGGGCACGGAGGGCGTCCTTTCTCAAGGTCATGGTGGGTACAGCACTGCTGAACTTCCGATAACCCGGAGGGGAGGGGCTGTCCCAGCTCTGACTTTGCTGGGGGCATTCTTAATGCTCATGTCTGGGTGGATGGCTGTGTTCTGCAGGTCACAATCAGGGACAAAGGCGTATTCCCCGGACAGGATGGCAGGAAGTTCAGGAGGTGGGACTGCAGGAAGCAGTTTTGTGATTCTGAGCTCCTGCTGGTGGAAAATCTGCTCTTGTTCTTATTTCTGCTCTGGCTCTGTGTTGGCAAAGCTTGTGTTTAATTTTGTGGGATGTTCAGGACAGTACCTGCCATCTCTCCAGACAGCTGTACCTACTCCTCTTGTTATCACCATGGCTGTTCGCTAGCGATAAAGGAGAAGCAGAAGAGGACCAGAATCCTGATACTTGGGAATGGGGCAATGCTTTAATTTGAATTTGTCTCTTGTAATGGACAGAGTCGAGGCACTGTGGGGATCTGCTTCCTTGAAGACCTGAAATATGCTTTTATTGACTACTCAAACTTTGAAATCATGATGGGGGAAAGTAGCAAAACCATTGGAAAGCTTCCCTCCCCACATCTTAGTGCTGTCTTAATAGCTGCCTCTTACGAATTGAAATAGCCCCCTGTGCCATTCCCTTTCTTTTAAATATAAGCTTGCCTCTACTGCAAATAAATACGTTCATTTAATAGCACGGTTGCCTTAAATCAAGTGGTTCCAGTGTTGCCAAACTCCTGTTGCTGGTAGCTCAGAGGGATATTCTGCCCGGCACAGACACAGAGATGTGCTGCTGCTGCATCTTCTGTGACCATCTGACATTGGTCTTCCTTTTGCAGAAGAGCAGGGTCTGGTAACTCACAGTACCAACCTTTCATAATCCTCCCTGCCATGCTGATTTAAGGGGAAGTATCAATTCTCCATCTCCTTCCAGCCATGCCATCACACACACCCTGACTGTTCCACTTCCCAGCTTTCCTTGCCTGTGGAATCTGCCTCTTTCCCATATCAATGCCTGGCATCAAAGTGGAGCCTGGGGGAGTGCAGGGTGCAAGGGTTTTGCTGAGATGTTACCTGGGCTACTCCCAATAACCCCCAAGCTGTGGGGTGCTGCTTCCTGGTGTCAGAGCAGAGGAGTAACTCTGGCCAGGGGCTGAACTACATCGAGCTGTGCTTTTGGAGATTAAGCTTATTGCAGAGCTCTCATAAATAAATCTTTCTGTATTAATAAATAAATGCCTGCAATAGTTGCATTATTACAGTTCATGGAAGCTTTCAGAAAAAAAAAATTCCTGAATGAGCCATTTCTGCAGTCTCAGCTGGCTTTTAAAGGTTGGTGTCATTAATTGAATTTTGGCTTTTCCTCTGGAATGGAGCCTGTGCTCTTTGCTTGAGCACAGGTTGATGCACATGAAAGAGAATGGGAGGAGATGAAGCATTCAGAGCTTCTTGCATGGATTCTGTGGCCATCAGGTTACTGGGAAGAGTGAGCAGCCTTTCAGTGGGGCTGCCTTTTACCTGGGTCTTTGAGGGAGTGAGGCTTTCCCCACTGAAGCCCATGTCGTGGTTGTTGGTTGGCTGTAGACACCTGGCTGCTTGTCTGCTGCTGACTCATTCTTCTGCAAAATTTCTCTTAAAAACCCCAAACGTTGTCTCTGTGTTACGAGGAGCCAGATTCTTCTTTCTATAGGGAATGACACTTGTTGGGAATCGATCTTGCCTAATCCAGAGCATTGCAAATGTAATAATTAAGTGCTCCTTAATTTCCATAATCATTTGGTGGGGAGACAATAGCTTCTTTTTTAAAACTGTGCTTTGTCTTTTGAAAATACTCTGACCAGCGTTACATAAAAACCATATTGCAGCCCACCCTTAATAGCCACTGATTAGGGGGTCCTTTGTGAAGTGTTATCTGTTTCTGACATAAATTAATTAATATGGAACCAGCAAAATTCCTATGGAAACAAAACAGAAGTAGATTTAATACCAGATAAATGTGTGTTCTGGGCTATGAAAGTGAACACGAAACTCATTTCTTAACAGGACCAGTAGAAGAACAAACAGATCTACAGAGATGTGGTTGTAAGCCTCAGCTAGAAATGTATGTTTGTGGATATAATTAAACTTTAGTTAATAATGTATTGTCCTCAGTCTTGGCAGAGGGCTGTACTTGGGCTGTGGCTACACGTCCAAAGCATTTTTACTGGATTAACTTCTCTGTGCAGCCTGGTCTGGAGCTCTCGAAGCACTTGCAGAGCAGTCACTGAAGAGCTGCATCTCAGCTCCAAGAGCACATGAGCCCTTTGCTATGGCCATGGGTGGCTGTCCCTGTCCCTGACCTGTGCTGGGGGAGGCAGGGGGCATTGGAGAGATGGTCCTTCAAGAGCACCTTGAGGAAGGGTGAAGTGTGTGAAGGTGATGCATCATGATTCGCGTTTTGCATTGTAAATCCTGTTTTGTAAGTAAGCCGCTTCCACCGATACCTTAAACAATTTATTATCTCTCAGGGTTTTTCTTCACCCTGGAAAAAACCAAAAGATGATCAGTGTGTTTGAAACCTCTGTGCTGAGCATTATATGATCAAGTTGTAATTTTGAAGTGACGCGTTTGGGCATATAATTTTCACGACCATCTTTGCTTTCAGGGCTCATAAATACTGGTTCCAGCTGTAATGAAGTGCTGTACTACTTACTATGTTCCTATCATTGTGTGTGTCTTTTGTTTAAATTATTAAATCACAGTGGCAATGGCCATAATAATGTGGTTGTTTTATGTCTTGGAACAGGAGAAAATAATTTTATTTAGTTGGAATAATGTAATTGTAACATGCCTCTGGGTTAGAGTTAAAGGGGGAGGTGATGCAGGTGGCTGGCAAGGCAGTGCTGTTCTCTCGACGATTTTCTGCAGCGAATTCCACAGCCGTGGAGTGGCAGCATATTTGTTTTTAATGGAACAACTTGTGAGCAAACACTGGGATGTTTATGATGACAAGGAAAGCACTAGAAAAATGGAGGCTATAAAATCCCACTCGTTAAGGGCAGCGCATGGATAATTGGCTCAGTCAGGTGCATCTCAGGGGAGGAGATGTGGATCTGAGATGTGGCCCAAGCCATTAGAGGCAAAACACTGGAGCTCTTTGCACCTCTGAAGGCCATCGGTAGGGTAGGCAGCTCTGCCTGGGTGGTTTTGTGAGGCAAAGTGCCAGGGAAGGACTCGGAGATCCTCTGATGGAAACTGCTTTAGAGATAAGGTGTTTATTTCCCCTTTTGAAGGGAAAAGATTTGTGATGGTTTCTTGAATCAGGATGACTGCACCAATTCAGATCTAATTTGATAAATGAAGTATAAAGGCCCAGTGAATGACCTTCTGTAAAATACAAGAGTGCCTGAACCATTTGTTCTCTAAATCTTGCTTCACATCTCTGTATTTCCTGCTCATGCTGTTCATTAGTCTCATGTGCCCTGTTGTTGTGGGGCTGATAATGGATAGCTGAGTGGTGATGCTGAAAACAAAGCTCCTGTGTAAATAACCTGCTTTTCTTGGCATAAATTCTTATGGGCATGGGGCACAAACCCTCCTCTTTTTACCTTTTTTTGTGTTTGTAGCTGGGCCCTGACATGTATTAGTGCTCCTTAGGTAGCTCCTTGAAGTCCAGTTGATTAAGGCATCTCTTCATCTCTTCCCCTGGTGAAAGCTTACACTGCTGTGGCTGCAGCACAGACTGTGGTTTCTTTCCAAATGAATCATGAGGATTTTACAAGCTCTAAAACTTCTCTGGAGAGCTTAAGGGTGTGACCAGCTTACAAGCGTGGGTGAATTTTTTTTTTTTCTTTTTCTGGTTCGGGGCTGAATATATCCTGAATATCTGCTTGGTGTTTTAGACTGCCAGCAGGATTTGTTTTTCCTTCGGATGGGATGCAGCACGATCCCAGACTTTTGTGGCTGCCTGCAAAGCTTTGCTGGGACTCCCTTGGGGACTGAGTATAGGGAGTGATAAAACTTCATTAGTGTAAGTTTCTCCAGCCAACGTAAACCTTTTATGAGCAATAAGCTTATGCATTTGGAGGACAAAATTGCCCATTTCTCTGGCTGGGCTTTGCTTAAGGTAAATGTGCCTTTTTGCCTTCCACAGCAGCTCTTTGCCCAGGCCTGGGGAGGCAGATTTGACCAGTCCAGCTTAGTCCAAACCACTTCTCTCCCAAGATGTTTGTTCTCCTGGCATTCTGTGTTTGGTGGAAGAGCCCTGCAAAGGGGACTGTGGTTTGGCAGAACTTGTTTCCCTTGGGCTCATCCCTTGGCCTCGTGGGCTCTTCTGGCAAGGGGTCACAGCTGGGAGGCTTTGCCATGCTTGAGGTCTGGGATGTGCTGTCCTGCTCTGCCACTGCCTGGACTTGGAACGTGGGAGCAGCCCTGGGGAGAGCTGGCACATCCACTCTCATCTCTGGCATGTGTGCTGGGCTGGGAAAACCTGGAAACCAAGGGTGTTTGCAGTAGTTTGAGCTCTGGGTGGGAGCCTGTAGGAGCATTTCTTGCACAGTGTTTCCCAGGGCTCGTCCCAGGTTCCTGCAGCCAGTCCCTCTGTTCTGACTCAGCCTTGGCTGCCCCAGAGAGAGACTTTCTCCTGAGCAGGGCACTGGCCAAGAAATCTGGAGCTGGCAGTGATATGGAGCTGGCAGAGGATAAGCCAAGCAGGTAGGAACTGTCAGGAAATTAGAGGGGAATTTTTTTTTTCCCGTTTTTCAGGCATATGCCAAGGGTGGGTGGTTCAGAAGGGGAATACCTGGCACAGTATGATGGCAACTTACCCAGCTGCCCTAACAGGATACTTTTGCCAAGAACCTTTGGACCTATTCTTCTTGGTGTAAATAATATCAAATAAATAAAATACTTGTTACTATAAATAAAACTTAATTAGTATGATTACCTGGAATCTCTGGAGGCACCTCACACGGTCAGCATTTGTTCCTTTCTCCCTCTGCAAGCAATTATTGGAGAAAGAGGGATCCATCAGTGTGCACAGGCATCAGCCAGGCAGCATGGAGGCTCGTAATAACTTTCTTCTATGATAAAGGAGATATTTTTATAGTCTGAATTTTTTATTTTACTTTCCCCCTGGTGGGAGAGAATTACTAGTGATGATAGTTGGTAGACCAGCTCCTGTTGGGAAGCACTGAATGGAGGAAGGATTTATTGAAGGGAATGTGTGGCAAATTCCTTTATAACACACGTTTTTTCCCCCCCTTTATTTAACGAGGTTGTTTATAACTAAGAGACCATTAGTGCCCAGGAGGTAATTTTGTTGTAGCAGTACCTTATTGAATGAAAGCTTGGTAGCCTGTTTCTGGATGGAAGCCTTGGGAACAGCTCCTGTGTAATGCTGTACCTAAGCTTTTTTTCTCATTTCTCCTTTTTTCTACTTTAAATTGCGGTTGGTGCAGTTCCTTCCCATGTAGTTGAAGAACAGCTTTGTGAAGTACATGTCAGCATTTGAATTATGCTTTTCATTTACTGTAGCCAGTTCCAGGCCTCTCCTTTCACCCCCAGGGTTTCTAGAAGGTTTCTTGACAAATCTCCCTTTTCACCCCCAGCAGCCCAGAGACAAAAACCCAGGAGCTCCTTTGTGTGCTGCTTGGCTGCTTTGCCTGGCTCGCTGATGCTGTTAGAGAAATTCTGTGATTTTTGCAAAGGATGCTAAAACTGGGAGGTGTCAGAAATGTGCTCTGAAGAGTCCTGGTCAGGTTACTGCCCAGAGCTCTGCCTGTGCTAAGGAGCAGTCAGAACTTAGCAGTGTAAAACCTTCCACCCCAAGGGAGGAAACACCACGGATTAGCTGGTATAGGATGCTGAGCACTCACACCCCGTGTTGTGTAAAGTGGGGTTTGTTACTTCTGGCTTGAATACTGACCTCATACTAACAATCCTGTGTTTAAAGCACCTGCCAATCTTTCCCCACTGTAGCTGTTAAGAGAGAAGAGAGAGAAGTGCATGGCAAAGACTGAGGATCATTGCAGGAGCTGTGTTCCTGTTTGGTTTAAAATAATCTTTCATGTGATCAAAGAAAGGGTGATGTGTTCCTAATTATCTCCACTGTAAAATCTTTTGAGCTGTTGCTGCAGGATGTCTAATCCAGAAACCTCTTTTGGTGATAAAAATGGTGAGGGCAGGTCTTGTGTATTTTGCATCTTGCCCCTTTTACCCTCCCTTTAGTTAAAGCATTTGGGCTGGAATACACCGAGCTACCCAGGTGCAGAGGATATTACAGATTTCCATATTGCAAGCCCTAATTTTAGCTTCACTCTGCAGGGTTCATGCCAATATTCACCCACTTGCATTTGCACTTTGGGTAGCACTCATTACACAGTGTGAGCTTCGCACATGTGCCGCTCCTCCCGCAGGGGTGATTTGTGTTCCCACAGCCAAACAGTGGGGTCTGCGTGGGGCAGGGGCTGGTGGGAGGCTGCCCACAGCTGTGGATGTGTCCCTGCGGAGCGCCGGGCTCGCTGCAGCCTGTTGGAGCCAATTGCATGGGAGGAGGGGGAAGAGAGCTCTGTAATTCCCTTCTGCTCTTCAGTGAAGTGGAGAAATGGCTCTGCATTGCACGTTGTGCACTTTGACTGTGGAAGGACTCCCAGTCCAATTTGTCAAGGCAGAGACTTGACGTGAGTCCAAATATACTTGACAATAGTCTCTCTGCTGTCAAAACCTCTCCTCCTCCTGTGATAAAAACCCAGCTCCAAGAAACACTGCTCTCCTTCCTTCCTGTGGCTCTTAAGAAAGACTCTGCATCCCAGAGCCGCTCTGGGGAGGAAGTTTTTTCCTGGATTCAAAGCACTTACCCGTTTCCCATTAAAAAGATTTGACAGAGCAGCGGATTCAAAACAAGATAGCCACAGAGAATTTGGATTTATGCTTTCTTTAATTGGCCCACATAAGATTTTATTTACTGATAATGTCCAAAGGGAGCTGTCGAAATATTGCAGAAAGAGTGAATGCGTCCATTGTGGTAATGTGCTTTTGATAAATGCATTATGGCATAGTTATGAAGTCAGGAAGAAGCCTTAATTACTGTTATGAAGCCATTAGAGTCTAAAGCAGCAATTTGAGCTTTTGTTGCAATTGTGTTTTATATTTCTTCACCGAAGACTTCAGCACCAAAAAAAGTGCTTGTTTTAGAAGGTAATTTATGCCTTTTATTTCCTTTGCCTTTTTAAAATGGTGCAGAAGTGATTGTGATAGCAGTGAGCTCCATGGATTCACATAAATAAAAAAATCCCACAACCTTTGTGCAGAGCATGTATGGGGAATTCATGCAGGGAGGTGATGCCATGTGACCTGCTGATTGTTTTTTTCTGTAACCTGTATGGCATAAGAAATTACTGAGCTTGATTATCCCATTGTAAGAAAAAAAAAAAATAGAGGGAGAGAGGGCAAGATTGGTCTCCAGGAATCTCGTGTAAATCTTCCTCTGGGATGAGGGAAGGAGAAAGATTGGTCTTGGAAACTTCTTATTAATGAAAATTGCTTTGGGAGATCAGTCAGTGTTGTAATAACCTACAGATGGGGTCAACAAATTGTCTGTCCCTGGAAGCCTCTGTTTTCCACATCAGCGGTTCCCCAGCACAGCCAGGGTCTTGCTTGGGTCTCCCCTGACAGCCACCACAAAGCAAATTATGTGGAGCTGACTCTTCTACCAAAAATGTGTGCAAAAAAAAAAAAAAGCTTTGTTTTCAGATGTTTATGATCTTTTTATCTTTTAAGTTATTCAGCAAAAGGCTGTTTAATGCTCACTCACCTGTTTTTAGTGCTTTGTAAATGTTCTTTGACTCGCGTGTAGCACATTATTTATAGCAGATGTTAATTTAATGGCGTGAACTCTGTTACCCTTCAGCATACAAGCATCTTAATTTCAAAAACAAAACTGACAAACGGGGTTGTGAATCAAAGGTTAACAGGCATAGCAACACGAAGGCATTGTTTGCTTGGTTGTTAAACTGATACTGAGCCGCTTTCTTAAATGGAGTATTTCTTTAGCGACGGGAAGGCTAAGTACAAGTTGTACTGTTATGAGAAAGGAGGAATGAACGTTACTTAGCGTTTTTCCAAAGCTGATTACTTAAAATAATTGCAGGTGCAACACGGTAGTGCTGATGGTTTTTACAGCAGCTGTGGGAAGCAGCTGTCGGTGCCTCCAGCCGCTCTCTCTATGTGGGCTCCAAACTGCCTCTCGCTTGGCCTTAATCTGGGCTCTGACTTGGGGCTGTTTCTTGGAATAGATTGCCCAGAGAAGCTGTGGCTGCCCCATCCCTGGAAGTTTCTGTGATTCTGGAGAGCAGCGAGGCTCTTTGCTCATAAGCTGTAGTTAGAAAGCACCAGCTAAAAGAGCCCTTCCCAAGAACAGGGATGCTCTCGGTGCACCAAACCTCCCAGGACAGGCAGGCTGGTGGCCTCCACACGAGCATTGTGGGGAGCCTTGGGTCATGTTGGTTGTGCTCAGTCTGGGATTCAGCCCCTTCAGTTGATGCTCAAAAGATGTCAGAGATGTCGAGAATGTCTGCTCAATATGTTGGATGAGTTTTTACCTTTCCCAAAGTGTGTTGATCTTTGCTGTCCATGGTGGTTTGCGAGGGCTCTGCTCTTGGGATGGTTTTCTGGTTTGGTTCAGTTACAGGTAATTTAAAAAAAGGCAACAAACCCCTCCCAAACTACTCCCCTCCAGCCCCTTCCACCCCCAGCACTTAACTGTTCCAAGGCTGTGTGGTTTTCCTCTCCATGTGCTTTCAGCATACTGAGCTGGGGAGGGTGATGATGGTAAATATCACCGCCTTGTTTCCAAAAGCTGTTAGGTAAGATGTCTCACTGCAGCGTCTGAAGTATTACTGGAAATATTCAGAACTGTTACAACAACATCTCTGGTGTCATTTTTCTTTTCCAAAAGTCTTTCCCTTCCCTTAATTTTGGGTGGAAGACACTAATCAAAGAGATTCAGGTGTCAGCAAAATGTTCCAGGCTCCTGAATCATGCAGCAGAGAGCAAGTGCTGAGACATTCCCCTTCCCTTTGGATAGAAACATTAATTCTCAGAGTGCACTGGGTAGTGCTGCTGCAGCTATCATCATATCTGTGTGTTTTCAAACTAAAAGTGCTTCCAGTTATGATGTTTGTCCTGATTGACTATTGTTAGAGGTGTTCTGAAATTTGGGTTGACTTCTTGAAGTCTGACACACGGCATAAAAATTCTATGTGCCTCATCTCTGTAGAGTGACAGCACTACAGATTAAACCTAAGCATTACTACTCCCAAGGAGATCAGTTAAGTATCTTTTCCTCTCCAGAGTACTCTATTCACTGTATAGCTGTACAATTAAAATGGATATATCTTCACCTGCTTAATCTGACACCTATTATTTCCTCTTTGTTTCAAATTTGAGTAGTTCGGGGCAGTTCATGCTTCAGAGATCTAATTTAAATGAATTTGTTCACAGCTGTAAGCTTGTAGATGCGTTAATCAGGTAATGTGAAGCTCAAAAGAAACACTGGAAGAGTCCAGAGAAATTTAACGAGATTATTCCCCTGCTCTCCAGGCATGGTTCTGTTGGGTTGTCATCGTTGCAGTCGGTCTCAGCAGCCTCCAGCACAGCCCTTCCACAACTGTGCGTGTGATTATTTATTCAGAGCATTTGGTGTCAATGTCTAACTTGCAGCCTGGTGCTGCTTGACCATTTTCTAGTTTGTTAAAATGTTCCCCAAAAGGTTCCTGGCATTCCTGCAGCTGCTGAATCTGCATCTTCACTGACAGGGGCTGCCCAGCTCGTCCCTGCCCCAGTGAGGGGATTTTAACCAGTTCAGCTCTGTCCCTTGCAGAGTTTCCTGGGAAGTGTTTCACCCCAGCTCCGTGCACGCACATCAGCAGATACTGAAACCAACCATTCGTCTTCAGGCATTTGGGGCAAATTCCGCCAGAAAATGGCACAGAGGACAAAAAGTAAATTTGCCTTCTAAAATCCTTTCAGCTATTAACTATTACAGATATAATTAGAAACACAGGCAAGGATTATTATCCTATAAATGCCTTTCTAGTCTGTTCTGCTTTTGTAACCTTTTTTTTTCATCTGTCATCGTGTCTTGCTGCGTTGTTTCTCCTTGCAGCCTGGCGTCTCCACCATCATGTCCCATTGCTGCCTCAGTGCTTTGCACTGACTCTGTTTGCTTTTTCCCTCTATTTACGTCAGAGCTGTCGTCGCTTGGCTCTGCACTGGTGTTCTCGTGAAGCCACCATCACTCAAACAAATAGGTGGCTCTTATTGCTGCAGGAAAATGAAGAGCTGCTCTCTGCAATTGCTCTCTCCCCAGGCTGTGCACGTCTTCCCCCTTTGCCACTTGGTAGATAAGGATTTTTGGAGTTTGTTGGTTTGTTTTTGAAGTGCCTCAGAAGTGGAAGTCGAAGCTTTGTGTACATTGGTCCCTGCACGTGCTGGTGTGGGAGGCAGAATGGGTCCCTTGGAGCAGGGATGCAAGTCCATGCTGGAAAACCTCCTGTCAAGCAGGAGCTGCCTGGACACAATGGAAAGGAAAGCCACGGCTTTCCTGTAAGAACGTGCCAGAGTTGGCCCAAAACAGACACCTGGGAGCCCCTGAGTGGGCAGGGGATGTGCCTCAGCCCCTGTAAGTGCACCTGAGCTCAGATGGCCGAGCCCTTCCCTGTCTGCACACTGTGGTGTCCTGGAGCACTGGGATAGCCTGGTGGGGGGAATCATCTGATGTGGTGTGAGAGTGCTGTCCTGAAAAACCCTCGTTAGGAGCCACACAGCTTTTCCTCCCACAGGGTCACCTCAGGCAGGACCTCTGTGGTGTCATTTTGGATGTGCACTTCCATGTGCCTGTGGCAGTGAGAGCTGAGGGTGCTCAGCATCTCCAGGACTGGGATCCAAGGTACACAGGCTGGGGCACCCACTGAGCAGTGCCAGCACCTTGTAAAACAAACAAACCCCCCTAAAATCCCCGCTCATCATTTCCCAGACACAGCTGAGATGCTCGGCCCTGCCCAAAGGGAGATCGATGGTGTGTTTGGACTCCCTGTTGTTTTCCGTGGAGGTGAGTGTGTTTATGTTATTTAAGGAGTTGGAACATAATCAGTCTTAAAATTAACTGCCTGCCTGTTGACTTGTCACCCTGTGAATGAAAACACATTGCTTGTAATTTGTTTGACATTATTCTGTCCTGTTGTCAGGCTTCTAATTACATTTAGAACATAACCCAGATGTCTGTCTGTCTCCTGTCTCTTTTTTTTTCATTATTATTATCATCATTATTATTATTATTATTATTTATCTTTTGTATTGTCAGACGTGGAAGGAAGTATTTCTCTGAAGTGATGAAAGTCTGTTTGTTCCTCCTGATTTCAGGAGATTAGTAGGTGGTTGCAGGTTTACCTCTTAAAACTGCTCCTTTTAAAAGAAGGTGTCACTTTGGGCATCCAAAATCACTGATCCCTTGTGACTTTGGACTGACCTTCTGTGTGCTTTAGGGGTATTGAAATATGTTTCTGTCTACATTGAAGTATTGCTCTAGGTACTGCTTTCTAAATACGATCACATTCCCCACCTTATTTATTTTTAAAGAAGAGATAAATTGCTTGTGCTTTTAGAAGTTTAAAATATTAATGTATTTAAATATAACAGTGAAAGAGAGGCGAGGCAGAAGGGGTTGCCCTTTCAAAATGTGCACAAGTGAGCAATCTTTTATGGAAGCCATTGGATAAGCCTGTAATGCTCCTTGCCAACAATGGCTTTTGATGATTAGCAAAGGAAATTCAAGCTGCTCCCTGTGAGGTTTTACTGCTCCAGCCTTATCCTGTAGCCAGAATTTTCCTCGAACATCAAGATTGTAAGCACCAAAACCACAATTTTTCTATAGAATACTGACTGGATCACCAATGTAACCAAGCCTGGTTTTCCGAAAGCATTAAGTCACTTAAACATCAAAGGGCTGCTACTTCCTTAATGGGACTTGTGAACACTTTACCACTGTTTCCACTTGGAAAAAACTCTGTTGGCCACTGAACAAGCACCATTCCCCTTGTGGTGGTTCTTCTTTAACTGATTTAAGTTTGCAAAGCAACAGGAGTTTGTGGTAACTGTTTTTAGGGATTAGAAACTTGTCTCTTGGTCCCTGCTGACTTGGGTTTTTTGGTATTATTGATCACTGACTATCCTAGCTCTGAGCTGTGAGGATTACTATTATATCTGGACGCTGTTTTCTTAGGCAAAAGAATCAGATCTGGCTGGTTCCAGCAGGGGACAGGTTTTTCTGTTCTGCAAAACCTTGTTCAAACAGAGCTCGTGGTAGGGGAGAAGGTGAAAGTGTATGAAAGACACAGGGGGGTGTGATAAGAGAGAAAAACTGGGAAGAAAGAATAAAGGAAATAAAGCAAGTGTTCAATGTAAGTGATACGTGTGAGCCTTAGGCATAGAGACTGCAAATTATTATGTGGTCCCTGCCATTAGTACAAGTACATCCCTGATTTTCCCCTCTGCATCCCAGCCAACGGGACCTTAATGAAGGACAAACTATGCAAACAAATTCCCTGAACCACTTGTGCCTCAGCTTGACACAAGCCGTGCTCTGTATCGCCTGCGTTGCTGCGTGTCGTCGTGATGGTGCTTTTTGATCTACTGCTGTTGTTCCGTGGGGTCTGGGCATCTGTCAGTCCTGCCACCTGTGGAGAGGGCTCCTGGCTGTGCTGCCAAAGGTCGTTTGAGTCTGTAAAACTGCAGGGACAGAAATGAAACCTTGGTTTTTTGTGATGGAACAGCTGCTTCCCCAGAGGGACCGGACTGATGGGCAGTGTTGGGCTTGGCTGAAACGCTGATGGAGTTTGCAGATGGGAGAGAGGCTGGAGAGGGGGAGATTGTCACTTGAAGTTCCTCTCTGATCCCTTCTTGCTTTTGTTGGCAGCCAGCAGTTAAAAGGGGAAAAGGCATTTCTGGCTCTGGGCATCTGGGCCCAAGCCTGGCTTCCACCTCAGCTGGCCTCAGCCACCTCTGAAGATCTTGGCCCTTATAGGAGCTGACAAACGAGAATGAATTGGTGACTCACCAGCACAATAATGTCAGAAATGCTAGTTTTAGTTTGCTGTTCCTGCATGTTCTTCAACCTGTAACTGTTTTATGTGGTTTTTAGCCTGAAGAGAGGCTCCTGTGTCTGTGTACAGCAGAGGATGAAAATGCAGAGTGGGTGCTTTTGGAAGAAAAGTCTCTTTGGTGCAGTGGGATGCTGCAGGTGGATGGTTTGGCTTTCACCAATAGAGGGAGGATTGGCAGAGCCTGGTTTTAGTCCATGTGGTTGGTGGAGCAAAAAAAGGGTTTCTATAAAGGTCTGGTGTTTGGTTTTCTCTGTTGTTTTTTCTCCTGAAGCAGTACAAGACAGAACTGTGTTAATTACCTACATCTGAGTTCAGGAAAGCTCTGTCCATGCATGTTTTCCCAGGCTGGGGCTGTAAGTGGCAAGTTAATTCTTGGACTGAGAGGGGGAAAAATCCTTGGAACAGCAATGAAGCTATGTCAGTTTTGGGGAGGGGGGGAAAAAAGATCTTCAGAGAAGAGGAAAAATAGGCTAATTTATAGTTTAGCTAATGAAGTAAGAAATTAAGAAGATATAACAACATACATTTCTTGAGTTGTCTTTGTATTTATTAGTTGCTATGTTCACTGAGTGTGGTTTCCAGGGGTATGGCTTTTCTTTTTCTTCAATGAGGAGAAGTTATCTTAATAAATGAAGGGATTTATTAGCAGGAGCCATGTGTTTTCCAGCCTTCAGCTAGGACCCGCTCTCAAGGACACGTGAAGCCCCTCACGTTTCTCTCTGAGCGCAGAGTGAAATGGGCATTGCTGCTGGCTGTGAGCACATCACACAGGTCCCTCCTCAGCCCTGGGGACTTTGTTCTGTCCCTTGTGACAATATGCTCAATGTCTAAACTGTACCAATTGTATGTGTGTGTGATTTGGGTTTGGATTTTTTTTCCTAGTTCGACTTTCCATCTCCTTTAGCTGTACTTTCTTGTTCCACAGTAAGCTTGGATACTAATCATATGGTATTCACCCTCTCCCACTGTGACAATAACAGCTGCTTGATCATTTTTTGTAAGAATTTTGCCTTTACAACCACAGCCTTCCAAAAAAAACCCAACCAAAAATACCCCAAAGAACCCAACCTATGAAAAACCCAATAAGGCTTTGAAGAAATGTCAGTGTCATTTAAATATGTAACACACACTCTGGCTTTCTCTCTGTACCTGCTGCTTAATTTCCCTTCTCTCAGTAGCTCTGACTAATGCTGGGATCTTTCCCTGTTGGAGCTCTGCTATTTATGAATAGAGCAAGTCCTATCTGTGGGCTCGTGAATGCTTGGAGTGTGTGGTGGGCTCAGATTAACAATGTGCATAAATAGCAGAGAGCTGAAGGACTGAGTCCTCGGAATGACAATTGGGAAGAGACGACCCTGTTGAATATGTGATGAAGGAAGCAGCTTTCCTTTGGTTGCTGGCCCCCCTGAGGGTAAGGGTGTGTTTCTGATGCAGTGAAGAGTCAAGTTTAGCACCCAGAGGTGATCTCCTCATGAGTTCTGCTGATCTTACCAGGGTGGCTTTTTTGGAATGGTGCTGAGGGCCCTTGCAACAGAAATGATGATTTATTTTCCTTTACCGTCATAGAGTGGCTTGAGTTGGAAGGACCTCAAAGATCACCATGTTCCAACCCCCTGCCATGGGCAGGGACACCTTCCACTGGGCCAGGTTGCTCCAAGCCCTGTCCAACCTGACTTTGAACACTTCCAGGGATGAGGCAGCCACAGCTTTTCTGGACAACTGTTCAGTGCTGCTGAGTGAGTTATCCTGCTGCTGCTGTACTTTCTCCTCTACAACAGGCTGATTTTTCAGAGTAATCCTGAGTGCACTCATTTGCAAAAGGCTCATAGGACTGGCTCTGTCTTTGACACAATTATCTCTAACGCTCTTCCTCCTCTTACTGCAGCCCTCCTGTGAGTGTTCACCAGATGTTCACATCACACTTGGCGTTCCCCTGTATCCCTGAACTATAGAGGAGAAAACAAGAGTGCTGTTAACCTGTGTAGTGTTTCTCTGGAAGTGGAGAGCTGCCTCCCCATCCTCACAAGGAGGAGAGAGCAAAGCTACACCTACATGGTTTCCTGAGAAGGACTTCAAGTGCTTTCCAGCCCTCCAGTGGAAAAGAATCCTGAGAGCACAATGCTGTTGCTTATTTAATTACTGTTACTACCTAGTGCGTTTAGGGCAGCATTTTAAATGTAACTGGCATAAGGGATTTGCTAAACTCATTACTTGTTCTGCTTGTAACAATTTCTGTGTCTCCCTGGCCCTTCTTGGGGAAAATAATCCACTTAAAACATCTTGAAAGAAGGGCTAGAGAGAGCCTGCTGAGGCCAGGGCAATTCAAAGTATGTGGTGGTAATGTTGATGCTCCTTTTCTGCTGGGTGTCTGGAACTCCTGTTAGCATAAAAGATTTGATACACTGGTTTCAGTGCAGAATAAGCATAGAAGTGCCCTTAGCTGCGTTTCCAGGAGGCAGCTGACACAAGGACCTTATCTCTGTAACATTTCAGCAATGATAAGGCATCTGTAGCTCTTTCCATGACACAGTTTAGTAAATCCAGCAGCAGCCCTTTGCCTGACTCGCAGAGAAGATGTGGAGCTGCTTTTTGACTTGGCTGCACAAAGTGGTGTGTAATGAGCACTTTGAGATCAGGTCATTTGTCTGTTAAGTGTGAACTCTGATTTCAGTCTCGTTGGGCTCTGGCTGCTCTGGCTCAGTCTTCCATGGTCATCCCTGCACAAGGATCTGCTTCGCAGCAAGGATAGAGGCTGGAACGTGTCACTTCTTGGTTCTCCCTCTGCACATCTCTTGTGTAGATAGTGGGAGAAATGTGCTCCTGAGGTGCACAGGGACACGGTGCTGCCAAGGAAATGAAAGCCTGGTTGGGAGCAGCCGTGGCTCAACTTGGTCTTGGGCAAGGTGGGGCTGTTGTCATGCGTGTGGTGATCACACTGCAGTAAAGATCAGTATCTCTTCATGATATTTCTGGGACTGTCACAAACTGGTGCAGCTCCATTATTAATGTTGACCTTTTCCCTGCCCGATGAGACATCCATCTGCAGCATCCACTGCAGAGGCTCGGGAGAGCAGCATCCTGATACCTGCTGTCAGAAACAGTCCCTTTTCCCCTCGTTGTGAACCATCTCTTGTGATGTTTTCCACATGGCAGCCCCAAGTATGTAAAGACGTGTGTGTTTTCTGTGAACACAGCTGCTGCTCTTGACCCATCTGCCAGGAATTCTGCTCTTCAGACACAGCTTGCTTCCTCCTGGTGTCTGTCTCCCTGTTCCATCAGAAACAAACATTTTAACACAGCTTTGCTTAATGCAAAAGAATAACACGCTCTCCTTTTAAGGGCATGGTTCAGAGCATGAATGAATCCAAGCACAGGCTGAATCTCCTGTCAAATGGGTGTTTTACTTTGGACAACTGTATAAAGTATTTGTCTCTGTGGAAAAACTCTTCTTCTGCTGCATAAAAATTCGCTAAGCAAGCGTGTCTGGGCGATGCCAAACGTGGTTAGTGTAGGGTGAAGCTTCTTGAGAGTCTCTGTCCTTCCTGCTCAAAAGAAAACCGAGTCCATGCTTCATCTTTAATTGAGTTGAGTTTTGCTCTGCTACACGAGCTTTCTCAGCAGCACAACCAGTATTGGTACTGGAGAAAAAACAGCAACTTGTTTTACTATTATAAGGAGGGAACAAAGTAAAAAAATGTTACAAACATTTTTGCCCTCAGACACAAACTTAAGAGGAAGCTGCTTTTGAAACACCTGCCTCTCACCTCTGCTAAAAAGGGCACGCAGCTGAGTTATGGAGGGCCTGGATAATGCAGTCAGGAGTCTTTCCACATGGTCATCGTGCTGCCAAGGGTGTGCTCATGAGATGTCCTCTAATCCAGTTAGAAGTGCTCTTCCAGGAACCATATCATTATAGAGCTGGAAATTCTGGAAGCTGGGTGGACGCAGTAGTACAGGAGAGCTGCTGCGCTCTTCCCTTCTCCGTGCTAAAAATGTCTCTGGAACGAGCCATGTCCTGCTCTGGCTCTGCTCCTGCTGCCTGGGCACAGCAGCGTCCGAAGGGCTCCTCTCCCCTCCTGGTGCCCTGGCTCTGGCTCCAGGCAGTGGGAAGCCTCCTCTGTCCTGCTGTGCCTCTCTTCCCTTTGGGACCACCTCACTGATGAAGTGATTGGTTCTTTTTCACCATCAAGAGGGGCCTCCTGATCTTTTCATCCCAGAGGTGAAATTTTTAATGTAAACGGCTCTGCTTTGGTCCATAGGTCACGTTGCCTCTTCCTGGCTCTTGACCAGGAGAGCATCTGATCGAGGTTGGGCTTTCTGCCTTACGGGGCTGTGATTTGATGGGAAATAGCGACAGGCACAGGAGGAAAATCAGCTGCAGCCTTTGGGCTCTCTTTTTTTGCTGTTAGGTTTTGTTTGTTTGTTTGTTTTACTGTGCTGGGCCCTGGACAGTCTGCTTGGCCCCCCCACCATCTGGTAGGTGTGTGCTCTTTTAAAGAGGAGCATGTTTGAAACTGGAGTAGCAGCTTCTGAAATTCCTCCCGTGCTGCAGTCCTGAGAAGTGTTGCAGGATGGGCAGTGACTCCAGGGGAGCAGCCTTCATTCCCTTGGAAGAGCTTCCTCGCTGTGAGCTCTTTGCAGTGTGCTGTTGGATCTGATGCTGCCATGTCCAGAAGACATCTGGGCCTTTTTATTGTAATCATGTTTGTGCATTCAGACCAATTTTGATGGTTATGAAGGTTCAAAAAAATCCCAGAGATCTTAATAAGCTAATTCAGTAACTGTTTGTGGCTTTTGTTGTTCCTCTTTGTTGTGAGGACAGAACTGGTTCATGCTGATGAGTGCTGCATGAAAATTATATTATTAGTAATTACTGGTAATTTCTTGTCTGGAAGCTTCAGGTTTGTGGGAGAACTTGAATCCATTTGCTTCTGTATTCTCTCTGGCTTGGCTGTAGCGTCTCACGGTACCTCGAGACACTTGAGCAGTTCCCTTTCCTCCGTGGCAACTTCTCACACCAGTTCTGGGTGGCAGAGGCAGTTCCCCCTCTGTGCTGACATGGATTTTCTGTCCATCACTGAAATGTTGAGGCTTCCCCCAAGTGAAGGGAGCAGCTCCAGCCCCAGCTCACAAAGGATGTCAGTGCAGGGTGATGTCTTGGGGATGAGGGAGAAGGCAAAGGACCAGAATCTGCTTCTAGATTTTCCCCTTAAAACTGTGATTTTATTTTAAATGTGCTGTGCTAACACCGTGGTTTTTGTCAGCTGGCAAAGCGAGGGATTAGTCACAGAGGTTTGTTTTGTTTTCTTCTAGGGAAGCTGGCAGAAAGGTAGAAAGAAAAAAACGTACCATTAAACAAAAGTCCCTGGAAAAACAACAACCCCAAAGCACCAACTTTTCAAAGAAAATGACAGTATTGCTGTATTTGCTCTTTATGGGGAGCATCACCTGGCTCCGGTGTCTCAAGTCCCTCTTTTAGATTTAGATTAGGGATATTCCTGATTTTTGTGTTGTGCATGGAAACATGCAATAGAGGTAACTGTCCCTGGTTTAGCTAAGGAAATGGGAATAAATGGAAGTACTGCTTCATTGTTCATTTTGAGAGTTACCTTTTCTCCTTGTACCAAATACCGAGTTTTTTCTTCAGGGATCATCATTGGAATAGAAACATTTTTATCCCTCTCTCAGCCTGAGATGAATAGAGGAGGACTTCTTAAACGCTGTATCTTCTGTTTCGATTTGGTTTCCAACATCCTAATTACTTCTACTTCCAACCATGCCTCTGTATCTGCTTTCCTTTCATCTTCCCGGCTCTGACTGGAAGTAGCCTTAGACCAGAAAAGAAAAGAAGGAAATCTTGGCTGTAGGTGAGATAAGCAGCGTGTGCGGGGGAGGAGGGCCGGTGGCTGGCACCTTTCACAGGACCTGCAGCCTGGGAACGCTCGGGAATGCTTGGGAACGCAGCCGAAGGTGGGGCAGCCACGGGGTCATCTCAGACAGCTCTGCCAAGGGCTGGTGGTTTGAAATTTGCCTGGGAATAAAGAGTAAGTAAACCTTGGGATATACTTGGAGAGGCAGTTCGTGCAGATGTTCCAAGCTTTTGTGAGAGGAGCAAGCAGGAAAAGCAGGGGAGCTTACAGCTTTTTGTTTTGTTCCTAAGCTGTAGTAAGTTTATCTACATTTTCAGCCTGTTTTGGATGCTCAGCTATTCTTAATAAACACCTGATTCCTTACTGGTTGGAGATGCTGATGGGGTGGGGGCTCCGGGTATAAGCCTATGGCTCCTGTGTGCAGGTAATAAGGTGGCAGCAGCTTTGATTCCTTGTGTCAGCATCTCTTCATGATTCCTGTTCAGGAAGGTCAGCAAAGCTAAAGAGCAAATTGCTTGTTCCCTAAGCAGTGGGCTCACGGTCCAGGTTGGCTTTATATTTGTAGCTTGGGTTTGAATTTTGTTGTTATTGGCTAAAGAAATGCTTGTGCTCTTCTGGTGCTCTGTGAACTCAGCTGCTGTGGTGCCCTTCAGTGCCTCTGGATTCCGAGTGGGAGGAATGCTTGTTATTTTGTGTGATGGAAGGGCCTGGCTGTTTTCAGACTCTGAGATGTGTAAAGCCTTCAAACGCCAAAATATTGGCAGGGCGATGCTAAACTTTCCTCTTTTCCAAATAAGTAATGGGAGGTTTGCTCTGATTTGTAAAATAATTTCTCACTGGTTACTTCATGTAAACACTGATGGGTTTTTTTATGAATTGATTCTCTCTCTGCCCCCTCCTCCCCCTGGGGAGAGATCTTTAGCAGCCCATGGAAAATGTGACTGACCCTTAAAGGTCAGATTCAGTCCACCCTTCTGCTTTTGTTATCCTGCTTGTCAGACAACACAACTTGCTTTATCTCCTGTCCAGATCTGCTGGTTTTTTCTGTATATCTAATTTTTTTTCTATGTGTGAATTTTAAATAGAATTTCTATAAAATATGGTGGCAGTAGAGCTGTTCTCTGAACGTAATTTACTGTGCTTTATGGCTTCTGCTGATCTTTTTTTAGTTTCTTGCTACGTATGATATTGATTGGAGTACAGCATTTTTATGCAGCTGAAGGGAAAGGTTATGCTATTACAGATTATATATTTTTTTTTTAAAGACTGTTTTACAGTAATAAACACATACAGGCAGTGGTTACCAAAACTCATTATTAAGTAGCTGTAAAACCTCTAACAAGATAAACCGTTTAATGTATTGCCTTGTTAGTGTCTTTAGCCCTGCCTTTGATGGTGTGGTAGGTAAAGTATATATTTAGAAACTAATTCCAGAAAAAACCCCATCCATCAGGCTAAAGTATTTTTCAAGACTCGAAAAACAATCCTGTTTTTTTATTTTTCCTAAGCAGAAAATCATGTGCTCTGCATGAAAGATGCTGGTGGTAAAGCTTTGGGGAAAAAACCAGGGGCAGTGGGCTCGTAACATCCCAGCCATCCCAGGAGAGTGAGATTCACGAGGCATTCCTGCTGGGATGGAGACTTGGATGAGCAGAAGAGTGTTGGTGTCCAGATTCACTTACAAACCTCCTGGATTTTGGGTTGGCTTTTACTTCTGGCTTTTGTAGTAGAGCTCAGGGGTGTGCAGTCAATGGAGCTTAGCACCAGGCACGCTGTGGATGTTATTCCTCTGTCTGGAAGGTGTTTAGAGATGCATCAGGCATCTCAGGGAGTGATTCAGTTTGTGACAAACAGCCTCCTTCCATGCATGTTTGTGTCTCTCCTGGTGGAGCTGGCTTGCTTCTGCCAAGCCCTGGAATGTGCCTGGTTTTCCAGAACATGAGCAGAGCATCCCGAGTGATTTAAAAGCCATTGCTTAGCATTCCTGTCTTTTTTTTTCCCTTTTCTTCTTTTTCTCTTTCCTTTTTCTGATGTCACACAGAAACACTTGTTTGGAGTAGGGAAGTGTGTAATGGAACATTTAACTTTCATTTAACTTTTTAACTTTTTTTTTCCTGAAAGTGGCCAGTTAGCTCATTAGCTGAACAGGTGCTCTTGGTAGTAATATGGGGTTTTTTCTCGCATTTTTTTTTCCTACAGGGATGTATATTTGACTGAAAGAATCAATTGCTTCTCTTGCACATCCCAATATTTATTGGCTTAACTGGTCCTGCTAATGAGGAAAACTCATGTTCTGAAAGGCTTTACACACTCAGAGGAAAAGTTTAGAAAGTTCCTTTGTTTCTAGTGACACTTAACTACAAGAACTGGTCCATAAATAACAGGGAAGAAAGTTGCTTCTGGTACCCAACAGCTTTGTCCTCTGAAATACCACTACTGGGAATGTGTGCTTATTCCCATCAGTCAGCCTGAGGGATCTGAAAAAGAAAGTTTTCTTGGCATCACTTGGGTGTTACCTGTGTTAGCCCTGAGTGCCCGAGCTGCTGGAGAGCTGGGGAGGAACTTGCACAGGGAGGTTTTTTTCACCAGAATTACAGATTCCACCATGTGTGTTTTATCTTGTCAGTTTTTTGAGGCTTTTCTCTTTTCCCACTGTGGTTTCTATGGGAATGTCACGAGTTTGGGTGGTGTGTGTAACCCTCCCAACTGCACACAGTCTGTCTCTGTATTGCTTAACTTTTGGGGGGTTTTTTTGTGCTCTGCAGGACAGGGGCAGAGGATGTTTGACATTAACTGTGGGGATGCCAGTTACAGGGATGGCAGTCAGAGAGGTGATTCCTCTGTCCTCTGGAAGTGAAACAAGTCAAAAAGCTGCACAAACCATTATTTCCACGCCGGCTTGAGGATGGACCTTCGATGTCCCCAGTCCCCTGGGGTGCGATGCAAGCTCAGAGCGGTCCCAGAAGTTGGTTTGGGGAGTGAAGGAGGAGAGGGGCTTCTGTGGCTTGACCTCAAAAAGGGCACTATTGAGTGAAAGGTTTGTCTCTACCACCTTTTTCAGAACAACTGGTATGTGCTAAAACGTCTGAGGGAACTGGGAGTGTTCCTAGCCCTGGGCACAGCGCTACGTGCATTTAAAAATAAAAAGTGCTGACATTTCTTTCAGTTGTCCTCGGTGTGAATCAAAGCACTCTGGTTTCCAGTGTTTCTCAGCACTGACAACGCCAGGCTGGGCAGCAGAGATATTTTAGCCCTGCATACAGGATTAGTGGTGTCTTAGGGAGGAAGATGAAGAGCACCTTGTGTTCCTGCAAATGAGCAGTGTTCACTGTTCACTGAAACAAGTCTGGTATTGCCTGGCGGATGGTTCTGTGTTGGACAAGGCTTTTGATGTGGAAATCCTGGCAATCCCCTGCAAGCTGGAGAGCTGGAAGAGGGTTGTACTTGCTGGGAACTTTGTGCCTCCTTTGCTGCACTGGCTCTGGGAGCTTCTTCCAAAGACCGTTCAGTGCAGATTGTGTGAGTGTCTTTCAGTGTAAGATCTGAACTCCAGAGGTATAAAGGAATTTGGTTAACTCATCCCCTCCCCCTTTTAGAATGTGATAACTTAAGTTTCAGTCTTAGGGCACCCCAAACCCTGAACAAGGGGCTCAGGTGGGATTTTGGGGACAGTTGCCTGTGCAAATACCACACTGTGCTGTTTTCTCTGGTTTTAAACCCTCCTTCTGCTCCACAGCTGTCTTCCTGGGTGCTCCCCTTACCCTTGGTCTGGCAGCATTTCTGAAGGAAGAGGTGTTGGGCCACTCAGGGTGAAAGATGTGACAGGAACACAGTAAATGATCCCCTTTGTCCTTGTGCTGCCCCCAGTGCATGTTGGTTTGGGGGGAGAGAGTGGAGGAGCCTCTCCCAGGAGGGTTTTTGTGGCCAGTCAGGGAATGCTCTTAGAGAACATTGCTGGAGGTGTGGATAGAACTGGAGGTATTAATGCAGGCTTTTACCACATCATCTTGGCAAACCATTTTCTCCAATAAATGTGACAAGCTGACCTGGGCCTTCCAGAGGAATTTGTCTCTGAATCCTGGAGGAGCTCAGTACTGGGAAGTGTTAGGGAGGCTGACACTGCTGTTTTGGAAATTCTGGAGGTGATTGCCGGGGAGAGGAATATGAGAAAATTACTTCCTTCTCCTTCAGATGTGTGCAATTTGTAACTGTTTGGCTAATCTGATTATCTCATCTTGCCTGGGATGACAGATGGGACAGATAGCTGTGCTCTGAGTGCTCAGTTGGGTCCTTTTGTGCTGAAGGAGCACATGACCTTATTTTGAAAGAGTAAACTTCTGCAGGAATAAATACTGTGAAGAGAAAAATGATGCTTTCTCTACTTTCCCCTAAGACAGGCTTCAAAACCTTGTCCATTATTCTGTAAAACAGTGTAGTTACAATCCGGTCTGTCAGCATGGAACTGGAAAATATTTTCAGCTCAAAATAAACTCCACAAAGAAAATAACTTCCATGTGATCCCCTATTCAAAGGAAAGCGTCTGGACTTTAGTCCTAAATAAAGATTCCAGCCAACTTTGGCGCTTTAAAGAGCGGTAGTGGTTGTCCTAAATTTGACTGTACCAAGTCCACTCTCCTGCATAGCCCTTTCCTTTGGTCAAGTCAACAGAGCAAGTTTCACATTGGTTTCTCTTTGTTACTGGTGCTTTCAGTTGCTTTGAGAGTAGTTTTAGTGGTGTGAAATGCAAGGAAAACGTTCCAAAATGTAATTATTGAGCCATCACTTAGTTGGCAAGTCATTTTCAAAGCTTGCCATTGTCCTTTTGTCCTCTTTATCAATGCTGGGAAAAAATGCATTAACCTGTGCTCGAGAAGGCAATGATTTGCTTGGTTTTTGATACAGTCAGACCTATTTATTTTGTCAGTGGGAGATGCTTCTAATGTATTTAGCAGTAAATCATCCTGAAGCCAGGTCTCTGAACAGCTCTTGCTCGCGTTCTTTCTCCTGGTGGGGCTGTCGGGATGTTGTTGCTGAATGTGCAGAAGAGAACGGCCATTCTTCTTTCTCTTCCAGTTTCAGAGATCAACAGGGATCAAGTGCATTGCATTTTTAGAAGTAGCAATTCTGGTTGGTTTGGAACTTGGAAATTTTCTCTCCCATTAGCTAATTAGGACTATTATACTCTATTGTCATTATTGTCACTCAGGGTGTTTTTGAGAATCAAGGGTGAAAAGTGACTGTATAAAATGAAACTCATCAACGAGGCTCCCTGAGCCTATTGTGAGTCACCCTCGCTGATTTCAGTGACAAAAATAAATCTTCTGTTACAACTGTTGACTCCTGCAAGCCTTGCAGTTACTCATTGCAGGAGCTGGAGCTGCTTTGTGCCTTGGGAAGAGCCACTGTCACCAACACGTGGCCAGGGAGGCATCTCACCCACATGTGGCTCCTGTGAGCCAGGCTCTTTTCTCTCCACCTCTAGCCTAGGATAAATTGTTAAACTTTTACTACCTCTTGGATTGTTTTCATCTTTATCAATTTTATTTAAAATGCTGAAGCTGAATAGTGCTGTCCTGTGGAAGGAGGGACAGCTGGTTCTTGGCAAAAGCTTGTGTTTTAGTGGGAGAACAGACAGGATAAGGCCCTGGATTTACAGAATTATTGATGCCTTTTTTTTTAAACTGAAAACATAAATTTGCACACCTGAGTGGCTGAGATAATCTTCTAGCAGTGGTCTCTGTAATTAAAAAAAATTGTTAGCAGGTTGTCACTAAAAGTATGGATTGTTAGTGCTGCCATAGCTTATGCTTTGCTTTTCTTCCTTGTAATTATCGTGAGTGGTATTTTTAGGGCAGCTTTGCAGCTTGTCTATTTTCTCCCAAGTTGGCTAAAAATGCTGGTCTCACGTGACATGATAAATATTCTCTTGGAAACTAATGCTGTATGTATCCTGAACTTCCTGTTCTACTCATGCCTGGATTCATCGTGTGTGTTCGCAGGAGTTGGAGGAAAGGTGTCCCTTTTAATTGAAGCCTGGGCATGTGGCTGTTAATGGTCTTAAGAGCAACTTGCATGGTCTTTGCAGATGAATCTTAGACTGGAATGTTTTTGTTTGCTTTAGCTTTTGGGTGGTATTAGCCTTAGTTGTAACCTCTTTCAGTTTCTGTTGTCTTTTAATAAGGACTTGCTAGAGCTCTGATCCTGCAGTGAAATCCATGCAGAATCCAGCTGTGGCTGCAGCACCGAGGCTGCCACGGAGCACGGGGCTGCTGCTGTGCTGCTCTTGCGTGGAGCTTCTCCACTCAGTGCTCAAACTTCCCCACTGGAATCACAGGGCTCTTCCCGTTGATTTATTGAGTTGTAGGGCCACCCTTCCAGGAACTTTACCATGTCTCCTGCCTGTGTCTCCAGGACTCCTGGGTGCACATTTCTGAGGTGTTGAGAGCTGCACGTTGCTGCTGCCCAGCCCCAGGACTTGTCCCTGCTGTCCCTGTCTCAGCTCCCACCTGCTCCTGGGCAGCTCTGTGGGGCCTCAGCACGGGTTGAGCACACCCCACCCAGAACAAGGTGCCTGCTCGTGTGTTACACGTGATGACAGCGCTTAACCTGAAAACTCAAGGTTGCAGTGGGAAGCTTCTGGTAAAATTGTCTATCCTCTTTTCAGTGACGCACTCCAATTCCATGCAGGCCGTGAGGTGCTGGTGGGTAATCCTTGGATGGAAAAGGTGGTGGGAAAAGGTGTTGTTTGTGAGCTCTTCCAGACAGGGTACAGCTCGTGGATGAGCCTTCGCCGTGCGTTTGGGCAGCGTTGTTTAGGTTGATCCCAAGGTTTCCTACCTGGCTCTGTGCGTGCTGTCACTGCTGGCGTTGCTGGGAATTCTGCTTCCAAACACCCTCTGCAACCCGTGAAACACCAAGGCACTGTTTGTGTTATTGATTTCTGGGCTTCTCTGTCATTCAGGGTTTTCGCTTCCTGACAGGAGCAAAATAAAAGCAAATCTGTGGAAGAGCAGAAATGGAACTTTTAGGCTAATGAAGCTGTGTTGTGTCTGACAAATGGGTGGCTAATCTGCTGGAGAAGGGGGAGGGTTGACTTTTAATGAGAAGTTATTACATGTTGAATAGCTGTTAAATTGCTGTATTAATAAAGTGGACAATCCTCTCTTAGCTTGTCTCCTTAAAGTATTATTTTAATTGAGAACCCCCTTTAATCCCTTCTTTTAGAAATTAATTAACATTTTGAAAAACACTTCTTTGACTGTGGTGGCCTGGTTCAGATTAAATTGGGGTTATGTCATGACTGCTTCCTTATGTACTTTAGCTGTAATTTATGGACTCAGTGGATAACACTAACTTCATATATAAGAGCTTAACACTTCTAAGAACAAGACTAATGGGCTGATTTTTTTGGTCACAGCGCTTTGAATTGGCAGCAAACAGAAGAATAGAAATTAGATGAGAAAACAGGGTCTGGTGCCTGGAGTGAGAACTTTGATATTATTTTCAGTTCAGCTCCTGATTGTTTTGACTGTGAGCCAGCATTTGCAGTGAATTTTGGACTAAACTATCCAAACTTTAATGTCCCTCAGATATTGCACTACTTGTAGACTGCAGGTAGCTTTTATTGCACAGACTAATTGTCCTTTTCTTCATGCCGTGTTGTGATCACGCTGGAATGTTGAAGTCCTTTGGCTCCTCTGTTACACTTGGTGGATGTGCCAAACCCTCCAGCTTTGGGTGGTTTTGACTTCCCACCTGCCATTTCTGGGGTTTTTGAGAGGGTGTCCCTCAGGGCATCCCTCAGGGCCAGCACACACGTGCGTGTGTGTGTGTGTGTGTGCGCTCTGGATGTGGCCGTCTAAGGAAGCCCAGCTCCTGAATCAGGTCACTGTTTACAAAGCAGATTTATGTCAGATATAAATACAGCTGTAATGCCCTTTAGCCAAGGGCATGTGGGGCTGTGCAGCGCTCCTGCAATCCGAGAGCTGACAGAGCTGGATCAGCCAGGATGGAGACATTCCCAAGGTGTGAAACAACTGGCCACGCCAGGAGCTGTAAAGCCGGGACAGGGGACTGCACCACTGGGTCAGAGCCATCCCTGAAATCTGAACTGAGGGGCTTGGACACTTTCTGCTCCGTGCTTGGCTTCCTCAGCTGCTGTCAGGCTGGAACAAGGTTTCCATCCTATGGTGCATCTCATGAAAAGGAGAAGTTTGTGTCTGAACCCTTTTACTGAACTTACTTTTGTAATGCTCTCTTATAAGGGACACTTCAAAAAAGAAGTGTCCCTTACAAGGGACACCCCCTAAACAAATTGGATACCTAAACAAACTGGATATTTGTTGGGGAACAAAGGAAAAGTTTATTTGAACAGGTCTTGGAGGTCAGGAAACAGATTCTGTAACTTTTGTTTTAATTTACATTAAATTGCTTTCTTTTGGCCTGTATGTGCAGTATGACACCTTGTTGCAGGACACCCTGATGGGCTTGTGAAGCTGAATTTGTAGTTGGAGGAGGCAGTTGAAACCCCATTTAATTTCAGAATAAAACCACACAAAACTCCACAGGAGTCCTCAAGGAATGTGAGAATTCCACCCTTGGGAAAGCTCTCTGCTTCCTTTGTCGGGCTGAAACCACAATATGTGCTCTATGGCTGTTAAATGCTTTGATACATCCAGAAATTTTCTGTAGAAAAGAGAATTCTTTCCTGGAGAGAAGTCTGAGTGAAGCCACATCTTGGCTTTGTGAAAGCAGTGGCAGTGGGAAGGGCTGTGGGAGGGGTTCAGCAAAACGGGTCAGAATAAAAGGCCAAAGGATTTGCTTCAAAGTTTTGTCTTGTGGATTTGACAGCTGAAAAGTGAGTTTGGTTTGTGATGCCCAAGATATTAGTGCAAAAATTGGGTTCAGAGCACAGCTTAATTACATCTGAGAATATTTTCCCCAGCAAGGATTATTTGCATGGGGTTTTGGGGATACTGTTGTAAGTGAGAGTTTGAGCATCTTTTGATCTTGAGCAGTTTCTTTCTATAGCCCTTCTGGAAGAGGGAGGGAGAGTGTTTGGTTGTGGCCATGCTGGTTTGAGTGTTATGGGCTGCCTGGGCAGCTCTGCCAGTCTTCATTCAAGTCACTGCATCAGCCAAACCTGGATCCACCCAGACTTCAACAAAACAGAAAAGTTCTTGAAGCTCCCAGGTGCTTTCCAGCAGGAAAAGGGCGTGTCTGTGAGCAACAGGAGATGGGGTGTGATGTGTGCTGAGAACCTCTGGGTTCTTGGGGAAATTTGATATTTTCAAGAATCATTTTATTTTCTGCAAAAATTACTGATAGCTTGAAAGGCAGTTGGTAAGAAGAACAAAAAATTCTTCACTTTTTTTCTTGCAGAATTGTGCCAATATTCAGGGAAATTGAATTTGCTCGAGCTGCCCCACTCCCTCCTCTATTTATAAAAAATTATTTTGTGGCAAAAGTTGGATCCAGTCTTGAATCTGCTCTGTCACTGATTCTCTCTGGGATATTGGACCAGATAATTTTTCTCCCTATGTCTCAATTTCCCTGCAAATGAGGGATAATGATGGCTGTCCCTGAGGCCAGGGCAGAGCTTTAATGCATCCCTCAAGCACTGGGAGCTGCTGCAAGGAGCATGGCTGGGCCCCCATCCTGCTCCTGTGGCTCTGCTCTGGGTGTGTGACTCAGAGAATGTTATTTCCTCTTTTCTTGCCAGGACCTGCATTTGTCTCCTTAGGTACCACTCCTGCCCTGGGCTTGGGCAGGAATTCATCATTTATTATTATGTACTTTTAGCTATACTTTAAGTGATCACAATGTATCCTTTGGAGTGGGCAGAGTGGGGAAGGAGGGTGTTGGGTTTTCCCAGAGCAGGTGAGAATTTGGGATGTGGATAACACCCTGCAGTATCCCTGGGGGTCTCTCTTTGCCTGAACTGGCTGTTGGCTCCTGGTTTGGAAGCGTGAGCAGAGGTCCTGGGTGTTGTGGAGGTGCAGCTGTGGCCCCAGTGCAGCAGCTGGGTTTGGGGCAAAGCCAAGGGTCTGGTCCCATCAGCAGCTCCCCAGGGAGGATCCTGGAGCTGCCTGTCCCACAGCCCTTGAGCTGGGACTGTCCAAGTGACTGACAGACGTCTCAAACAGGGGTAAGGGACAGAAATGACCCAGCAATTTGTTACCCAGACTGAAAGAGGAATGGAACTGCTCCGGCACTTGGGCCTCTGCCTCAGCTGGCAAAACTGCTCAGCTGGAGACACCCTGGATCTGCTCAGCTGGAGACATCCTGGATCTGCTCAGCTGGAAACACCCTGGAACCCTCTGAATGGTGTGGGTGGTATTTAGAGGCTGTGTGTTCCATGTTGTGGTTAGCATTAAGGAGGATTTGCAAAAGCAGTAAGATGTGATGGTTTAAAAATGCACCATCACTCCGTATGTGGGATGTGGAATGGTAGAAGGGAAGAAATAACATCAGCCCAAAATGTGCTGAATAATGAACTGAAAGTGGTTATTGATTAGCTGTGCACTTTCATTACCCTGCTGCAGTCCGAGTGCAGCGAGCGATTCTTTTTTCTTTATTAAAAAACAAAAAAAAGGAAAAAAACTTTCCAAGGCTCTTATGAAATATTTAGTGTAATTATTTCCAAGATCAAAACTCCAAAGAAATTACCCAGCCACAGAAACCTTGTTAATCTGTTGGTGTTATGGATGAAAGACGCAACAGAGATATTAAACATTTACTGCTCTTGTGCAGAATGGCCCTGTACTTTCCACCTCAATTGCACCATTATTCATCAGCCTGTGCTGCTGTGTCTGTCTTGCTCCCCATGTAAGAATTTTAGGTGTCATTACAAGTTTCTTCTGATGGAGTGGGACTTATTTTCTTTATCCCCATTTTGCCTTTAGGCAAGGCAAGTCTCAGCCTAATGAAACCAGTGTGAAGTATTACGGTGCTCTAACGCTGCCTTTGCAATGGTATCGTGTTTTCCTCCATGAAATAGTCTTTTTAAACTGGCTTTGAATGCTCATTTCCTGTTCCACATGGTATTTGCATAAGCGAGGAAATAAAATGTTATTTCTGTCAGGACTGCAAGTACTGAGAAAGTGGAGTAGATGTTGATGTCCCTTTTCAGTTTGAATAGGGAGTTACTGAGGAAGCAATCCAGGGTCTGTCCGATGTTGACTCAAATCCCAAAATTGCGTTTTTGTGTCTCAAAAGCAGGTTTAGTGGATCTGCAAGTGATTGGAGATAAAAATTCAAATTAACTTTGAGAAATAGCCTGAAATAGGCTGTAGGTTGGAAAAGATGAGTGTGAAGACCCATGAATAAGCTATAAAATGGGGAATGAGTGCTGTGGTTGCCATTCCAGGGGAGGTGGGATATGGCTGTAATGGGTTTGGGACTGAGTGGCTGTCAAGTGCCTTGTGCTGTTGGCAAATACCGTGCAGAGGGGTACGAGCAAGAGTCACGGGAAAGACGTGGAGCTTTGGACTTCAGCCTCCCTGCTCTCAATTTCTTATTTTCATGCTTTGTGAGTGGTAAGATGAAAGAGTGGGAGTTTTCATGACTTTCTGCTCTTGATGTTTTAATAGGAAACTGTAATTTCCAGTGCAGCTACTGATGGAGAGAAAGAGAACAGAGATGGTGTGGGCACGGACATTAAGAGCCTGGATGGATTTGTCATTGGGATTTTACTTCTTAATACAAGTGAAGCCTTGACCAACTGGTAGGAACTGCACCAAGCTCCCTTGTGCTCACTCTCCTGAGTTCTGTCAGGAAGAGGGATTGTAGCACCCAGGGCAGTAAAGTGTAAATGCAATAACCTCCCAGGGAGGCTACCTGGGAAATGAGATGTGTTTATTTTGGTTTTTAAACTTGGCCTGCCTCCCATCTCCCTGCCACTGCTGCCCACAGTGCGCAGGCTTCTGCTTGGCAGTGGCCCTTCAGGCTAATGGATGTGCCACCAACCAAAGAAAAATCCTGTCCATGCTGTTTGCCTGTGGCATTCCATAGATTTTTCTTTACAGTAGTTTAATGAGCTGCCAGCAATTTTCATTCTGTTTTCAGCCAACACGCTGCACTTGCCACACTGTCAGCGCTGCTTTTATTTTTGTTTCCCTGTGTGTATATATATGTATGCCTATATATATGTGTCTATATATAAAATACATATCACACGTCTATATTTATGTATTTGTGTGTGTAATGCTGGCCTGTTCTCCGTGGATAATGCTGAGTCTTGGACTAAGAGCAACCCCATTAAAAGCAGGGTCTGCCCAGTTGCTTTAGCTCAGCAGGCTCTGCAGCCTGGCCACAGGATGCTGGGGTTTGTGGCCACTCTCCTCATGCAGACTGCTTGGAAACGTTTAACCTTTAATGTCAGTGTTCTTTTTAATATTCATCTTTATCCCCAGTATCAGCAAAAGGATTAGAGGCTGGTTTGTCTTTCCCTCTGAACTCATCCGTGGCTCGAGTGTGCTTATTAGTTCTTTTAATGGCTTCTTTATTAGTTCGTTATTGCATAACCTCCAGGCACGGCAGGACTTGAAATGTTAATTTTCCAACCAAAGTTCAGCTGATGGACTTCACCTGATCCCCTTGGAGTCGGTGTGTGCACGGCGAGGGCTGGCTGGCTTTGCACCACGGCATCACTTACAAAGCAGAAGGGAGGGAGGGAGTTTTTCCTCTCCCGGCTGTTAAAGGACTAATAGGAATGGAAACCACAAAAAAACAGCACAGTATCCTAGAATGTTGAAGCAGAGAAGGTGGTGGGTGTTGTGCACGCTTTGCTGTGGTGTTACTTTCCCCCCTCCCCTTCTCCTCACGTTGCTTCGAGCCAGTATTTGGCTGCCCAGTGAACTATAACAAGATTTAATAGCTCCAGTGTCGCTGTATTGCATTTGGACTGCTTCCATCCTTCAGTTGTAATAAACGTCAGCTTTACAATGAGCTCTTAAATTCTATAAGTGACGTCAAATTGTATCTAATAATGGAAAAAAGATCAAGTACTGTAAATGCGACTTGTTCGCCCTGTCTCACCGAGCAGTGCTTGTCCTCAGCCCCTCGCTGTGCTGCCTGCCTTCGAGAGCTCTGGAGCTTTCCCTCCACCTGGGAAAAGCTGATTTCCACAAATGCTTGTGTTTTGCTTGTTCTCTTCCCCCTTCCTTGTCCCCTGGCTGTGTTGCAGGCAGTGGCCAGCCCCAGGGGCAGGCATGGGGAGCTCCAGCTGCTCCGGCACTGCTGCAGTTCTGCAATGTGGGCACTTGTTCATTAGCTGCTGATTCACTGTCAGATGGGATCTAAGCTCAGTCATGAAACTCAGATGTGCAAACATCTGCACTGTAATTTTTCTCTCTGAAGATGTGACAGATGAGATGGGTGATTAAGATGAACGACCGCGCCGAGAGCCGCGCACTGACACAGTGGCCTTGGAGCTGAGAGCGTGTGAACTGTGCACTTTTAAGGAGCTTTAACTTTTGATCCATTTTTTTTTTTCTCCCCAGGCCTGATGAATTTTTAAATCTGCTTAGCTGTCAGTGAGCAGGTACGACCCACACTACGAAAACTGAAAACTGCTGATTTTAAAAAGCTTGTCTTTCTCTTTGGTTTAGTGCATGAGTGTGTGAGAGACAGTTTTGAGAGTAGTGATGAGTGTTTGTGGCCACAAAGCTACTAAATAAAAATGTTGAGGCTTTTTAATCTTTCACTGTAGACATGGCTTGAAACAGTCCCACTGGAGAGATCACTTTGGTAGGGTTGGGCGAGGAGGAGAGAGAAAGAATGGTAAAATACGAGCACTCATTATTCATCTCCTTGGCAAGGCTTCATAAATTGTGTTTTCCCCTGACCTTTACAGGGTGATGGTCAGTCATGAGAGATTCAGAGTGACACTTAGGCTCCAGCCAAGAGTGTGCTGAGCACTCACAAACCAAGAAGTTCCTCTTTGTCCTATGGTCCTTCCCACGGAGCTGCCAGTGGGATGTGGGCAGGACAACCGTGAGGCTGTGCTGGTCCCTGTGATGGATCTCAGGCTGTGTGTGCCACAGCCCCTGCAGAGGGTTGGGCAGGCAAGGCTGGCGAGCGAGGGCTGAGCAAGGTTTGACAGCCAGGCTCTGTAGATGCTCATGGGAAGCTCCTGAGAGGCAGGGACACTGTGGACAGCCGGGATCAAAGTGACAGGGAATGGTCTTTGCAGCAGTGTCACTCTGGAGAGATAAAGCTGAGCAAGACTGCTCTGGGCCAGGAGGGAAACTGCCGCATTAATCAAGGTGTGAGCGCCGAGGCTGCCTTTGGAAACTGCTGACTTAGGCCCTGGGAATCTGTTTCCCATTTATGCTGCTGCTTCTAAAGGCATAAATAAATCCAAGCACAGTAAGTGTGCAGCACTTCCAATGGTGGGAGAGCACTGTGCCCTCCTCCAGGGAGCTGTCCTGGAGAGGGAAGGTGGCCGGGCTGCTCAGCCTGGTGTTGCTTCTCCAAGTCCAAGTGTTTGATACACTTGAGATCAATGCTAACATCTCTTTGATATCGCTTTCTTCAAGAAAGCATCTTCTTGGGGGATAAAGGTGATGTAGAGAACCTAAGGAAGGTCTTTAGAGAGGTAGGTGAGGTCTCCAGGTAATGCCTCCACTCATCCTTTTGCCATTACGGGTTTGGCTTGGTTTTCTTATGGTTGTTTCTCTTAATTATCTTTAATTTCTTGATGATGTGAAAATATTACAAGGAAAATCGTTCAATAGCTGAGTCAAGGATATCAGTCCTTAGCTCACAAGTGTGCTCTTTCATAAAGGAGACTTTTCTCAGCTTCTCCAGACAGCACAGCCCTGAGCAGGCAGTGAGTGATCAGAACCTGAGACCTGGGACTGGCACCTGCCTCTGCTACAGCTGCTGTGTGACCCTCCATGATGGGCTTTCTTTTTAACTTTATAAAAGCATAAAATTAACCTCCTGTATGAGGCTGGAAAAAGCTCATTATAGTTGCTCTCTGTGTCTGGGGCCTTTTCTTCTCTGTTGAAAAAGGGATGCAGCAGCCATGGCCCAAGGTGGGTTCCTGCTGCTGGGGCATTGTTCACTGCAGCCCTGCAAAGCTTCTGCTCAGCAGCCTGAGCATGGAAAACGTGAGCTGGTCAAAAATTAGTCATTGAGGTGACAGCTGGAACAGAGTCATAACAGCCCTTTTGTAGCCTGAACCCACAGTGAGAGTGGTTCTCCTGCCCTGAACCTGTCGAAGAGCCGGGATTTCTGCTGTCACACTCAGTTTCCATCCCCTCAGGGCCAGCCTGGGAAGCCTGGCTGGGATTTGGCCTCCAGCACTCCAGTAGCACAGTTTAACCACCCCTCACACCCTGATTCTTACTCCTTAATTACAAGCTGTCAGTTGTTATCAATCCTTTGCTACCTCCTTTAGTACCAGGGAGGCTGCCCTGACGCTCCCAAAATGAGCACCAAGTTCATGGGTTAAACAGAGAGATTCTGCTGGGTCTCTTGGTCTGTTCAGCTTCTGCAGATCCACGTAATCCTCCCCTGATTTTAAAGCACGGGCACTTTTTTGGGGGGAGTTTGTTGTTGTGAGGGAAACTGTTAAAATTGGAAGTAAATGCAGCAGGCTGTGCGTGAGCCTTCAGACAGCCTGGAGCAATGGCTCAGAGGTGGACCTGACTCATCGCAGCAGGATATTGACTCTGCAGCATAATTACGATGCTTTGAGAACCTGATTTTAAAATAATTGAGGTATAAAATTATGCGCCTGGCTCTCCCAGTTACTACAGCTCTGGGTATAAATTGAATAACGGGCTGTACAAATGTGCCACTTGGCTGTAGCAGGAATAGCAGCGAGTCTGGAGATGTCCTGCGTCACCGCTGTTTTCCTCTTGCTGGGAAGCGGCTGCAGGCTGAGCTTTGCAAACAGCCTCTGGATCTTCCACCAGCGCAGCCACAGGGGTTTGGCAAATCTGTAGGAAGTCCAGCTTGGTGCAGCTGAAATCCAGTGGTGAAAGCCTGGCTGTTTGCTAATCCCAGCACGTGGAGCATCTCAGACACCTCTGGCTGTAGCAATGGGCTGGGTGCACACAAGTGCCATGGACACAGCTGGGGTTTTGACACCCGTTTTCCAGAGCTCTGTGGTGGCTCCCCTGCTTCCAGAAGCACTTTTTCCTCTCTCCCATCATTTCTGCAGACAAACTTCTGTGTTGGGTTCAGACAATACAATCAGTGATCTTGGTGAGCTTTGATTTTCTATAAAATGCCAAGATTTTGGAAGGAGGCCACTGTCCTCAGTGAGTTGTTTGAAAGGGCCATTTTGTCACCTCTGTCCCACCTGGAATGGTGTTCCCCCAGACCTGAATTTGGTGAAATCCCATGTTTGTATTTAATGGTTTGATTCCACAGCTGTTGGAAGGGTTAGAACAGGTTCTTTGCAACTCAAAGACAACCCAAACTGCAAACTTACCTCAATTTTTTTTTTCTTTTTTTCTGGTTTAGCTGAAAAGTCAGGCTTGTTCTCTTTGTGCCTCCTTCAGTGTCAGGCTGCTGATCCCAGGTGCTTTTCCCGTGGTTTGAGGTTGGCATTTGCTCCTTGGTGTTGCCCATTGTGTTTCCAGGGTTGTTTTTTACCCAGCTTTCCGGGGTTGGTTGCAGTAGCTGGAGTGGGTCACTGCTGGAGGAGGTTTCCAATGGGCACATAATCAGGATCTGCTGCAGCCTGCAGACCTCTGGGCTGAGCCCAGACACTGCTTTTTAATCACTGACCACAGGGAAGGAGAAACCTGAAGGGAAGCTTCCCACTGAACCCTCAGCTCCCATAAAAGCTGAGAGGAAGCTGGAGCAGGAGCCAGTGCTGTGACCAGACAGGCTCCACATGCCAAGGCTGCTGCTGTGCCTGCTTGGGGCCAAAATGTTGGGATTTTTAGTCTGTAATAAAATAAACCCTCTTGTGTCTCAGCCATCTGAATTATTACCTGACTGGCACTTCATTATAAACACTTTTTTTCCATGTTGGTACTGATTTCTTGCCATTTTACTGCTTTTTAGGTTCTGTTTTTTGTTTTATTCATCTTTTCCAATCGATAGAAATATCCTGTTTTTAGCAAGCAGCAAGGGCAGATGTGACTGATGTCCTTATGATGGAGCAGAATCACTTTCAGAGCATTTGGGGAACAGGGGGAGAAGCTTTTGAATCTAATTTTCAAAGATCTTTAAAGCACAACAAACAGCTCAAGACATGTAGCTGAGTCTCCCACTGCCATTAGCTCCAAGAGTTGGGATCCTGGAATTGCACCATTGCAAATCTGGTGCTTGAGATCCATCCTGTGGTGGTAACTGTTGTTCTTGGCCATGACACTAATTAAAAACCATTTAATGGGATTATCTCCACCTGTTCTGGAGGATTAGTTTGACGGAGGAAATCCTGCACGTGCGTGTGGATGCACACACTTCTGTGCATAGCTCGGCAGTGTAGGGAAGCAGAATCTTCCCAGAATTTTTCTCTACAGGCTTTACCATAGCAGAGACTTTTTTATCCTCCCCTCCACGCACACAGATTGCTCTGACAGCAATAAAATGCGGCAGAGAATTGAATTTGGAAATAAATTGTTTAGATGATGCAGCACCAGACGGATCACTATTCCAGAAGAGTCGGGCCGGGGCGGATTTGCTGTAGTGCCAGATTAGAAATGTGGCAGTCACAGGGAGGCGAGCTGGGGGCACCATGGCATGGGGCTGGGTGTCCCCTGGGCAGTGTCCCCTGGGCAGTGTCCCCATGTGTGTGCTCAGCACTGGGGCAGCTCTGGCAGAGGTTGTCGCTGTTGAGCGCTAGCCGAGTGCGAGAACCAGACTGGATCGGGTGAGGCGGAATTCTGATTTTATTATTTAATTCTAAAACTTATATAGACTTTTAAAAGTTTCTCCGGATTGGGTCAATTCAAAACCTCCCCCTAGGCCCATAGGCCAGGTAGAACTGCCCATCTTTCCAGAGACAGTTTCAATAACATCCAAACCTTATCTTTATTTATAGAACACAGGGAGAAGAAGAGAAAAATTCCCATGGGAAAGAATCTGTGCTACCACAGAGGTGTCGCACTAAACCTGGGTTATAAACACTGAGTGTTGTCCCTGGTTGCTCTGTGACCATGGGCATGTGTTTGAACCTCTCTAAACCTCGTAAAAGGTTGGTGAAGTGTTGTGCAAACACCGACTGGCACTAAGGGCTGTTGATAGCAGTGCTGTTTCCTGGTTCCCACATCATGCTTTAATCCACAAGATAAATTGGTTGGGTTTATTCTGTTGGTTGTTTTCACCAGTCACAGGGTTTGGGGCTGGTTTGACTCCAGCAGCTCTGTCTGAAGACGTCCAATAAGGAGGCACAGCAGAAAGGTGGATTTTGGTGACAAGAAGGAGCCAAGAGAATGGTTTGTGTGCTGTGAGAGCAGTCACCAGATCCTGCCACAGCTGACTTGGGCTGATAACAGACTTTGCTTCTTGTGTCCTCTTTTCCTCACCGTTCATCCTTTTATTTCCCCCTTCCTTACATAAAGTTATTGTCTTTATCCACAGTCCATAGGGGGTATTAAAGATATTAGAAAAGTTCCTGCTTTGACCTGTGGTGTAGCAAATGCTGTATTCCCTGAATTCTTAACCAGTAATTCTGTTTCAATGCCTTGAGGTAGGGTATGATGGGGTTTTTCTCTGTTGCAGTTTGATCTTTGACTGTATTCTCATGCAGTGGGAGTGTAAAAATGAGCCTGACATTGAGAGAAGTGACAGGAGGGAGGATCTTGCCAGCAGACTGCTTTGGAGGTGCAAGAGAATGGGTCCTACCAAGAAAATAATTCAGAATAAAGCAGGGAAGAAAAGTACATTTCTGCTGTCTTTATTCTTGGAATCCAAAGGTCTTTCTTCATCATGTTGTTACTGAAGGCTGAGGAAGTCTAATCATTGCCTTTTCTTGTTGCTAAATGAATTTGAGAGGATAAAACCTGATGCTTTTGAGAGGATGCATCTCTGGTGTGTTGCTGACACTGGAGGGAGACTTTACTGTGGGCAGCAGCAGAGCTGCCTATTCGTTTGGAGCTTCTGTCACATCTCTTCCGTGGAGACGCTGTTGCATATGAGAGTCTGATTGATGCAGTGGCAAAGGTCAGGAGGGTAACAGCTTTGATGGTATCCCCTGAAGCAAATGAAGATTCTTCTGAAGGATTCTGTTCAGTTTGATACCAAAGGTCTGGTAGCACTCCAGGGATTCTTCCCTCTGCTATTAAGCTTATCGCTATTACAAAAATTAATGTTTGTCTGTTGGGGTTTCTTTTCTAAATAGGATGTTCTGCCATAAGAATGGAAAATAACCACTTCTCTCTTCCCCCCCCTCCTTTCTCTCTGTTTCAGGGATCCTCGATGCATTTCCTTGCCATTATTTAAGGAGCCTCTACTAAAAGCTTTTGGATTGTGTTTTTGAGCAGAGAAGAGATTTTTGTATCCAAAATGCTCATAAAGGAATATCGTATTCCTCTTCCGATGAGCGTGGAAGAATATCGCATCGCCCAGCTCTACATGATACAGGTCAGGAGCATTCTGCAGGGCACTGGGGGCTCTCTGTGGGGTGGGGGAGAATTGCTGCAGGATTGGGTGTTTTCAATTTGGGTTTTGCTGTTTGCTTATAAAGGAGAAGCAGGGAAAGTAACACAAATTTCAATTTCTGACTTGCTTCCTCTTCTCCTTGAATTGGAGAACCTGTGCTTGACCTACCTGGGGAAACAACAACCTATTCCTGTGGAAACACTCAGCCCAGGTGTGGGGGTACCTGCTGGATGGGATCAAGCTGTAGGGCATAAACAGCCACTGCTTCCCAGGTGGGCTGTGGTTACTGGTCATGCCAGTTCCAGTTGCAAACCAAATTCTGTTCTTTTCTTGGGAAGCAACAGTCAATTATAAATTAGAGAGGGTAAACTTGGTGTAACTTGGAATTAAAGGAGGGGAAAAAAATTATTTAATTTTTTTCCCCTCCTTTAATTCCAAGTTACACCTTTGTAATATATTTGTGCTTATATACCATGGTGAAACAGATACTAATCAGTTTAGACATAAAATGTAGATTATTTTTAATAGGCTTCTGAATACTGATGGGAATTTTTGTGGAATTCCCTGTCTGCAGTAAAGCAGTTAATTAAAATGTTGGGTTTTTGTAACTGAAATCCTCTGTGCCCATATTCTCCCAGTGTTTGAAATCCAACCAGGAGCAGTTATAGAAGGAAATGAATCTGAAGTGTTATTTCATTGTCCCACGCTTTAAATAAAATGTAATTTTGCTCATCCAGCAAAACACAGATCTAATACTGAGTTTGCTGGAGAACTTTGCTTTCTGAAGTGGGATGAAGCGATGCTGGAAAAATCTGCTTTGGCTTAAAACCTTAAATAAGGGGAAAAAGCAAACCCCCCAAAGCAAAAGCACAACTCCCCCATTTCTCTCCTGACCACCACCCAGCTGTGTTCCTTAGGGATTCATGCACTTGGGCTTGACTGTTAATAGAATGGATGGTGTGGATTTTCCAGTGATGACGGTCAAATTCCTTTTTCTGACACAAATGTGTCATCTTTGTGTGTTTAACCTAAATCTTGGCATAAACCGGTAACCATTTTTCTTAGGTGGCTTCATTTGTTCTGTACCTTTTACTGATGCTGGAGCTGCTTTGAATATTGCTGTAATTATTTTGTTAACAACTTTGTCTTCCTAATTTGTCTCAGCTGCTTTGCATGAAGAGCTGGTGGATGGCAGCAGAGCGTTATCTGTGCAGAACTTGTCAGTGAGCAGCAGAGCGTAGGGGAGAGTGATCTGATTAGGAAGGAGGAGCCCACCTGATTAAGTAGAGGATGAATCCTTAATTGGGGACTGTCTGTGGGGCCTCCTGGGAATTCTGGAGGACTTGGTCACAGAGGAGGATTTGCTTTTTGATCTCTGAAGTGAAATTGCTGATTTTTATTTCCTTAATGCAGCACACTGGCTTCTGCTTTGTGACTTGACAGGGATTTTGGCCATATCTTAACATCAAAAGGATGTGAGAAGCCCATTAGGGTTTCACGCAAGGGGAAGTTCACCAGCACGGGAAACTGCTTGAGAAACGACATCTCCAAATTGCCATCCAGCCCTGCTTTAATAAGGCAGCAGAGTCAGGTTTCCTCTTAGCTCAGGTGTCAAGTCAGGTTTCTGATGTCCCTCCATTCTCCTGGAGCAGGGGGCTGAGCTGGAAATGCTGCACGGAGCCCATGGTCCAGGGGAGCTGGGGAAGTGCAAAACAAGCAAGGGACTTTACTGTGTTACTTGTACAAGTAGTACAAGAGGAAAAGTTAGCTGTGCTTTTCCTTGGCAGTACTGGTTTCAGCTCAAGTTTGGAAAAAACAAAAAGCAATAACAAAACAAGAAAGACCACTTAGGGTAGAGTTCTTAGTTTGGTAGCAATTTGCTTCAATTGTTCCTGAAGTTGGTGGAAAGATTCCTGCTGGCTTCAATGTGAGCTTTTCCTAGACCAGAATATCAAATGTTCTTTTTCTTCAGTTTGATTTAAAAGTGGAGGTTTTGTCTTTGAGACAAGCACTGGGGAAGGAGCAGTGGGGAGCGTGACTTCCGTCCTTTTCAGAGAATGAGAAAGTGCTTCATGTCTGTCCTTTTATTTTTCCTCTGAAACGCCTGAAGAGGCCAGAGGAGAAGTAAGTTCTGTGTGTTGAGCCCCCTTATGAGTACAGGCTGAGATATCCGTGCAAAGCAGCAGTGAAGAGGCATTTCTGAGAAATCTGTGGCTGAAATGTAGAACAGAATGTTTTGAAGTAGTTCCTGGGAAGAGAAGCGATTCTGAAAAGCAAAAGGTTAATTTCTGAGACATTTGTCGTGTACAGAATGGAGGCACCAGGCAGCCTGGTCCTGTGAGAAGCATTTCTCCAGCAGTGGAAAAGGAGATGTCATGATTGTTCTTCAAGGGTTTTAGGGAACCTCAGGCACATACTCAAAGTTGATCACTCGTTTACCTTCAAGCTCATGAGTGAAAATTCCCGTTAAATTCCAAACCAGTTGGTACAAAGCTGCCTATTTTTATTTTTTTTTTGCCTGGGTATAAATTTTCCTAGATTTCAGCATTGTCCAAATGGAAGTTTTCCAAATGGCCCTTCTCCCCTGAGCCCTTGTGGTGGAAGTAGTGCCTCAAAGCCATGTGGGCAGGGATGTTCAGGCTCAAGCTGTGGTACTGTCATCACTTTTCAAAGGCTTTTTCATGTAGATTTCTGCTTTGCAGTGGAAGGGTCAAACATCTGTTTTCATGAGACAACAACCCCTTCTTTTTCTTAGAAGTCTTAACAAAAATTTCCACCAGATTTGATGTGAGCAGCATCATGCCCAAATAGCAAAAGATCCTTCCATTAAATGGGAACAGGCTGTACTCGTATTTGCTGTGTTTACTGGATGGGAGAATTAAAATTGAGCAGTATATAATCCCCATCTCTCTTGGTTCTCTGCGCCACTGGGCAGGCGAGATGTGCAATAAATCATTGTGTGCATGCCCGTGTTGCTCTGTAATTCCTCTTACAACTACAAGTTCCCCAGGCTGGTGTATAAAGCTGTGAAAACTGAGATGAGTGGCCTGCTGCTTTGCTTTTTATTTTTTAAATTTTTTTTTAATTTGAGGTGAGAGAGCAAAAAGTCTCCTAAGTTGCTTTCTGCTGGCTTCTGAAATATTATCTACAGTCGGTGGTTTCAGTACTTTAAGTAGCACTTAAATTCTTCCCTAAATAAGTTAATTTTACATTACAGCAAGGACTTAATGTACCCTCGACTTACTTGAAGCCCAGCAGATCTGAACTGAATTGTTTTTCTCTATTAAATTTCAGGCTTTCAATATCCTTCCATGGGAAACCTCTCACGCAGCGTTGTCAGCCTCTCCAAGTTGGGAGCACTTGCTCCAGAGAAGTTGGGTTTAGCTTTTCCATAGGCACAAGGCCTTTTTGCATCATTCCTGAGTTTTTGTCTCTTTTGAGGTCCAAATTAAAACACACTCATTTTTGTATCTGAGCTGAGAACCAGTGATCTTCCTCCCTGCTGTGACCTGGTTTTATTCTGGTGCATAAAACAGGCAAAATATTTCAAAACAGTGAAATCATTCTTTGTACCTCTGTACATGGAACTTTCTCCTGAAATCTGTGTGCACATTTAAAAGCCAGCTCTGCTTCCAAAGGTGAGAGATTTCTCAATGAACTCAGCCTGGATAGTTGTCTGTGGGACTGGGAGAGCTGTGGTTTGATGTGGGGAAGCTGCAGGCTCCTGTCCTAAAGTAAGCAGAGGGGAACTGGAGATGAGCACTGGAATGAGTTCCATGAAGCACAAGCCGTTTATGGAGGGAACAACTGTAACCATCTGTAGGAATTTGTTTCCTCCTGCAGAAGTTTTGAGCCAAGGGCTCTGTCCTGGATGTCTTGTCAGAGTCTGCACATCACATCCGAGGCATGTGTGCTATTTCAGTCTCTGCGAGGTGAATCCTGTTGGGCACAAAGGGATCTGTGTTACACATTAGAGAGATCTTATTAAAGGGTCTCTTAATTCTTCCCCTCCTGAGTCCTGCATATTTTTGTCTCAACAGCAATCCTTTCCTGGAACACTGGCATCCTTTCCTTGTGTGTTCAGGGAACCTTACTTTCTGTGCACCTCCTCCTCCTCGCCCCAGAAACAATGCACACATTAACGTAAAATCTCTGTTTCATAAAGGCTTGGAATACGAGCCCTGAATGCGTTTGTCAGGATGTTATTAGCCAAAGGTCAGTCCTTTTATCATCTTAATAACGTTCATTACTGTGCTTCCATATGCCATGAGATTCCAAGAGACTGCTGCCCTTCTGACCCTTTCATAAGACAAGAGAATTCCTCTTGTTATTAAAACTTATTTTTATATCAGCGTGCGCAGCTTTCTTGTCTGTCGTAAACAATTCTGGTCCTCATTTTGTCCCCACACATTTCTCTGGATGTTTGTGACCTTCCTCCAAAGATAGTTGCTTTAAAAATATTCTTCTGCTGGACCTGGTGATTACCTTTTGAGGATGGGACTTATTTTAAGATGCAGCATCATCCTTCCCAGTTAATAGCGTTAATACTCTGTCGTTCATCACTTTGAGGGTCCGTGACTGGGAGAGGCCTCTGGCCCTGTTTGGGGCACTGTGTGGAAGATAACCCATCTGCTCACCACTGCCTGCTGAACTCAGGCAGGATCCTGGGAACTGAGGGCTTCTCTCATGTTTTAACATGAGCCTCTCCTCTACAGTCCTCCAGGGCTTTGCATTTATTGCCTTCCCTGAAAAACCAAAGCGCGTTCCAAGCATCTGCAATGTGCTGTACTCTCCTGTCCTGACTGCTGATGGAATATCCTGAGTCACTTTCCTCCTTTCTGGAGGATCACGGTTTGTCCATCATCTGTTTCCAGACCCCTGGACTGTTCTATTTTCCCCTTCATTTCCCTGTATCTCTCAGGAAGCACCTTTGAGAACAGACTTAAAATTACTTGGTGGTGGTGGTGGCAATTCTTGAGGCCCTGTCATGATACCCAGATGCTAAAGTCATGTCCCTTAAACCCTCAGCTCCACTTGGCAGTTGCCAGCAGGCTCAGCAGATGGTGAAGGATTGATTGAGTGGGGGAAAGCAAACTAACCCTTCATCTCTGGACACTGAAGAACTGGAAGGCTGATTATTTTTGTTCTGCATGCAGATGCCTTTGCCATCTGCACAGACAGACATTGATTCTTCAATTTTCAAGCAGGTGATGCTGCTGATGGCTCCAGAGACCCTGGAAGGCTCACAAGTCTAAAAGCAAAGCCTGGTTTGAAGCTTTGCCCTGATTTCTGTGCTGCAGCATTAAAACCTGTGGCTTCTGTATTCTCCCTTCTTCCTCTGGTTTTCACAACCTTTTCTTTGTGACCATGAGGATTTGCTTCCTTCTGGAGGAGGAGAGTAAGGCACTTGCAGATGTTTAGTTTTGAGGACAAGGGTGGTTCAGTTATGCTTGGTGGTAGCAGACTTGGGGTCTCGTTTGCACAGGTGACAGTGATGCCCATGCAGGTTATCATTTTGGGAAAACATACAGGAGGAGCAAACACCTTTTCTACATCTACTTTTTTCTTGTTTTGTCTTATATTGTTTGTGATTCCATACGATATTCCAAAAAAGATTGGTTTTAGGGTAGTGAACTTGTTGCCCTGACCGTTGACATGTGCTCTCTTTCTCTTAACAAAGGTGAATGAAGCTGAGATAATGTTATAACACAAACAGTTTTAAACTTCAGATTTGCACTGATTTTAATGTAGGACACAGCACTGCCAATCCTACTGAGCTTGCTGGCTGTCAAAAATCCTTTTTCCTTCTATATTTTTTTATTCTTACAAAAGAAGGACAAAAATGTTGACTGGGATTAGGTTCTCACTTTTTCAAATACCTGAAGGCAAGTAATGAATTAAGTATTAGGAAGACTATGGGGATTTCTTTAAGCCGGTCCTGCAGTATTTTAGCACACAGCCCATTGTTAGTGAACAACTGCATTGAGTTCCTAAAGTATAAGGGATGTAGTCAGAGGATTAGAATTGATCCAGAGCACCTCGAGTTGAAATTTTGTCTGTGACTCACAGTGTAGTAATTGGCAACTTGCTTTGCCTTCCTTTAAAGCAGGAACAGTAATTCTCACAGATAGTGTCTGTGGAATAGTTAATGCAGTGAAAAATCAGTTTAAAGACACGGTAGGAAATACTTAGAGTAGATGAAATACTGAGCTGGAAGTGTAGTAGACATTTTGAAAGATGGGGCATGTGGGGTAAACAAGTTTGAGGTATCTCCATAATAAAGTGATCCCTAATTCATGTGCCTCTGGCACATCCAGCCCTGACTCTAAAGGAGTATGACTGGGTGTCTTTGTAAGGCAAAGTGATTAATGAGTGGCCATGAGAAAGGTTCTCTTAATGCTGTAAATTTTTTATGACCCTGCACAATTGATTGTCCCCAAAATATCCTGGTTTTGTACAAGCAGCTTCATTAATATCTAGCCCTGATTCTAAATGATGCAGTGCCTACAACGCTCGTACAAAGCGATGCTGCGCGTTTCTGCTCCGCCTCGCGGGAGCCTGGCGCTGACAGCCCGGCCTGCCCTCAGCTCTTAGGGCTTTTTAAAAAAAAATACATGTTCCATTACAAGAGAAGCAGCCAGGAGTGCTGGTGCTGATGGTGCTGCAGATGCAGCGCAGGTAACATGCAGGTGAGAGAGGTCCCTTCCTCAGGGCCTCCTGCACGCCCAGCTGTGCTTGTGCAGCTCTCCCTGTGCCTCTCCCTGACACAAAGACCCTTTTTGGGTGACATCTCCTTGTGTGCTTGGTGTCTCCTTGAAGACATCATTGAGAGTGGCCACAGGCCTGTGTGGTGGTCCCAGTTCTTGCTTGGTAAACTTGAGGGAAGATTCCCCCCATAAAATCCCTGGCACAGGCAGGAGCGATCAGGTGGCATCTCCCTGCAGAGCTGGGAAGGACCCAAAAGGGAACCCTCCTGGGAGTTGCAGCTGATCAGTGCTGGGTTGGGAAGATAGATGGTAACTACTTTATGGTTACTGTCAGAATTATGTTCAGCTGGTGAGGCATCAGTGTTTGGGGACAGGGTAGTGCCTGGCTGGAATGGAGCACTGCATATTGCCCAGCCATTGACCAAACCTAGGAGGATGTTTAAAACAGCTGCTCTTTTGCCTTTATTAATGAAGCTGTTGATGAGGAACAGATTTCTTTCCCCTCTCCCCAGGGTTTCAGGTCATTCCTGTGTGTTTGGAGCAATGAGGCTCAAAGTGATATTGTAAAGCCTCGTGTTCTGATCGTTATCTTGTTGACTCAAACTAACCTTCCTTCCTAAAATAAGTATTGACATGGCCCTTCGTGGCTTTTTGTTGTTGTTGTTTTTTTTTAACAGCACTAATTGGATTAAAGTAATTGTCACGCATGAAGGATGCATGTTAGAGCACAAAGGGCACTGGGGAGACTGAGCTGTGGGCACCATGGTTACTGGTGACATCACTGGTTTGCTGTTCCCAGCAAGGATTGCTGTGCAGCTGAAGCCCAAGTGAGGATGGCCCAAACTAAACCCAGGGGATCGCTGATGCAGCCCCTCCCGTTGCCGTGGAAACACGGGATGCAGTTTAAAGTTGCCTGCATGCATAGCGTGGTACTTATGGTGTAAACAAAAACGTGGTCCTGTGGTGTCCACAGCTTCTGGAAGGGCAGGAATGGTGTTATGGGGAGAGTGGGGAATCCTGCTGTGATTGGACTTGTTTTCCCACTGACCTAACTGTGTGCAGTGAGACAGTGAGCCCTGCTTTGAGGGACAAGAGCAAAAATCACAAGTCCCTTGCTGTCCTCCAGCAGTTTTGTGGCTGAAGGACTGCCAGTCTGACTTGATGCAATTGTTTCTGATTGGACCTTACAAAGTGCAGGCTCAAAAGTTCTGTTAAAACCATCCCTGGGACAACAGCGTCCCCATTATTAAAGATAAGCCCCTGCCTACCTTTAAGATTGTCTTTCGAATGCAACCAGTAAGTCTGTGCTCAACTCCTGCAGAGCAGGATTAGAGAAGTTTCCCTGTTTGAGGACTGTTTTGCTATGTTTTGATAAAGGTCCCTGCTCCAGCCCAGCAAAGAACACTGTCACAGAATGGTTAGGATGCTGAAATGGGAATTTAAAGATCTAGGTACTGCATGTAGCCCTGCCAGCAGCTCTGTGTCTTCAGGTTACTTTCTCCTTCTTCAAAATGCTGCTCTTTTCTTGATTCCACCATCTTTAATGTGGGGGAACTCAGCTGTTTTGACTGAGGCACAAAAACCTTTGACAGCCAGAAGTTGTGTGTGCTGTTGTACTTCAGCACTCTCCTGCATAAATAACAGTAAGGGTTATTTTTATTTTTAATTTAATTCCTGTAACTTCCTGTTTGCTTTTAGAACATGTTGTGCACTGATAAAATTATGTTGGTTTTGATGTGGTGAGAAGTTCTGCATCTTGGCTTCTCTAAGAGTGGAGTAGTTCCATCTCCTCTGCTCCCTTCTTTCACTCTGAACAAAGCTGTTTGCTCAGGTTTTGGTTATGGTGATAGGATTTTAATTGAGCATTTCAGATCTTTGACACACACGTTTTGAAAAGAAAACAAAACAACTTAAGAAGCATGAAACTACTGTACTTTTAGGATAACCCAGCATTTTGTTTTCATAGTCCAAGACCTAGGTTTTGATTACCTGCAGTAAATAGTGACCATGAATGGGGCCTGGTCTATCAGATATCTGCATCAGCAGGCAGAAGGTTGCTGGTGGTGAAAGCAGATTGCTCGTAATGAATTAGATGTCAGCTCAAATGCTCGTGAAGGAGTGGTTAACAGAACCCAGGGCTGAGTCATTCCGCAGCACAGGCGGCTGGAGGCAGGGCGGATACACCCTGAGCAGGCACACCCTCACTGGACACCTTGCCCATGTGCAGCACTCCTGTGCTGGCAAAACCCTTTAAGAATAAACCAAGCATTACTTCCAGGACCTTTCAGTGTTCCCCAGCGTGTCCCTCGTTGGCTTTCTGGTTTTAGGTGCTGTTTAATTCTGGAGCTATGGCTGGAATGTGTCATCATAATTTGTGCTGGTTTGTTAGGGGTGTTTGACTGCTGATATTGCCACAATAAACCCAATTACATGGCTGAGACTAACAGGCTGCTGTCCTTAGAACCTCTCCCAGCTTTCCTGTTAAGATCCCAGTCAAGGTTCCAGTCAGTGTCACTGGTACCTCCTTGGTGTGTGGTGCCTGTGGGTGGGAGTGAGGATGGCTGGTGGGCAGCTGCTGGAGTGCACAGCAAGGAAGGCTCTTGGTGGTGTGAAGAAGACACCACTTTGGAAAATCAGTTGTAAGGGTGAAATATCCCTCAGCCTAAATAATGCCAAACTGGAGATAGTTGGGAGTATTTTTCCCTTAGTACATGGAAGAGATTGACAGCAAAGAGTTTATTCCTCTCCCCCAGCCTAAATTTTGTTTATACCCTAGGTGCCTTTTTGCTTCCTTTCTAAAACTGAGCAGAACAGGTCTGGTTAGTGAAAACAGGTCTTAAGATCTCTCCAGTGATGGCAGGAGTCATCTTGCTGAGCAGCTTCAGGCATTTTTGTGGTCTGATGGATTGCATGAGGTACTTCAGGCTTTTCTCTGGTTCCCAAAGGAAGGGTCTGCTTCTGGGGACTTAATTGGTGTTTGTGGTAGCCTTAGCATCCAAAACAATAAAAAAAGTAGTGATTGGTCATAGAGAATGTTTTCTCAGCCTCCCTTGCCACAACAATATGAACAAGTATGTTAGCAGGGTCCTCTGGGGATATTTGCTGTCATGTTCTTGTTCTGTGGTTACAGAGATGTCTTTGCTGTCCTTGTTAACCGAAACCATCAGCCAGCTGGAAACTTCTCATATCCCTGTCTGTGTCTAAGTGGGCTAAAAAAATCCCGAGAGTTCAGTGTTATTTTAATGCATTCTCCCAGAAGAGTTTTGTCCAGACTATCAAAATACCCCGTTTCCAAATGGGAGCTGGAGGAAAAAAACACCACTGAAAAAATCCTCTGGTTATTGTTTCCAGACAATGATTTGTGTCTTCCTTGCCCATGGATGATAGGTCTGCAAGAGTGATGCTGTCAGTCTTCATAATTGGAGTAATCTCAAATCAGAACTCTCGTGGGTCCTGTGGCACCGTGTGAATGCACTGCTGGAAGGAAGTAAGAACTTCATCAGGAAGCTAAAGCATCCCAACCTTTTATAATTACTGTCTCACATATTTAGACTGAGAGGTTGTACTGTAAGCAATAATCAGTGATAAACAAGGTGAGACTGTAGCTATAATCTCTTTTTGAAAGCTAGAACATGCCTGGATCACCCATTATCACCACACAGCCTGCCCTGTCCTTACTGTTCTCTGCAGAACCATTCCAGGGCTCAAAGTAGTTACACTAAAAACAGACAACTTGAGAAGAAACTAAACCAGCTAAGCTGTTTGCAGTGCTGCTGTCGACTTTGCAGAGATTCTCTGCTTGTGTACCTGAGCCTGTGAGCAGCCTGTGCCAGATTCCAGGGCAGGAACACCAGGAGGACTCTGGTTTAGATTAATATTCTTCTTGGTGTTCTTCTGAGTTCGTTGATGGGGCTGTTTTTCTTCTAATTCCCCAAAAGCAAAACATTACAAGGCAATCTTAATTTACACAGCCTGACTTGTGTATTTCTCCAGCTGATCCAATAAGCCACATCCTAACTGTTTTAGCCAGCATTATGCATTCCTGTTCTGGGAATGCTGTTCCTCCAGCTGTGCTGAGACTCTTCGGGTTGTGGAAGCTTCTGTTGCCATCATTCCTTTATGGAGCTGTGTCCCACTAGAAAAACACACAAATTGCATTGAGTCACCTGGTTCTGTTCACCTGGGCCAGGTTGTTTGCTGGACTAAGGCTTTGCAAGGTGTGCTCTGGTGGGGAGACACATTTCTGACAGGGAAAGGAGATGGAAGACCTGAGAACTGATGAACCTGCCTGTGGAAGGCTTTGTTTACATCTGTTTGTCTGCTGTTGAGAAGGGCAGATGATAAATGGGGTTAGGCTGGCCCAGTGGTTAAGTGACATTCATGGGAATTATTCATCTGTGATTGTTATGCTGAGGTCATGTGCTGTGTCCCATGCTATGCTGCTGTGCCAAGAGATTTATTTTAATAGAAGCCTTTAAGTAACTGGCATTCTTGCTAATCATGGTGCATCTGCTTCTCTGGGTTCCCTGTTATGAGTAATTTAATGCTATTACTTTAGCTAGAAGGGATCTGTGTCACCATCTGTCCTGAAAAGCTATTGATGGGGCTGTGCAGAACATGGAGTGTCATCAGCAGGAGAGAGGGACTTGTAAAGGGATGACTGGATTTCCTCTTGTAATACAATATAAGATGGTTTACTGTGATTATGGGTTAGATAACCTGCATATAAAGGCTGGTAGCTACTCTTTGATTTTGTTGGGGACCATTCCTCAGATATTTATAGAGGGGGGAAGATGCTGTGTCAGTAGTGAGTAGCAATGACCCAGGTAATCTGCTAAATAAAGTCTCTTCTTCTCTCTGAGGCTGAAACCTTCAAGACTGACCCTAAAGTGCCTGCACATCAGCACCTCCAGCAGATATTCCTGGGAGAGGGCTTGCCACACACTTTTCAAGCCAAACGTTTTCCTAATCTATGGTTATTTTTAATTGTTGTTTACAGACCACTTCCTTGTAACAAGCCCTCTCCAGGCTGTAGCTCAGGCACAGTGGGCATGAAGAGGCTGCAATGGCTGCAGAGCAAATTGCTCTTCACTCCCAGAAGTGCTTCACTTTCACAGCACCACTTATGCCCAGAGTACCATCCTGGTCTCTCAAGTGCATGTGGCTGATGTCTTTATTTTTATTATATGAGAAACATATTTTCTCTTTGTCTTTCTGACTGGTCAGTAATTGCACTGTTCACCATCTCTCCTGACTCTTGGCCCTTCCTCACTTGGCTGCAGCTCGTTGTCTTCTCAACAAGCCAACTGCTAAGTGTGAGAGCCTGGAGGGCTGGGAAGCAGCTTTGTGTGGGTTTATCCTGGGGAGTTTCTCTTTGATCATACTATCCTTCCCAGCAGTGTGTTGTGTTATGAGTGTAAATTTGGCCTGACTCAAAAGTCCTGGCTCTAAAGATAGTTAGGGATATAATCTTTGATTTTATTTTATTTTTTGTCAGCAGAGCTACAGCTCTTATTTCACATTCATCTGAGAAAATGTTCTTGCTGCCCTTGTCATATCTTATGTAGATAAGTGACAAGTAGGAGGATTATGAAGGGCCAAAATTTGCTTAAGGTTTGTGGCTGGGTGACAAAGGCTGTGGGCTGGAGCTGGTCATCTGGAAAGGCTGGAGGAGGAAGCACACCCTGCTCCCAGAACAGGGTTTGCAGGCTGCTGCAGCTGCATAGAAGGGAATAAAATAACCACAAATCAGAAGTGGGACATGAACTGACTTTCACAGAGAGTCTCAGTGAACTTGGTTTTTCCTTTCTTCCTTCCATCTCTCAGAGTGTGTTGAGACAGCGACACTGTGCCACCCTCCCATCTCCCACCATCAGAGCATCACCACTTCCAGGTCGTGTGGAAGAGCTGCTGATGGAATTATTCATGAACAGCAAAAACTGAGCAGTATTGTGGGTTCTCCAGGGTGAGAAAGAGGCAGCTCATCCTCTTCATGCAGAGAAGTTTTTGTTAAAACTGGCTGAACAGGGAAAAGTGACGTGGGGAATGATAGTGTTAGTGACTAAAACTCCTCTGTGAGTTTTGGTCCCAAGTGAGGACTTGCAGAATTGTCTGGAATTGCTGTGACTGTGCAATCTAGAAGGGAGTTTTGAATAACTTGGCATGAAGAAAACTCATCTTCCCTCTGCTTATGATTTCCATGTGCTTCTGCCATATAATAAAACTCTAAATCTCTATAGTTTGTATCAACTGTTCAGAGCAGATGCTATGCAGTTACTCTGTCTGACACTTCCACTGTGCTGGCTGGGTTACTGCCTTTTCTGAGACCTTTGAATTAACCAGATTTTGGGGTCATCAAGATTATTTAATGTTATTGTCATAAATATTNACTATCCTTCCCAGCAGTGTGTTGTGTTATGAGTGTAAATTTGGCCTGACTCAAAAGTCCTGGCTCTAAAGATAGTTAGGGATATAATCTTTGATTTTATTTTATTTTTTGTCAGCAGAGCTACAGCTCTTATTTCACATTCATCTGAGAAAATGTTGTTGCTGCCCTTGTCATATCTTATGTAGATAAGTGACAAGTAGGAGGATTGTGAAGGGCCAAAATTTGCTTAAGGTTTGAAACTGGGTGACAAAGGCTGTGGGCTGGAGCTGGTCATCTGGAAAGGCTGGGGGAGGAAGCACACCCTGCTCCCAGAATAGGGTTTGCAGTCTGCTGCAGCTGCATAGAAGGGAATAAAATAACCACAAATCAGAAGTGGGACATGAACTGACTTTCACAGAGAGTCTCAGTGAACTTGGTTTTTCCTTTCTTCCTTCCTTCTCTCAGAGTGTGTTGAGACAGCGACACTGTGCCACCCTCCCATCTCCCACCATCAGAGCATCACCACTTCCAGGTCGTGTGGAAGAGCTGCTGATGGAATTATTCATGAACAGCAAAAACTGAGCAGTATTGTGGGTTCTCCAGGGTGAGAAAGAGGCAGCTCATCCTCTTCATGCAGAGAAGTTTTTGTTAAAACTGGCTGAACAGGGAAAAGTGACGTGGGGAATGATAGTGTTAGTGACTAAAATTCCTCTGTGAGTTTTGGTCCCAAATGAGGACTTGCAGAATTGACTGGAATTGGTGTGACTGTGCAGTCTAGAAGGGAGTTTTGAATAACTTGGCATGAAGAAAACTCATCTTCCCTCTGCTTATGATTTCCATGTGCTTCTGCCATATAATAAAACTCTAAATCTCTATAGTTTGTATCAACTGTTCAGAGCAGATGCTATGCAGTTACTCTGTCTGACACTTCCACTGTGCTGGCTGGGTTACTGCCTTTTCTGAGACCTTTGAATTAACCAGATTTTGGGGTCATCAAGATTATTTAATGTTATTGTCATAAATATTTGTACAGGACTTGGTCAGTGCTTATATAAGAACTGAAAGACAGTAGTTTGTTAAAAGAGGATGTGTGCTTTAATGAACTGCCAGCTGAGTGTTAGAAATAAACTGTGAAAAAGTACTTTTCTGTTTTTCTGGGGTTTTTATTGCGGTTTGTGGAGCAGGAAGAAGTGATTATTTAGATTGTCAGTTATTTAGGCTTGTCAGTTATGGCTGTTTAAATTTAAAANCATGGTGTGTTGGGACAGTGACACTGTGCCACCCTCCCATCTCCCACCATCAGAGCATCACCACTTCCAGGTCGTGTGGAAGAGCTGCTGATGGAATTATTCATGAACAGCAAAAACTGAGCAGTATTGTGGGTTCTCCAGGGTGAGAAAGAGGCAGCTCATCCTCTTCATGCAGAGAAGTTTTTGTTAAAACTGGCTGAACAGAGAAAAGTGACGTGGGGAATGATAGTGTTAGTGACTAAAACTCCTCTGTGAGTTTTGGTCCCAAGTGAGGACTTGCAGAATTGTCTGGAATTGCTGTGACTGTGCAATCTAGAAGGGAGTTTTGAATAACTTGGCATGAAGAAAACTCATCTTCCCTCTGCTTATGATTTCCATGTGCTTCTGCCATATAATAAAACTCTAAATCTCTATAGTTTGTATCAACTGTTCAGAGCAGATGCTATGCAGTTACTCTGTCTGACACTTCCACTGTGCTGGCTGGGTTACTGCCTTTTCTGAGACCTTTGAATTAACCAGATTTTGGGGTCATCAAGATTATTTAATGTTATTGTCATAAATATTTGTACAGGACTTGGTCAGTGCTTATATAAGAACTGAAAGACAGTAGTTTGTTAAAAGAGGATGTGTGCTTTAATGAACTGCCAGCTGAGTGTTAGAAATAAACTGTGAAAAAGTACTTTTCTGTTTTTCTGGGGTTTTTATTGCGGTTTGTGGAGCAGGAAGAAGTGATTATTTAGATTGTCAGTTATTTAGGCTTGTCAGTTATGGCTGTTTAAATTTAAAATCACTTGAGAGCTCTTTATAAACAGAGCTATTTACTTCTAAACAGCTCTGTTGGCTTAACATCCCATCTTCAAGAGATAAGAAGTTGATCTCTTGCATCTTATTAATAATTTTCTGTTAAACCATGTTATCCTTTGAATTGTTTGTATGCCAAAAATGAGGAATTGTTATTGTGTTATATTTCACAGTTGATTCTTGGTATAAAATTCCTTTTTTTTCCCCCTTTAATTTCCAAAGTACTGTGCTCTCAAATACAAACAATAATCTCAAAATGCTAACAGAATGAATCTGTTGTTTGGAAATGATGAAGGTTATACATCATCCAATCTGCTGAAATGTGTGAGAAATTAATAAATATTTGGTTTGCCTCTAGCTCATCTTAGAAGCACTGAAATTAGTATTCTTTTATTGAGGGAATTTTTGCCAGGTTTCTCACTGAAGGACAGTCCTACAAATAAGCCAAAATGCGGAGGCTGCCAGGGGGTGCAGTGATCATTCTGGCAAACCTGGGTTGTTTCTTCTAAATATCTTAATTAGCAGACTGTAGTCTCCAAGCTGTTCTTGGAGAGCTGCTGCTGGGCCAGATCACATGCAACAAACCCCCAAATCCTGTGGGTTTAGGTCACAGAATAATCTTTATCACTGTGATCATGGAATCCTTGAGGTTGGAAAAGATCTCTGAGGTCATCAAGTCCAACCTGGGATCAATTCCCACCTTCTCAACTCAGCCAGAGCACTGAGTGCCACATGCAGTCATTTCTTCTTTCTCCAGGGATGGTGGCTCCAATCCCTGACCACTGTTCCAGTGCAGAAATTCTTCCTGGTGTCCAGCCTGAGATGCTGCTGCACCAAGAGCGTGTGTGATTCTTCATGCTGACACATCACCACAGGGATGTGCCAGCTTGGACAAACTCCCCTTGGCTGTGTCATCTGCTGATTCAAAAGGGTTTTGTGCTGATGGGTGGTTCACAGCTGGAGCCAAGGTTTGGAGTGTGATGTGTTACCTGGTACAGGAACAGGAGTTGAGGTGTCATTACATCTCCATTCAAACTGAGCATCCAAATGGAAATTTTCACAGGGTCCTGAATAAATCAAATCTCTATTTTTATGTTGGCTGGATGAGTCTCTAAATTTTTTCTTTATAATCTGTAGGTTTGGTAATCTCAGTGCTGGGGTGCTGCTACAGCTCTGCTCTGCTCAAAAGGAGTCCCAGAAACCATCCCCAGTGCTTTGAGAGCCTGGTCTGGGTACAATGCCCTGGAAAATGAACATTTTTGTGATGTATTTATGATATATTTCTCTTCCAGAAAAAGAGCAGAGAGGAGACATGTGGGGAAGGCAGCGGGGTGGAGATCCTGGAGAACAGGCCCTACGTGGATGGCCCGGGGGGCAGCGGGCAGTACACTCACAAGGTTTACCACATCGGGATGCACATCCCCAGCTGGTTCCGCTCCATCCTGCCCAAGGCAGCTCTGCGCGTCGAAGAGGAGTCCTGGAATGCTTATCCTTACACAAGGACAAGGTAAAATCACATCCACAGCTGCTTCCCTGAGTTAGAGAGAGGGCTCGATGTCACTCTCTGGCAGTGGCATTTCCCTCTCCAGTAATATCCTTTAGAGCAACCGGGGTCAAGTCCTAAAATTCCTGTGCAGTGCTTGATCTCAGGAGTTTGCCTGGGCTGACTGCACACCTACCTGAGAATTTGTGGCTCGTTGCTGTAAAATGTGGAGCTGTTTTGTCTGTCAAAGCCTGGAGAACCATGAATGTTTTTTATTCAGTCTTGTATCCTGCACTGTGTGTTCTGCTTAACATTGCAGATCTCTGCGAGCTCAGGGAAGTTATAAATGTGCACGGTGCTGGGACAGATGTCATGCTGAATACTGTCAGGGAAGACAGGATGCATTTGTACAGGGGGAAGAAAAATCTTAATAAATAAATAAATAATCACAGCGCTGCTTTTCTGGGAACTGTCAGTCATTTAACTGGAAAATAACAAACCTACATCCTATGGTTTTCACCCTGAGGAGGAAAGAGAGCCAGAGGCTCTGTGGAGCCCTCTGGGACCTCCTCATTTCAGCTGATTTTGTCAGGGATGGCTTCGGATACCCTGGAATAGATAACCTTTGTGCCAGTTACTCCGGTTTAGAGCTTTTGCTCTTTTTCAGATTTACAAATCTGATATTCCTGTTATCTTTCATAATAGAAAGGTCTTAATGGGTATTTTGACTTCTATGAAAAATCTAGAAACGTTTTCTAGTTCTGTTTTAGCTGCTGTCTGCAAGTAACATCAATCCTGGGAAGGTGGGGAGTCGGTGTTGGCATGTGGGCTGTTGCCAGTGCCTGAATATAATGGAGCTGCCTGACTTTTAAGTGATTAAAGTTCACTTCCAGTCAGTTTTTTTCTTTTCTCTTGAAATGCCTGTGAGTCAATCAGTGGGCCAGGAACCCTGTGCTGCACAGAACTAGTTCATATTTTGTTCTGCCATAGGTTCCAGGCAGCAGCTCTGCTTTCCTCCTTGCACAGGTGCATTTCCAGGCTGTCCTTGTATCTGTGTCATAACTTTTTAATATAGTGGGCCCAAAATTTATCTCCTTGCTGCAAACTGGTGAGCTCCTGTCTTAAGAAGTTATTGAAGAACAATCTCCTTAATCTGTACAGTTGGTATTTTAAGCATATCTGAAGGAAAACATGAGTGGAGGCTGGCTGGGATTTGAGGCTGATTTACTCTAAGCTGTGTTGTTCTGGCTCCCAGGTACACGTGTCCTTTTGTGGAGAAGTTCTCTATTGATATTGAGACGTACTACAAAACTGACCCAGGAGACCATAACAACGTGTTCAACCTTTCTGCTGCAGAAAAAAGACAAACCATTTTAGGTGAATAGCCTTTTTCCTCTACTTTTTCCTTTGGTTTGCCTTTTTTTTTCTTGCTATGTCCATCTGCCTGTCCATTCCCCCTAAACACACACCTGCATCCCTGTCAGTGTCACTGCAGGTGGGGTTACATCAAGTAGGGTGAGGGTACCACAATTCTCTTCTAGGCTTGATGTAAATCCCATGGAAATAATTTGAATCCCTCATCTGTCAATTTAAGCTGATGTTTTTCCATCTTATTTATGCAGCTCCCAAGAGGAGTAAGACATTTAATGAATTTGAGGGTAATAAGTAGAAATAACCACAAAAGAGGAAAAAATAGCTCTGTATAACTGTGAAAATATTGCTGTTTATTTGTGTGGCTCCTTCATGTATATGAAAATGATTCCTATCTGCACTTCAGAAGCATGAAGGTGCATTTAATTTCTGTTCCCTCTCCTTTTAGTCCTGCCTCCACTCAGGTTAACACTCACTTCACAGCTGTCTTTAGAAGATTGAGTTAATGTAAGGAATTAATGAGAAAAGGCAAAAGTACTTCAAAAAGGTACTTTTGTACTTCACTTCAACTGTCCTCATTCCTGGGCCCGTCTGACCAGGCTTTCACTGCTGAGCAGACTCGAGTCCCACCGCTGCACTGAGAGGTGTCACAGAGCTGTCACTTCTTGGGAAGTGTCATCCTGCCCTTCAATCCAAACTTCAGATGCTTCTGCTGAGCTCTGGAGGTTGCAGGTCTTTAAAATACATTCATTCACTCCACTCCTGCTGCAGTTTCCACTCCTCCATTGTTGGATTGTTAATTAGGACTTCAGTTAAACTTTCTGCTTTCCACGGCACATCTGGTCTAACAATAGCAGATGAGGAGTTAGCAGTGCCCTCATCTGATGGACCCAGAGATAAATTGCTCTGTGAGTAGTGTCTATTCCAGGGCAGGGCAGGTGGATTTAACTGTCTTGGCTGAGACAGCTGCAGTGCTGTGAGTGCTATTAGAAAAGCTGGAAGATGGAATGTGCAAGAGATCTGTGTGGAGCTGGAAAACCAGAGTGTGCAGGGCTGCCAGAGTGCTGTGGATCTGCAGTTACTGTGGGCAAAACCATCTATTTGGAGCAAAGCCTCTGTTTGCTGGAACTGTGTGTGCTCGTTCCTCTGGCAGAGCTGATCTCTGCCCAGCAGCAGTGTATAAACAATTTAAGTATCAGTTGTTTAAGTGTAAGTAAAACAGAAACTAAATTGCTGTAATGCTTCTGGTAGTTACTAAAACAGGAATAACTCATGAGAAATGATGTTTTCTTGTTTCGCTCAGGAAAAGGAAATGTGTAACTGTTTCCATTCTCTTTCTATAGATCCTATTGATATTGTTAAAGATCCTATCCCTCCACACGAATACAAAGCTGAGGAGGACCCAAAGCTGTATAAATCAGTGAAGACTAAAAGAGGGCCCCTCTCAGAAGATTGGATTCAAGAGTACAAGAATAACCCTGGGAAATACCCCATCATGTGTGCATATAAACTGTGTAAAGTGGAGTTCAGATACTGGGGGATGCAGTCGAAAATCGAGCGCTTTATCCACGATGTTGGTGAGCATTTATGGTCTTGCAGAGTTCACTCCTTAATGTTTCCACTGAATTGAAACACTGAGGTGAGGTGTGTGCAATGCATCACATTCCAAGGCATGTCTGTGAAGAGGTTCTCAGATCTGATGGCTCTGTGGGTCAGCTCAGAAAAAAATCCTGTTATTTTATCACTTATATTCATGGTGTGTACAAATCCAAACCACCACGTGTACCCACTGAAAAGGTTTCAGGTCCTGTGTAGGCGGGATCTTACATTCTCTTTTTTTAATGGGTTTTTTTTTAAGATAAACTTGCCAGATCATTTTTAAACTCTGCCAGTCTTCTTTATTGTGACCAAAATCCATCCTGAAGGGCTGCCTGAAGAAATAAGCTTCACTTCAGAGTCCTGAGTGGCTCCAGAAAACCACTCCCTGGAGCATCCCACTTCCTACCTGCCTTGTGACAGGACTGGTGGGTCTCTGGCTGTGAGTTGTGAGTAAATGTCCTGCTTTGATGGATGCATCATTCTTAGGTCAGGGCTTTTAAGGAAGAATTGGATGTGTCTGGGAGTAACTAAGTGGAGACAGTGCAGGTGGTGGCAGTGCTGGCAGTAATTTGTTCTTTGCAGAAAGTCTATAAAACAGCTGATACAGTTTCTGAGCCTTACCACAAATGACAGGATCTATGGCCAAGTGGAAAACCTAAATAGTGTTTTAAAGGAGCATTCCCATCTGAAGGGACAGAGCTCTGGCTGTTCTCTGGCAAAGAGAAGGCCAAAGAAAGGCTGTATAGAGGATGCTACCACTTTCCTGTACCCAGTAAATCCTCCTGCATGACCTCTACAACTCTGCTGTTGATGTGCAAGCCTTCCTGAAGTGCCTGATTCTAGCATAAGTAATTTTCAAGCTCTTTGCAGTCACACCATGCTCCTGAGAGCTGGTGTGAGAACACTGATAGAGCAGTGGAGAATAGTGTGCACCTCTCTCTGAATGCTCACGGGTTTTCTTAAAGCTCCTTTGCTTTCCTTTGCATAGAGATGGAAGTTTTCACCTGCTGTAGACTGTGTTACAAGTGCTCTCTGCACTGAACTCCCTTGGCGTTTCGGTGACACGGGTTAATTTAGTGTATGCTGGAAAACACGGGGGCAGAATAACAACTGCATTGTATCTGTTAAATGAAAAAGGAGCACGTGACTCCTCCAGTTGTTCAGAGGTGTTTGGCATAGATTAAACTGTGGTCCCTTAGAAACATTGCTTTTGTATTCCATGAAAGATTGCCTGCCATTTCCCTCTTGATTGAGGCTTTGCAGACAGTAGAGCCAGCTCATTGTCTGCCTTTCAAAAGCTTTTCCACTCGGTTATAAAGATGGCAAATAGCGTTCTTCAAAGTGGTTAAGATGCATAAAATTGGGCAAGTCTTTTAGGCAAGACAAAGCAAGAGTGAGTGAAAAGTGAAAGTAAAAGCTTGGGGTATCTGCAGGAGCTGTGTGGCCTCCCCCTGCCCTGGGATATCCGTGGGGAAGCCATGAGTGGGCAAAGTGCCACAGCATTTGTACCAAAGCCAGCAGTGTATGAGGATGTTTGAGTTGGAAAGATGTGGTTACAACAGGACTGACCAGGCTTAGATGCAGATCCCCGTGTGGAGCTTTCACCTGGTGGCCAAAAGCAGATGGAGACCTTTGTGCATTGCGCAGCTGGTGGTGGACCAAGCTCCCAGGAGCCAGAGATGATGTGGTGGGTCAGCCCCTCCTTCCTTGGCATTTTCCTCCTTGTTCCTCTGCTCCCAACTCGTGCACATTTATTTTTTGGGGAATTAGCTCACCTTGTGCAGGGTCACCGAGCCAGAAAGGAAAGGGAGGCAGAAGCAAACAGCAGGATCCAAACTGTGCCCAATGGGGAGCAAAGCTGAGTGGTGCAGACTAAAATTAGGGAAGGGGTTGAAAAACGAGCAGGTCTGAGGTAAATGATGGATGGCTTGTGCCTTGTGGAAGGGCTGCTGAGCACAGAGGGAGGAACTCTGGGGGACGGTGTTGAAACGTTCTCACTCGCAGAGTGCAGCAGCCATTCTTTCCCATGACTAATTGGACAGTTACTCAGTGCTTTGACAGCCTGAGACACAGACTAAAATTGTGATTGTGGGCTATTAGTCTACTTGGCTGTAATATTTGTATGCTTTTTTACTCCTTTCCCATAGATTTAAAGTTTAATTGGACTGGCACTGCATAATGTTCTGCTCCCACTTGCTTCCTAATGGTGCATGTGGGCTCTGAGTCTTTTGTTGTTAAACAAGTGTGTTGACTGTGTATGGGTTATTAATTATATACTGTGGCAAAGTGTGTTCCATCCCAGTAACTGGAGCTTTGTCTAAGCCACTGTGTCTTAGGCTAAATATGCCCAAATTGCTGCACAGTGGTGAAGTGGTTTTTGAAAGCCCTTTTGCAGAACTTTGGCTTCACTAAAGCACTCAGATGATGAAGTTCATCCACTGCCCACTGGATCCCAAAGGCTGAGTTTTATCTTTCCAAGGGGGGGCAGGTTGCAGTTGGCATGATGTGACCACAGGCTTTTTTCTTTGTGAGGATTCTGAGCAAGGGAGGGCAGGGAAGCAAACAGGGGTAACTGCAGGTGGCCTTTGGCTGGATTGTACTGACAAGGTTATGGGATCTGGTGTGACTGTCAGGGAAATGGTGTCTCACACAGACAATCAGGCATCCTGTATTTGCTGTAAGGCAATTGTGACAGTGCACTATAAAATTATTTGGGAGGTTGCTTCTGGGTACAGAGTCAATGGGTATCTGAGCAGTTGCTTCGTTTGGATATTGAGGGTATCTGGGGCAGAATTTGTTGGTGGGTTTTCTGATTTATTTCCATTGAGTTTTTACATTTACTGGTTTTATTTCATGGTTAAAAAGAAGCCCAGAACTACTGACCAAAGCTTTTTAAATTCACATGAAGACTCCTGTCTGTCCTGGCTTGTCTCATGGTCATTTCCACTTCCTTTTGTACAATGGAGTCCAACACCACAAATCATTTACAGGAGTCAGCACCTCATGGATTCAACCAGCCTCTGAGTTGTTGAAGTGGTGAGCTGGAAACCAAATGATTTAAATGTTTGCACCCTGCTCAGCTCTTCACAGATGATCTTTCTGCACAGCACAGTGGGAAATGTTACAGTAATTAAATCAACACACGATGACGGGTGCTCTGAACTCAGCCTGCACATTTGTGCATGTGTGATGTTATTGTTTGTTTGTTTTTTTAAACACAGCATTGCACTCTGGGGAAATAATCGTCTGCTTAACGACTGATAATCAGCTGGTACCTGCATCCTTGTCAAAAACCTCTTCCCATTTTTTCTGGGTGACTTCAGTGAGGTGTCTGGTGAGGCTGTGGGGTTTTCCTCTGATTCTGGGGAAGAAGGCTCAGATAAGTTTGGGACGTGCTGGGTGGAGGGGAAAACCTGCTGGCAAGGCAAACTTCCAACTCTGCTGCAGCTGGGGCAGTGTGTGACAGGGACTTCTCTGGCTGAGCAGGACACATTTACACCTTCTCTCCTTCCAGGGAGAAAAAGGAAAGCCAGCTGGGCCACAGATTCCCTCAGCACTCTCCTGATGGGCATCTGTTACAAAGAGAGTTTTTCCCAATTACACTCTTTCCTGGGTCCGGTGTCTTCCCTCCTTTTCACTAAAAACCTTGTTCTTCTCTTAGATTTTGATACAAAAATGCTTTGAGGCTTGGTTTTTTCCATTGCACAGGAAGAGAAGCAGTGCCTGGACAGGTGAGGTCAGTCATTTGTAGCTGAATCCTGGCTCCCTGTAGCTATGTGGGGAACTTGTTGTGTTCCCTGGGTCTCAGCTGGGCAGGAATTCAGTGATGTGCCCACTGCTGTGCACAGAGGAGCCCCTCAAGTTCTCTTCCCTAGCACTGAGGCCTTTTCTGCAAGCCAGGACTTTTATTTTTCCATTTCTTTTGTACCTGCACAGCCTCGTTCTCCCCCAGGTTTTCTCCTTGTGTTTAAGAAAGAGAAATGCAGCACTGCTGCCACATCCCAGGTGAAGGGCAGATGCTGGGAAAGTAATCTGTCTTTTGGACTTCTTAACTAACCTGGAGGGGTGGAGGCACACCAGCTGTGAAGCCCTGTAGTGCCATCCTATTTTCAAAGGAGCAAAGCTTTAAGGAAGGGCGGTTTGGGATGTCTCATCAAAGGGATGCGAGCAGGGCACACGGGGAGGTCTGTGGGTTGGCAGGAAGCAGTGCAGGCGATTTTTGAGATCTAAGAAGGCAGAGAGGAACTTCAAGAGACTTTTTTTTTACCCCCAAGTGGTTTTCATGTTCCCTGTGATGTTAGTCCATTAAAACACAGATATGTGGTCGGTGGCATCTGTGCCTCTACACAGAGAATTTCTGAGGAGTTGGTGCACTGACACATCAGGGCTGGATCCAGGAGCAGGAGTGGAGCCTGCTGAGCCCCTGAACGGGGGGAAGCCTTGGGATAAGAGCAACATTCACTTCTGTGTCTGATCACAGTCTGTTTTCAAGGTGTTCCAGGCAAGGTAGAAGTGGACACTGTGGGTGCAGAAGTCCAAAGGGTGGTTGTGGTGTTGGGGACAGCAAGAGAAATGTTTTCTTGGCTTTCAGTCTGGATGTGATGTGAATTTAATCTTGGTCTTTAAGCTCTGCTGGTTGTCAATCATAACAGAAGGTGAAGAGGCTAAAACATTCTCCTGTAGTTCTGCAAAAAGTAATCTGGCAGGGGAAATAACTCTGAATCTCGACTCAGGTTGAACAGAATTAAGTTGCTGAGGGCTGTCATTCTGTCCCCAAAAGGTCACGCTCTGCTGGCTCAAGCTTGCCTCTCCCTTCTGAAAGTCAGTCAGCAAAAAGCATCAAATATTGATAGATTTAATCTTACTATGTAAAGAAGTTGAGGCTGAGCTGGTCCATGGCATTAACTGCTGGTCTCAGTGGCCATTTCCTCCTGCTAGCCTGGCTTGGGATGACTGGTGCCATTAAGGACTGATGAAAGAGCAGAACAGACAGTAAAGTGCTCAGACCTGGAAGGAGATAAATACATACAAATATGCTTTTTGTGTGTTTAAGAAAACAAACAAACAAGTGATTGCTGAAAACAAATTGGATCTTTAGGCTGAACATCACAGAAACAGTGCCAGTAGTGGGATCTAAGGTTTTCTGTACAAAGTGAAGCCTGTGTTGCTGGAAGCACCTTGGAAACCCTGCATGTGGTGGGACCATCCCCCTTTGGCCGTGTCTGGAGATGGAGAGTGGCTTATGAGGGATGTCTTTCCTCGTGGTGGTGCTTAGAGAGCTCAGTCTGCAGCTCTCAAAACCTAAATTATTCTAATGAAGCCTGTTGATTGCTCTCTTAATCCCACTGACAACAAATCCCACTGGTGCTTTTGGCTTGTCCTTCAACCTGTCTCTGCCTCAGTTTCCTAGTAATCAAAGAGGGGGCAATATTAATTGATTATTTATTATCAGAAAGACTCCTGAGGATCAGTTGGTCAGTATTTACAGAAGCTTTAAAAGCATCATTACCGCTGTGTGATCACATCAGGAATAAATCGCAGTTGGGAGTTTTGACCTGTTGTGAGCTTTTAAGGAATAGTATTGGTGAAAGTCCTGAGTGACTCTCACATTTTAAAAGTCTTGGAGGTGTGATGATGTTAGTGAGTGAGTCTAAGTCTTGAGGAGGGTATTTGTTGCCTGATCAGGTCCATTGTGTGTTGATACTGAGGCTATTCTTCCTTTCAGGTATGTGATACATTGAAATATTTTGAATTGGCTTTACCCACTCCATTTTTCTCCTGCAGCAGAAGACAGATGGTATCTGCAAAATAAAGCATCTTTATTCCCTCCCTTACTTTGCTTTCTATCCCCTTATCTCAGAAGCTCCCATTTGTGATGCTGTTTTACTGATACATAGAAACCAGGTGCAGAAACTGGGTTTCTAAGGAAAGGAAAGGTTTTAGTCTTAGCTGGTGACTGGTGTGGGTTGTTCTTCTGTCATGTAACAACTGGGGAGGGCTGTGGAGCATTCATCAAGGAATGACTTGAAACTCTCCAGGATTAAAAAAAAAAAAAAGGAATAACTTTTTTCTTTTTGCTTTTTTCTTTTTTTTTTTCTTTTCACTCCTGGGAACATATTTCACTTTGAAGACTGGATCCAGATGTGACAACTTCCTAGAACTTCAGGGTGTTGAAACTGTGGTCTGTGTGTGGCTCCTCCTTGGTGGAGCAGGCAGCCACAGGACAGTCTTCCATCCAAATTTAGGAAATCCCTTTCCAAGTTAAAAGCAGTGACAGAAGACTGGCTGATTTTTTCAGTGCATGATTTCATGTGCAATTTTTCAGTTGATTAGGAAGAATTGAGGAGATAAAGTACATGAAGTGACCTTCACACCCTGACTGTGTGAAGGTCCTTCACTGCAGCACCGTGGGTTGGATGTCACTGTAATGTCCCTGCCATGGAGTTGTGAGGGTTTGGGAGGGGAACTCGTTGGTTCCTGCAGTTTGTAGCTGTGGTGACAGGGACGTTGTGGCTTTGCAGGCCTGCGGAAGGTCATGGTCCGGGCCCACCGACAGGCCTGGTGCTGGCAGGACGAGTGGTACGGGCTCACCATTGAGGACATCCGGCAGCTGGAGAAGGAGGCCCAGCTGATGCTGGCCCAGAAGATGGCCCAGTTCTGCAGTGACAATGACCCTGAGCAGCACAGTGTCAAAGACACTCCTGGGGAGAAGGACGTGGAGCCCAGCACGGGGTCGCCTGCAGACGCCGAGGACGCCTCCGCGAACAGCGACGCGGCCTCCGGCAGGTCGCTCACCAAACAATGGTCCACCTCCTCCAAGTCCTCACGCTCTTCAAAGAGAGGAGGTAAGATGCTGCCAATGACTTGCTCTTCTGAACTCGTGGAGGTTGGGCTTCTGGGAGGTTGGACCACGTCTCCTTGTGGCCAGGTGCCTTTGGGACAATGTGTATTCGTCCTATGAGGCCTTGTCTGCTGTTGCTGCAGGCTCAGTCTTCTCAAGTGAGCTGTTTTGGGGTTGGGAATGTTTGTAGTTGTCCCATAATTGTGACTCAGGGTCACGTGGCAGAGTTTTTGCTGGTATCAAAAACACAGAATCTGTGAAAACACCATAGAGGAGCAGGCAGGAGCTGGCTGGCAGCACTGGGGCCCAAAAGACAGCCAGCAGCACAGTTAGTCGTTGTTACCCAGGAGCCACTGGTGGCTTTATAAGGCCCTTCCATGGTGTTCCCTTCTGGATATCTGCTTATCCTTGATACCTGTGTCACAGCAGGTAGCTGTGCTCCTTGGCCAGGGTTCTGGCCTGTCAGTTCCGAAGGGGTGTTGGCTCCATGGGGCTGCACACAGTGAAACATCCCATCAGCTGCTGGGGAGATTAGGGCAGGAACCCCCAAAGGTGCATGGGGGCTGCTGCCTTCCCCTGGTGGTGACGTGCAGCAGCTGTTGGGAGACAAAACCTCACCCTGGGATTAGGTGGGACTGTGGATCATGTCTGCATTCCCTTTGAAACACCATTCAGGAAGCTTTTGGGATTTTGATGTTAAAGCTCTGCTGTGGATACCCTGTAAGGACTCAGCTTTGAGTTTTGGATTTTGTTACTCACCTCTCCCTTGGGACTCACCTCGTTTTGCTGTACTCAACTCTTCCCTTCTTTGGACCATTCTGTACGAAGGGGTGAATCCCCAGTGAGTTACAGGCACAAGGTTCAAACCCTCAGCAATTCCCTCTCTGTTTAGCCAAGTGCTGCTGGTAGCAGGGAAATAGCAGCTCTCACTGCAAGAGGGGGAAAAAAAAATCTTGATTTTTCTGAAAACCCCAAGGGGCAGCATTTCTTCCAGTGGCGGTGGAAGGGAACATCTGGGTGAGTGAAGCTTCTCCATCTATCATATGCACTAAATATCGGGAGTTGAGTCTCCATTTTTATTTCCCACTCCATCACTGATTTCATCGCGGGGTGAACGAGAGAGGAGCAGTAGTTTTACCTTGCGATGACTCACTCGAGTGAGCCCCAGGGAAGAACCTACCAGATGCTTCATAAATCACTGCATAAAGATAAAAATACTGGCTACTTTGCCTGCACCAGGATTTTATATTGATGCACCCATCTCCCATTATGCACAAACCCCCTCTTCCACTGCTGACATGTTCAGTGGGAGCTGGAGTTTTCAGACCTCTCAGGATTTCACTTGAAGGTTTTCACTGGGAGCAAAGCATGAATTTCTTTTCAACTGCAGGATGTCTCAGCTTTTACAAGGAAAAGTAATGAAAGAAATTAATTGTGATGTGCTGGGAAGTACGTCACACAGATATTTTAATCCTCCTTCATGCTGGCAGCACATTACCATATGGAAGCAAGGAGGGCTGTCGCGACGCACCGCCACCTCCAGCTGAAAAAAATGCCTTTTCTCCCAAAGATCTCCTTTCCTCCAGCACCCGAGCGAGACCTCTGGTGATGGCAGGACCCCGGTTGCCATCCCATATGTTGTTAGGTGCTCTATTTTTAGCAACTATTATGCGAGTGCCTTGACGTCACTCCGGCGTGAATGAGCTCTGCTCCGCCACCTCCTCGCTGGCTGCTCCCGAGGGGTGGGCGGTGGGTGCTGGGGGCTGCTGAGCTGCAATTGACTCTGCACAGGGTCTCCATCCTCCTTCCATGTGGCAGCCAGCTGGGAGATGAGAAGAATTTTACTTTTATGTTCAACTCTGTTGGAACAATAGCACGAAAAGGCTCGTGCGGCTGTCACAGTAACCGGAGCCTTTCAGGCTCTTGTATATGCTAAATGAGAACTTGTCAGGCTCCTCGGGTTTTTGCTGGGTTAGGTGGCTGCTGTGAGCGCTTTTTGTGCTCTGTGTGACAGGCACGAGGGGACAAACCCTCTCTCCCATCATTCTCTGGGCAGTACTCCCTTCAGCAGGCGGCTGTTCTGTGACAACTTCAGCTGAGAAAAGCTCAGGCTGGATCGTTGCTAAATTATAGCTGAGAAAAAGAGAAGAAGAAGCCATAATGTGTTTATATTTAGCTCAGAGAACTCTGGAGGGGAAAGCGAAAAGGGAGTAGGTAGGTGTGAGAACAGGAGGGCAAACAGCCCTAAAAGGACTTTGGGGTTTCTCCCCGCTCTGTCAGGACTGCCGCTCCGACAGCTCCCTTTGAAGTAGTCGGATAGCATGTTGTTTAAATCATTCAAGTTTAAAGTTTAAATAGATCTCTAATCCAATTTGTGTGGAAGCAATTTCCTTGCAGAAAACAGATTATTCCTCTCCAGGCTGCTCTGCTCAGCTACCCACCCGAAAGTTAGCAAAGCAGAGGCATGGCTTGTGTGCTGATGAGAGGCATGGAGAAAGCTTCCAATCAGCCTGCTTCCTTCCTAATTGCAAACTTTAAAACCCAGCTGATTTTGCACGTCCTACTAGCAATTATAAATAGCTGCCATTCAAAATAGCAGAAGAGTGATCCAAGCAGCTTTGCTTTAATGTAGCATCTTGCTGGCAGGTTCTACCAACAGTAAACAAACAGGATCTGTAAAGCGGTACACTGACATCACACCAGCATCATCGGGGTTTTGTGTTTTTTAATATTGCAGCAGTGAATTTTCTTAGAGAACACATGATTCTTCCTCCAGCAAAGATCATGTTGGGAACTCTCCGTCTTGTCGATGTAGCGTTTCGCATAAGGCTTTTCTGTTTTTTCCAGCAAGTCCCTCGCGCCATAGTATCTCCGAGTGGAGGATGCAGAGCATTGCCAGGGATTCAGATGACAGCTCAGATGATGAATTCTTTGATGCACATGGTATGTGGAGCCTAAATCACCGTCGTTTCTTCCCTGAAATGGTGGGGTAAGAGAACGGAAGGCATGAAGGGCGGGGGGTGAGCAGGGAAGGAAGCGAGACTTTTTTGCTTTGAAGTCTTTTCCTTTCGAACCACGATGTGCAGCTTCGGTGCAGCTTCTTCCAGCATCACCCAGCAGATTCTTACATTAATGCAGCAGCATGTCAGGTGCAGTCTGAGCTGTTTGAGGGGATCTTGAACAGTCTTAGCCCTAGGGACTGTATTTTGTTTGGTGCAAATGAGTGTGCGTGAAATCCAGCAGTACTAACTGGGCTGTGGGTGTGTCCTAATGATTCACTGTGACTGATTATTTTTCTAATTTGTTTTTTAATCAGTAAGAGGTATGATTAATTGTCTTGTCTGGGCCTGAAGAGACCCAAATTTGCCTTTATTAACTCCTCATTCTACCGTTCCAGCAAATACAACAGCGAATGCAACAAGGTACTTCAGGTGCCAAAATTAATCAGTGTTGATTCCAGAATTCTCAAAGTAATTTTGATTATCTGTATTAGGAGAATGCTGTTATATTTTTTTCCTCTCTGCATGTGTGTGTAAAGAAGCTTTGTTCCACTGCACTCATTTTATATATTGTACTTAATGCAAATTTAAGCCTGAAGGGCTCCATCTCTACTGACAACAGATGAACTCTTCTCCCAGCTGGTCTGATGGAAGTGAGAGGTGCAGTGTTTGGGGATGAAGTTGGGAAATGCAGCTGTTAAAAGATGACACCCCAGTTTTGCAGAGCAGAATTTTGCTGATGCTCAGCTGAAATTCAACCTCCAAAATTGATAGTATCGTGCTCCAGAAGAGTTCTCCCATGAGTTTTTAGGCATGGATCTCAAACTGTGGGGTAGAAAGGGGTGTGTTAGTGTAGTGACCTGCACAACAGCAGCTGAAACGGCCGGGACACGTGTAAGTTGGGCTAAATGTGTGTCTCCTGCCGGGAAAGGGAAGGGCCAACTTAGTTTAAGTATCTCTATTTATTAACTTATGTAGCATTTGCAAGTATGTGAGGGATTTATTGGAGCAATATACATACAGGGGAAGAGGAGTGAGTCATCCAAACGGCACCGTTGCCATCCACACGCTTCTTGCCTTTTTAATTACTCAGTAATAAAATTGAGATGGAGACTGAACTGCCTGGGATCCAGGGCCCCAGGGAATCCCTGGCATGCTCCTAACAGGCCTGGGAAGGGGTCTTAACAAAAACGAGCCTTGTGCACCTCTGTTGCAATAATTGTAGGAGGTTGCTAAGAGTAAAAGCAGCTGCTCTCCTGCGAGTCTCGGTGTACGCACAGTTTGTCCTCTGCAGTCGGCACAGTTGGGTTGAAAACTCTGCCTAAATCTGGTGGGATTTTGGCTCATGAGTCAAAGCCTTGGTGTGTGTGTGTGTGCAGTTGAACAGAGCCCCATCCCCAGGAGGGACCTCTTGGTGCCCCTTGGCCCGCAGAGACTCCGGGTGTGTGAGCAGGGATGAGGCTCCGCTCGCGGCTCATCCTGCCGGGGTCGGTACCATGGGAACTGGCACGGCTCAGGATGTGAGTCAACAGGCAGCAGAGTTCCTCAGAAGTGCTTCCCATCCACACACACACACATTTCCTCGCAGTGCAGTGGGCGTAACCCGAGCCCGAGAAGATTCCTTGTCTCCAGCTTCCCACTCACCCTCATTCACTGGTAAAGGTAGTGACAAATACAGTAATATCGAATATCTATCCTGTAATAAATGCTAATAATGGGAGTAATATCCCATTCAGGGATCACTTGAGCAGCAGTAAGGGCTGTAATTAGACCTCTCAAGGAATTAAGTTTAATATTTAGATTAAGTTGCTGGAAGAGCTTTGAGTGCAGCCGTCCTTTTAATTCTCTGCCAGCACGTGTGTTACAGGCCTGTGCTTTCCACTTGCTCTGGACAGGCAGCTCCACACTCCTGTGTGCAGGGAAATTGGGATTTACTCAAATTTTTTCCATGGCTGAAAAAGGAAATGGCATGCTGGTGCAAAATTTCCAGGTTGCTCTCTTTTTATGGTCAAAGTTGAAATAGAAACTCCTAAAAATAATCAGGCTTTGCTTGGATCTTCACTTAATGCCCTTCATACAAATTTTTTTTTTAGGCTGCTGCTCAGATTTGCTGAAAAGATTAATATATTTTATAACCTTTCTTTGTTCCCCATTGTGGGATTCTTACAGCTAATTATTTTCTCAGTAACACTACAGCAATAAGAAAGGGGAAATCCTAGTCTGGGACTCTGAAGATTACAGCTTTTAGATCTTCAAGACATCTGTAATTACTGCTGTTATTATGTTTATAACTCTTTATTAAATTTACAAGACCAAAATTTTCAGGAAAGACATACTAAGCACAGAAGTATAAATAAATTAGAAAGCACTTAACCTTCGTAGCAGCAAAAGATTCATCCTCAATGGAAAAAAAAAAAGAAGAGGAAGGAGAGCTCCCCTTTGTATGTCTCTTCCTTTTAATTACACTTCTAAGAACATAATATTTTTGGGACCCTTATTCTTTATTGACTATAGTTGAACTGAGCCAGGGGATTTGGAAGATGCTGAGATAGGAAGGAAAAGGCAGATCTGTGCTCTGTCTCATCTCTTGAGGAAATCAGCCTGGGGAGGTCACATTCCCTTTATTGCTCCTGCCTTTTTAGGTGTTTGGTCCTATGAGCAACAGTGATCCTTGTCCCTGCTTCCCCCAAAGAAATCCCACAGCTCTCAAGCAGGTCTGGGAGGATCCCAGTGGGAATCCTTGCTTTGTCCTCTCCTGTACTGGAGCATTCTGGCTGCTTTAGCACCATCAGAGCAAATGAGCAAAACAAAGGCCAAACGTGGTACCTTAGATGGTAGCATTAAAAATCCAAGTTACTTTTCCCCATGTTTCAGGAGTTTTGTTTGTTTAAATCATGCAACTAAACCATTTTATTTACTTTTCAAAAGGTGCTTTTGTTTCTCTATATCAAAAGCTGGTAAAGTATATGGTTTATTAGGACTTAAACTATCCAGATGTTTATAGATTGCACAGAGTTATGGGGGCTTGGTTTTATTTAAAATTCTCTTCTGTGCTCTTGTCTGTATACATATTTTTGTGTGTGTGACTCTCAAAAAATCTGTTTTTTTGAAGAGGACTTGTCTGACAATGAGGAAATGTTCCCGAAAGAAATAACAAAATGGAGTTCCAACGATCTGATGGACAAAATTGAAACCCCCGAATGCGATGATGTCCAGGGTAATTCTTTCCCAAGTACAAACTGCATGTGCTATTTTACAGTATTTCCAGGCAATTGTCACAGCCTCATTTTGGGCAAGGTAAAACTTGTTATCCTCATCTCACAAAGGGAGAAGCTGAGACAGAGCATAAAAGTGACTGCCCAGTGCTGCTGAGAAAGATTTTCTCAGTGGGAACTGGGATAGCTTTTGATTCTCTTTTATTTTCCCTGTTGGTTTGGCTCCTTTGTGTGACAGCCAGGATTCTCTCATATAATGATGAAATATCCCAGCCCTATCTTGGATGACTTGAATTTCTCCTGACTCTTCTTTCCTTTTGCTCCATCCTTTGTTCTTGACTGTATCTGCCTCAGTTTTATTTTCTGCTCATCATTATGAAATGGTGAAAGGAAGCTGCAGCTCCTCAGCCAGAGCGATTCACAGTGGAAGGTGACGCTCAGGCTTTTTCCTACAAAGTCAGTCTGTGTAGGCACAGATGTAGGAATACATCAGATCTCTACTCCCCAGCGTAGTTCAAGCAATTCCTTTTATTTTCCCACAAACCAATCATTTCTGACAGTTGTGCAGGGATTTCCCATTGTTGCCATCCTTAATAAAGCAGCGGTACCAGATGGCTGTAATGAGAGAAGAGCTCACTGATGTCCTCAGCTCTTACCCAGGTGATGAGAAATTGCTGGAAAATAAATGACCCAGCATTGCCCAGGCTTCTCAGGTGGAAGGAGGCAAGAAGGATGGAGAGGGGGATTTGATGAAATAATGAAGGAGATGTGAGGCATTGGAACGAGCAGTGTCTTTATGGAAGGGTGTCTTTGCCAAAGAGCATCCGGCAGCACTGACATTTTACACCTCTGTGCTTCCAGGTGACTTGTACCAGGAGACAACAGCAGAGTACCACGTTGGCTCCAGCGTGGAGAGGCTCAGCATCATCGAGGTGAGTGCTTTGGCTACTTATAATGAGATCCTTTGTGGCTGGGATGTCTCTGTGTGGGATAAATGGGTCCCTTTGCTGTGAGCAGTGTCTTGTCTCCATGTGCTGCTGAGCCCCAGTAACACCTGTGTGTGTGTCCTTCTGTGCTTCAGATTTAAGGGATTTTTCTCCCACCTCTTGAACATCGTATAGAAAATGCTGTGTAGATTGCAGGCAGCATCAGGTATCCAGCTGGAAAAAACTGGTGATCCTGTGGGGATCAGAGCAGCTCGAGGCTGGGTAGAGCTATCCTGCAGTGCCAGATGAGCAAGTGTGGGAGTGGGAGAACACATTCCTGCAGCACTGAGGTGTAAAGGACAGCACTCAGCTGAAGCCCACAGCGTGGAGCTGCTCAGGGTCTTGTTTGGAAACCAGTTATAGCCCAGCCTGTGTTAGTGCTCTGGGCAAAATAAGAAATAAATAAATAGCACCACACTGACCCACCCCAGCTTTCTAGATTTGTGCAGTTCAGAGTCCTGGTGAGACACCCCGGGGTGGCTGTTCCCATCCTGCCCTTACAGCAGCTCCCTGGCTGTGCTGCAGCTGCTTTGCAGAGTGCCTACATTATATCTGAGTGGTCCATCAAAGACCGTGAGTTTTGGAATCACTGTCTGTGCCAGCCTCTAAGTTCATGGTGGTTTGGCTTTTCCATAATAGACTGAGAGCTCAAGGGCCATGAGGAGAGTGGGTGGCTGGGAGGGGAACAGCTCTGGCCACCTCAAAATAAGCAAGTCACAGCCCTAAGATGTCTCTTGGAGCTCAAGATGGTGTGGGAAACTTGTCTTCCTCAGAGGGCTGTGCAAACTCAACCCCCTCCTGTTTCTGCCTTCATTTTAGAAAAAGAACAGACTTCAAAGCAAGATGAAAAAGACAGTTATTTGTAGTTGTTCACAAGCTGTCTGCTAAAATAGTATGAAATTCCTGTGCCACCAATTGCAATGATTTTCAGGTTAAAAGCTTCCCTCACCAGAAGGTGGTTCAGGATTTAGGTGCTTTAAGAGGCTCCAGATCTTACAAGGAAGTTCTAAATAGTTACCTCCACCCTTAAACTAATCAGCAGTTCCCCACTTCCTTCAGAGCAGAGGGTAATGAACTGAAAGGTGCCTCCGAATCACTGCTGATTAACTTCTGCGTGACCTAAGCTTGGTGACTCATGTCCTTCTCCAAATGAGCACTTCAAATACTTGTCTGGAAGCAGGAGAGGTGCTGAGACGCTTCCAGGGCTCCTCCTGTGCCTCCACCCAGGGAAAGGTTCACTGTGCAGGTGCTAAAACAGGAGTCAGAGAAGGTTTCAAGAGCAGACATACTCTTTGTACTAAATAATTGAAGGCCATTTTTATGCAGGAGGTCTGGAAAAATCGTTTTTTACAGACTTGGATGTGAATTTTAATACTTCTGGTGGGCTGTGTAGTAAGACAAGCTTTAACAGTATCTGATAAAAATGTAATCTAGTTGTTAGGCTGCTAATGTGTGCCTGGGCATGCTTTCCTCCCACCAGCAGGTCTGTCAGGGACTCAATCTCTGCTCAAAGGACAACAGGCAACTGAAGATGCTGGAATTAGAACAATTTGCCACGTGGAAAAAGCTGCTGCCCTCCAGCCCTTCCATACCCTCTCTCAGTGGCAACAGGGAGTTGCTCAGGATGTTCTCAGATGTTCTCTGCTAGCTCAGGGGTCAGGACAGGAGGGCTTGCACAGATCTCAGAGGTGTGGGATGGAGGATTTGAGCCCGTGTGGGAGCTGTAAACACTGAAAGCCCTGGTAGCAAATAGATATTAAAAATAGTTACTGCTCTGTTGTGTTACAATATGTGCACATGGATGCTCTTGTACCTGCCTGGGGCGTCAGGATTGGAGTTACAGCTCTTCTGGCAGGGCATTAATGGTAAGGATGCAATTCCCTCTTCCCCCCAAATTACAGCCTGTATGTTTAGGCAAGGAATTGGTTCAACACAATGAGCAAATCACCTGGGTAGCCGAATTAAAATCCCTCACTGTGTTTGTGCAGCAGTCTCACAGCCACATGCTGGCCATTCCTTGGGTTATAGGGTCATGAGCTGCTTCCTTTTCAGTTCCTCTCTTGCAACAGTTTAAGCAAATCTGAAGTCTTATTTATAACTTCTATGTTAGGCAAACATGCAATGACTGATCTTCCCACAACTTCTCTCCTCTTGCCACTTGCTGACCTGTTTGGTCTCATTTGTTAATTTTGCTGAATGTGTTTCACTGGCAACTGCTGCAGCTGAGCTCAGCACCCCACAAAAGCAACATCCATCTCTTATTTCTGTGTTTTTCCACCCTAAGACACACAAGGAATATTTTTACTGCTGCCGTATTTTACCTGGATACAATTTTATGCAGGGTTTTTTTTTGACTTTCAGCATTCCTTCTGCTTCTGTGACAAGTCAGGCTGAGGCTGTGTGTGCATTTGTGCATGCACAAGTGTAGGATAAGAGACCTGGAAGGAGTACTCAGGTTCTCAGCTGTTGTATTCAGGTGTATCTAATGGCCTTTGCCATAAATTAAGCACGAGTCACACCTTTGAAAAACGAGTGTTTCTGTGTGCTCTCTTCCATCCCCACCTAGGATGAATCAGTGCAGCCACTAATGCAGCCAAGTAAAATCCATGTCCTCCTCTTGGTCCTCCATGGAGGGAACATCCTGGACTCAGGAAGTGGTGACCAGAGCTCCAAGCAAGGGGATGTCAACACCATCACGACCGTGTTTGACACGGTGATGAGGGTGCATTACCCAGCTGCTCTGGGACACATCGCCATCAAACTTGTCCCTTGCCCAGCCATCTGCTCCGAAGCATTTTCCCTGGTGTCCAGGTAACTTGATGCTGTTTTATCATGGAGTGGGGGTTTTGTTTTGTTTTGTTTTATTTGTTTCCCTGAGATGTTCTGCATGTAGCACTGAAAGCTCTGACCATGCTCTGAGAATGCATTTATTAATGTACCAGCGAGGTATTCAATCTCGATTTCATACTTAGCTGCAGTGAATACAGTAATCATGCAGCACAAGTTCTGGGATTGATTTATTCTAATTAATCCAATAAATACTGAGGATTTAATTCCTTGTCTGGGGGTTGTTCTGTCAGTGTAAGTATGTTGTCCTTGAAGATTTACGTTTGATGGGAGGGAAAGATTTATTAAGCTCTCACCCATTCACAGAGGAATAAATGGCCTCCCTGTCTTGAGGCTTTTTTTTTATGAACCACAACACTTGACTGTACTGCCTGCAAGTTGTTTTCCCCATGTTCCCACTGTCTCTTGCCCTCTCCAGCCTCAGCCCATACAGCCATGATGAGGGCTGCCTGTCCAACAGCCAGGATCACATTCCCCTCGCTGCGCTCCCCCTGCTCGCCACGTCCTCCCCGCAGTACCAAGAAGCCGTGGCCACTGTCATTGTCAGAGCCAACCAGGCCTACAGTGAGTTCATCAAATCCCAGGAGGGCACCTCCTTCAACGGCCAGGTGAGCCAGGGGCTGCTCAGGCCATGGCCAGAGGAAGAACAAACGAAGCAATTTCCTTCTGAAATGCTCTTTGCCTTAAATCTCTCAGGAGGGACGGAAACGCGACAGTGTTGGGCTGCAATAAGGAAGTGTTGTGCTTTCCATTTCTTTCTGAGCAGGAGAGATTATTGCCTGTGTGCTGTCCTGAACCTTTGGGATTCAAAGCAAAGTCTGAGTTTGTGTTCAGAAATGAAGCTCTTGAGCTGTGAAGTGAATCAGGTTTCAGCGTGACACACCTTGCCCGAGCAGGAATGCTGCCTTTGTTACTGAACATCCCCATTGCAAACCAAGGCTGTTTAAGCATTCCTGGCTTTAAAGGACCTTCAGCAGCTCGTGCTGGAGCTGTTGCACCCACTTGGTTTATTTTTTGAGGCTGTGCAGCTACTGCACCCCATAAAGAGCATGACTGAGCCTCACACCTCTGAGCAAAGTGACTCCCCAGCCCCACGAGGGCAGAGACATCGGAGGAGCTGTCACACTGCACTGCTGTAGTGGGGTTTATCCATCCTGAGCTTCTTCCCAGCCAGCCCTCTCCTGCCCAGGGATCTTGGTGCTTTACTGTGCCTGTCTGCTCATACCCTTGGAGGCAGGACAGTGTTATCCCCTCAGGATACAAGTGGGCAGAAGCACAGGGAAGCTTCCCTGAGGTATCACGGGCAGCTGGCAGGGAGGATCCAGCTTGGTTTCTGGAGTTAGCACCGGGATCAGGGCTCTGTGTTACTGTCCTGTTGTTCCAGTTGGCTGGTAGGGACAGCCAGGACACCTGAGCTGTGTGAGAGAATGGGAGTCTGCAGGCCATGGCAGATGTTCATTGGATGAAGTTTTACTGATGGGGGCACTGGGTATCCTGTTACTCCAGCTTGTCCAGCTGTAATCCAGTGCTCCGTCCAGCCATTAGTTCTGAACTGAAGTCAAGGGGCTTTTTTTTTTAAATTTCCTTTTTATTCCTCCTCCATCTCCTCCCCTGCTTCTGTTGCCTGTCTCAGGTCTGCTTGGTAGGTGACTGTGTTGGAGGGATCCTGGGATTTGATGCCTTATGCTACAGCAATCAGACTGTGTCCGAGAGCCAGAACAGCAGTCGGCGAGGGAGCGTTGTGAGTGTCCAGGTAATGCTGGCTCCCAGCTCCTCCATGGACCCTGTTTTCAGTAAGGATCTCCTGAAACAACACAGACTATTCCTTATCAATGGCAGACATGTCTTAAGGTGGATATGGGTGTCAGTCTGGGTGTGTTTGCTCTGAACAGGGACATTTCACCCTCTGGTGTGAAGCATCACCCACACCTTAGGGAGTGGTTGGGCCTGAGATTCTGTATTGGCCTCAACTGGATCTTGGGGTAAATGGGAAGAGGAGGATAGGAGGGAGGTGCTATAATGTGGGTGTATTCTTAATGCAGCTAAATCCATGTATTTCAAATCCCAGGATACCGACCTCCTGTCTCCTGGAATAACGGTGAACAACAGCCACTGTTCCAGTGGCTCTAACCTGGAAGCCAGCAGACACCTCAGCAGGAGCAACATTGATATTCCTCGTAGCAACGGAGAAGATCCAAAGAAGCAGCTGCCACGAAAAAGGAGCGATTCATCCACCTATGAACTGGACACCATAAAGCAGCATCAAGCCTTTCTTTCAAGGTAAGATTGAAGATTTGGAAGGAACAGATCCAGCAGTGTCCCGGAGCTGAGGGTGGTGCATCTGTGGAACCTGAGTGTTGCTTTGTCATCCTGTGATAAGCAAGCTGGAGGAAAACAATTTAGATTAGAGGGTTATTGATTTCAATGTGTTGTATATGCAGAAAGAACAGCTTTCTTGCTGAGTGGCACTGAGAGAATCCAGCTTCTCTGCTGCATCAGTGCTGCGATGGCAAGAAGCCCTTTGAGCTGCTGTGTGACAGCCAAGGCAAGTCAGGGAACTGCTTCTCTGCTGTGCTGCAAGTGTGGGATGGAGGTCAGAAAGCAAATGGAGAAATTGTGTAGGGGAACTCGGTGAAGCAGAACTGGGAAGCCACTGTTGTTAATTTTAAAGCATCTCTGAAACCTGATTTTGAGTTATTCTGTCCCCTGCTGGGGCTGCTTCATTTCACCAAGGACATGTTTCAAATTTGTTACTCACTGCTGAAGCCCCCAGTATCTCATTTTTAAGCTTTTTCAAATGAGCTTTCAGAATGTGTCTGTTAACATGACCCATGGGATTTTCACAGCAGTCTGTCCATGGCCACTGGTCATTCAGGGATTATTTCTGTAAACCCAGAGGATTTTTTTGACTGAATCTTCTTCTTCAGCCTCTGGAACTGGACAGCCCAGACCTTTTTCTCCTGCAGGCCTAGAGGAACTGCAATAAATATGCTCTTAATCCCTCTTCCCTCATGTCCCAGGAACTGGGGAGCAGTGTCCCCCATAGCAAACCCCATTACCTGCAGTGCAGCTGCATCCAAGGCTGTTCCTTTTGCCTTGTGCTGAGCTGAAAGCTTCTCCTGCATTTCTCCACCTCCATCACTACTTGGAGTCATTGCTTCAGCACAGGGATTTGTGTTGTCCTGCCACATCAGGGCCCTGTTGTAAATGATTTATAGGAGAGAGAAGGTATCGAAGTGAATGTTCTTTGTGCACAGAGACGGGATATTCAGAAAGACAGCTGCGTTTACAAAATCCACAATAAGGTTCTTGGCTATTTCCAGCAGGTTAATAAAAGGCAATCAGGCTCTTGTTCCTGCCTCCTCAAAACAGTCTCCTGTATTACAGGAGAAAATATGAGTCGTGCAAAAATGTGCTGATTCTCCTCCTCATTATTGACCTCAGGGGCACAGACTCAGTTAAGGAAATTGGGCTGGCATCTCGATGCATTTTTACACCTGTTTTAGAATGAGTGCTGGGCCAGATGTGGATAATGGATTGCTCAATTTGTTGTTCCAAATAGCTTTGTGCTGGTCCTTCCTGTTCCATCTCTGAAGGGCTGTGCCTGCACCCAGCATGCAGCACTTGTGGGTCCCTGGCAAGAGCTGTCAGGATTCAGTGGGGTGACAGATTGGTGCATCCTTACTTCTTAAGAGTTTTTATGTGTTTTTAAACCTCCCTTTAGAACTTGGGTTCAAAAATTAGTCTCTTCCCAGAGCTCAAGACCAGGATTCCCTCAGGGAAAGGGGCAGGTTGAAGCTGCAGTAGGAGCTCTCTCTGCATGTCTCTCACTCAGCTCTGTGGTGCAGGGGAGGCTGGGAAGCAGAGATTCACTCGTCCCCTCCTGTAAGTCAGCAGGACATCGCTCCCACACCCATCCCTGGACCTTGTTCTCCCAGCCAGCACCAGCAGAATGCCCCCTTGGCCTCTGCCACCAAGGAATGATTTTTCCCATGCACAAACCAAGCCCTGGTGTGAGGTGGCTTCGAGCAGGAGGTTGGCAGAACAGAGCCAAGCTTTCCTCCTGGGCTCGGCAGACGGGCAGCCTGGCACACAGGGACCTTTCTGTCCGTGCCCACTGCACGTTTCAGCCTGTGCCAAAGACACTCATTTTTATTCATGTATCAGACCTACCCACTTCTCTGGGATAATGCCCAGCAAGCCAGAGCAGCATCTGGAGATTACAATCACACATTTATTTTTAAATTCAGTCCTTCTGCACAACTACATTATTTCTGGCTGTGCTGTACTTGTATTATTGTAAATGAGTTGATTTGCTTCTGAAATCCATAAGCTCTTGTTTAATTAATGCACACAGTACATCTGCTGCTTTTTAAAGGGAGAACAGGGCACTGTAGGTTGCTTGGAGCATGATGGATCCAGAGTTCCCCTTGGCTCTCATTTCTTTTGATTGCTGAAAAGACGATACCAAGTTCCCAGCAAAAGGAGAGAAGCTGCCCAAATTGCTCAGTGCTGTGCCTGCTCTGCTTCTTCCCTTCCCCACGAAGAGATGCTGTGGGAAGCTGTGTGGAATACACCAACCCCCCTGCAGCCATCCTACCATCGGGATAGCTTTTCCTCTGGTGCCTTTGTTGGAATCCCATCGCTGCCGCCCTCCCTTCAGCAAAGCTGAGCGTGTTCTAAATGACTTTGCATTCCTCACACACAGCAGACTCGATGCATTGCATCTTGTTAACTACAGCAATTGTAGCTCCACCAAAGGTGGCTTGTTCTCAGACGTGTTTCGGGGCTGTGCAGCTCGGCACTGTGATCTCAGGCAGGCTCGTTTGCATCACAGAAACAGGAACAGGCTCATTTTAGCTGTCACTGCTGTAACCTCCCGTTCCTCCTGCTTTTGACACCACTGTTTTGACTCCCCGTGATGTGTGTGTGTCTGGCATAAGTAACTTGTCATTGCCTGCTCGGGAACCGGAGAGCAGAGCCGTGCATGTGCGTGTGTGCAGCTCCAGGGGGAACATGACAGCGCAGCAGGAGCAGGAGGAGGTTCAGCATCCTTTGGGAATGGTGTTCAGCAGAGGAGCTGTCTCTGGGATGATGCGTTATTTGCCGTGGCAGGAAAGCAAAGTCTGCCTGAAACCCGGCTTTGTTCCCCAAAAGTGTGAGCGTTTGCAGCTGCTCCCGGGCTGAGTGGCTGTGTCTGAGGGGTCTGTGAGCAACTGCTCTGGTGCTGAGGATGGTGGGGAGGGAACAGCCCTGTTTTGGGATCACAGCGGTGCTGGGGTGTCACTGCCCTCAGAAGTGGCCTTGATGAGCCAGAGCTGTTGCACATGAGGATGTGACAAGTGCTGGTCACCACCTGGGGTTTTGTTTTGGGGCCACAGAGCTGGCAGGAGGCTGTTGGATTTGCATCATTCCCAACTCCAGGCCAGTAAACTCTTTATCCAACCCAACTTTTCTGGTATCCATTTCTCCTACATGTTTTATAGAACCTGTTCTGATGCTTTTTAAAGTGTTTGCAAACACCCTCTTAAGGCACTGCTGGTACTGCCTTCAACTCTCTGCTTCTAATTATAATGAGACAACCCACTACAGCTGCCACTGGAATCTGTACAACCTGGGGAGCAAAGGAATTTGCAGCTTCGTGCTTTTGGGTGGGAACAGAAGCATCTCAGAAAGCCTTCTGTGAACCAGGTTATCAGTGTCGCACATCTGTCATTTCACATTCCCAGATCTGGACTGCAAAGAAGCAGCTCTCCCTAACATGGGGGTGGATTCCCAGGATTTTCACCTAAGTGTTCCTGCTGCTGCTTCTCCAGTGTCCAAGGAAAATGTGAATTTAAATCTCTGTGTTAAACCTGTGCTTTGCCAAGCCTGCACTACACAGAGGTGGAATTCTGCAAACAGATTTGACACCTGAGAGAGGGAGGAAAAGCTGGACATGTTTGATATAGTAGCAGCAACCACGATTTTGACTCCTTAAAGAAAAAACATTTTGAGGAGATGGTGTGTAAATGAGCCCACTTGAAGCTTGGATTTGTACCTCTAAATGATGCCAGTGCAATGGGGTCATTGTGGGTTGATTAGCACAGTTCCTTCACTGAAGAGACAGAAATTATATCCACTGTCAATCACTAATCCAGGCTTTAATTATGAAAACACAGTGAGAATAAAATTCTGACTTGATTTTCTGTTCTTGCCCCAGTTTACATTCTAGTGTCCTGAGAAACGACCCCACGTCCAGGCGATCCAGCAGCTCCACGATGCTGGATGGAGGAAATATTGGGAAGTTTGACTTTGAGATCACCGACTTCTTCCTCTTTGGTTCTCCCTTGGGTCTGGTGCTTGCACTGCGGAAAACTGTAATTCCAGCTCTTGACAGTGAGTCCTGATGCAAACTGCTCCCTTGGTGGGTGGTGTAAGCACCTCCTGCTGCAGCTGCGGGAATCTGGTCAAACCCAAACATTTCTGGATCGTATTTATTGCACTGTAAAGAAGCAGATCTCTGTGTGCTCTGTGCACCACCGATTATATGATTTCCAGACATGAAAAGTGCTGGGTAATTCTCGAGTCTGTAAACATTGTAATAAATTGTTTCAGTTGACTAAACTGGGAGATGAGGGAGATGATAAATCCTCTGCAATTTTGTAACCTGAGGGTTGTCCTTTTTAGAGACAAATATTTACTATGTTGTACCAAGTAACATTTTGATACTTGAGGGATTTTTTCTTTGTCTTTTCAGTCTTTCAGCTCAGACCAGCTTGCCAGCAGGTCTATAACCTGTTCCACCCTGCAGACCCATCTGCTTCACGCCTTGAGCCTCTTCTGGAGAGGAAGTTTTACCTTTTGCCCCCCTTCAATATTCCCCGGTACCAGAGGTTCCCGCTGGGCGATGGCAACTCTGCTGTTTTGGGTAAGTCCCTCTGGATCCACAGTTGCTCTTCAAAGAGTTACAGCCACATTTTACATGAAGTTATCCACGTAGCTGGGAATGGTGAGAAAGAGAATTGGCCCTGTAGCATTAGCCTTGTTCCTGATTTACCAGAAGAGGAATTTTCTTCCAGTGAAATCAGTGCCTTGTGTCCCATTTGCCCTTTGTTTGTCACACGAGGGCCTCCAGCTGCTGAGGGTCATGAGGTGGTGACCTCTCTGTAAAGGCCTCTGTTTTACACCCAGAGTGGTGCTTGTGATTGAGAGTCAATGAAACACAATTGAGTTGGTAGAATTTAGGACTTGGAGGGCCAGAGAAGACTGGAAGGAGCAGAGTCTGCAGTGAGATGATGAGATGATTTACTTGTTTGCATCCTGTTTGTCTTAATATTTGAATCATGCAGGACTAAATGAAGAAGACTGTTTATCTAGAGCTGGATAATTCTGGTGATCTTCTGCATAATTTTAAAGTTGAAAATCCAAAGAAGTGGCCTTCTTTGTATCAGTGCCTTTAAAGATTTTAATTACTCAGTCTAGAGGTCTGATTTGTTAAATGGGCACCAACTAAACCCCATGTTTAATGGAGTGAATAAAATGCTTTCTGCAGGCCCACTCACTTGGCAAATTTAGCCAAGATCTTGCTGCAACACTTTTTTAAAAATGGATCCACCCACAACTGCGTTTGTACCCAGGCCAGTTACAACAGCTCAGGGAATCTATAGCAACTTGAAAAGCAATTTGCTTTTTGGGTGTATTCTAGGTATCAGCTGCAAGGGGCTTATTACAGAAAAATTACAGCTAAACATCTTACCTTCTTTCTCTTAAATACATTCCAAAGGCCCTGTTCGCACTGAACCCAGAGGCAGAGGCCCCATTGATACTAAACCTGTGTTCTGGTTGTCATTCTGGACAGCAGCAGGAATATTAGAGCCTCCCTGGACCTCTGAGTTGGCTGTGTTTGGAGAGACACTTGCTATGCAATGAAGTTAAACAGCAATTAGCTCTACAATGAGAAGGGCAGAGTGATTGCAAAACCTCCAGGTCCGAGCCTTGTTATTTTAAGAGATACTGCTCTGCCTTGATGAATAAAACTGACAAAAACCAGCTTTAAATTCTCTTTTCCTGTAAGACAAAGCCTCTTCATTTGCTTATCAGAAAGTACCAGGCCATTCCTTTCCATTAGAGTCTGTGTTGTGATGGACACGTTACCCAGAAGGACTAACCATGATTCACCAAGCTGCTCCTGAAGGAAGTGTTCACTGGAGGGCACTCCAGAAAAGTTAATTGCTGCCATAATTAAGCTGTGTGTTCTGCTGATCACGTAAAATTCAGGTGCTCAATCATAATTGGTTCTGTACTAAACCTTGTGTAACACTGCTTGTGCACATCTCCTCATGCAGATAGCTTTTTTGGGAGCTCACAATTCAGAAAGCCTCTCAGGCTGGTTTTTCCCCCATTTTCCCATCTGTCCTAAATGCTGGTCCCTGTTTCATTTCAATGAACTTGCAGAGTAAAATCAAACTCACATCCCTGCTTACTCCTGCTCCTGTGTAGGCTGTGAGTCTGATTCTTCCCTTACAGCATATTTTTTTCCACTCGTAGTAAAAAAGATTTCTCTGGGTCTGCTGTGTATTTATGGATTTGGCTTAGAAGGGGGTGAAGATGCCTCCCTTTTGTTGTTGAAATGCCATCGTTGTGTTCTCCTCTGCTCCCAGTTAATCTCTGATGTTGGTCTGTTTGGAAATCACCCCTGTTTTGTTTCTTTTACTCTATTTGAAGGTTGTCTGTTCATTGAAGACTCATAATTAAGTGCTGGGGTGTAACTGTTTGTACGTTTAACACTTTGTGGCCGCATGTCTGTTGTTCTTTGTCCTTCTGTTATGTTTTTTTTTTCCCCATCTGCTTCTAGTTGAGACAATCCAGAACAATCCCATCCTCCTCATGGAAAGTAGCCCTCTGGGTGCTCTCCAGCACCAGGACAGCTTCATGGAAACAAGTATCCCCGTTCCCGTACTGAATTGGCAAGATGTTTCCAATAAAAGTGCTGGTTGTGCTGAGTGTGTGTAATCTACACTTTCGTATTGTCTGTGCTGTTGGGTTCTTGGGGTCCTTTTTTGGAGATCACACTGTTGCCTCCTGGAGTCGAAATCTTTGTGCTGTGTCTCAGGCTGTGCCACATGGGATAACCACCGGGGATCACGCCTGGATCTGGGAGAGCCCCTGTGGAAACAAGGGTTTGGGATTATAAACTCTGTCCCATTCTGGTGTTGATGCTGGAAGGGGAGCTGCTGCCATGCATGGACTGGTTTTCTCTCTGGTGCCTGTGCTGCTGGAAAGAGGCTTTGGCAGAGACAGTCCCTGGTGACCCTGCTCGTGTGGTGCTCACCGAGGGCAGGATCCCTTGGGAAAGGGTGTCCTGCAGTGTGCAGCTCCCCAGCAGCCACCAGCCATCGTGCCCAGAGATCCAATTGATGTCCATGTCACACCAGATTTTGTCCCTTTGAGTATTTCATGTTTGGATGCTCCTCGTGGCTCTGCTGAACACAGCACTGAGGCTTTCAGACCCCAGGGTGGCTCTGCGTGTTGGTTATTTTAAATTAATTTCTTGTCTCCTGCCTTAAAAGCAAAGTTTGGTGCATTTGTTTTGCCTTATTTTCCATCATCACTGCTGCATGGCCTCATTTATTCTGATTGTGGCTGGTGCTACATCTGCAATTTTGATGAGACTTGCCTTTGTTTTGGTTCTTTTCTTCCCGCGTGTCTCACTTGCCCGTTCTCGTTCCTTTCTCGTTTTGCATTGAGAGCTGGGTTCTGCTGCCCTGTTTGTCTTTAACAAGCTGCCCCTCACTGTCCCTGAGCAGTTTGGGCTGTTATGTGCTCATACAGGATGGCAACATTGCCGAGTTTTCCGGGTGGTCTCTCCCTCTGTCTCCTGAAGGCAGAGAGGATTTTTAGGTGTGCAGTTGCTGTGTTGCCTGTGCTGTGAGGTTCTGTGACAAAGCAGGGGGAAAGGATCTGCTGCTATTGATTGATCACTTTGGAGGTCCCTGATGAAATGCCATTTCACTGTGAGCTGATACTGCCTGTGGTCAGGACAGAGCTTGTAGAAGCATCCCTTGCCCAAGGCAGGGGCTTGGAATTAGATGGTCTTTAAGGTCCCTTCCAACCCAAACCATGACAGGATTCTATGATTCTCTCTTTTTTACATTGTGGGTCAAGAGCTCAGCACATCCAAGCAATTCTTGATGTGAGTGTAGCAAGTGCTGAATCCCAGTTCAGCCACTGGACTGCAGGAGATTTCCAAAATCACAAAAACTTGTGGGCAACAGAAATCTGTTGCTCCTGATCTCAGGGTAGTGACAGCAGAGTGCCCAGCACTGACCAGTGACTCCAGTGCAGGCAGGACCTGGCCTGTGCTGAGCAGCTGCCTGGCTTTTCTATGGTTTTGAATCTTTTTGTTTTTATTGAACTGTATGTATTTTTTGATTGCTTTCAATATTTCCAGCTTTGGTGCAATAGCTCAGTCTCCAAATAGCATGTATCAATATCTGTCATGTACCCCAAGGACTTGCCTGAGAGGATGGCTCAGGGCTGTTCCCTTATAAGAACATTGACAAGTGAGTCCATAAGTGAAAGAGCACAGCATCAAAATGAGTATTAAAGATTCTTAGGCAGGCCAAAAAAAGAGGTGATTTGGCTTCCCTTGTCCAGTCCCCTGGAAGTGCAGTTAAATCTTGGGTCATGGCAGGGGTTGTGCCACGTGCTTCCAGCAGCAGCAGGTGCTTTGCTGGGAGGGTGCTCAGGGCACTGCTCCAGCCAGGCTCCTCTTCCTCGCTCTGGCACAGTGGCCCTGAGTCAGCCCTGAGTCACAGTACAAAGTGCAGTAAACAAGGGCACCTCTGTCCTTACCCAGTGACAGAGGAACAGCTAATCCTGCTGAAGGTCTTGCTGCTGCTCGACCTTCTGGCTTCACTCTGGGCTTGCCTGGAAAACCTCCCCGTGGCTGTCAGGACCTGAGCTGTGGCTGGGATGCACCTCTGCAGTGCAGGAGACTTCCCATGGCTCCCGTTAGGAGCACCTGGCTGCAGGTGCTGGGGTCAGTCTGTGCCAATGTGGCAGCATCTCTGACATCCCACCCTGCTCAACACACTCCCCAAGAAAGCCCCCTTGGTTTCAGAATTGCTGCACAAGGGACGTGGTGCAGGGAATACACAAATTCAGGAAATATGCTCTTAGGTTTGTGGGTTTTTTCTGCCAGTCACGTCTCAGGATTTTCTTTGGAAGTTGCTGTCACTGCAGCTTTGGTGTGGAGGAAGCTTTTCTGAGGGGGTTGTAATGCATAAAACAGGTTTTTCTCCACATTTCCTGCCCTGCCTTTTCCTGGCCTTCGTTTTTCTTAGAAACTGCCCTTTCTCAGGGACAGAGGGGTGTGTAGCTTGGGGAAAGGGAGAAGCACAAGAGCAACCTGAGTGGGCAGGAGCAGGGGAGCACTGGTGTAGGGTGGCACCTTCTCCCCTGCAGAGCAGCCTCCTGCCCCCAGTGCAGGCAGTGCTGAACTGAACAGTTCAGTAATGCTAAAACACCTCAGGCTTTAACAGGAGTGAGAATTGTTCCTCTGGTGACACCAGAATGGGGCTGGAAAGGCTGTTGAGGTTGGGTGCTTTTGCTGCAAACTCATTATATTCCAAAATCCCTGGTCAGGCCCAGAAAAACAAAGATTAGCTAAAAAAGAGCAAGCCTGAAATCCCACTGTTTGTTCCTTTATTCACTCTCTGGGTTCTCAAAAAGGAGTTGAAATTCAGGCAGAGCTGAGTGAAGATGGGCTAATGGAGTCAAAGCCATGACCACCCCAGGCAGGACCATGTTGGGCCCAGCCTTTTCTCCTGTAACACTCTTGAACTTGTCTTCCTAACTCAAGCCACAGGTGCTTTAGGTTAAGGGAGAGGAAGAAGTTCAGGTTTCTCTGGAGGTTAAACCAGAATCTGGTGTTTTTCCTGACACAGACAAAGCCAAACCTCTCCTTGCATCTGAGGGGCTTCAGGAAAGCTGATGCTTGTCACCTGTGTTGGGGCACCCATTCAGTGCCACAGGAGCAGGAGCACAGGAGGATCTCACAGGCCAAGCAATGGAGAGGGAGGGGTGACCAGAGAAGAGAGGGTTGTTCAGGTCCCCAGCAAAGGGAATGAGACCCTTCACCCTTGAGACCTTTATGGGGTTCAGTGCAGCTCCTGTTCTCCACTTGGATTGTCTCTTCCTGCTCGTGCTGGTGCTTTGTACAGTCAGAAACAGCACTGGCCTGGTGGCACTGGCTGGGTTGTGGATCCTGGTCACAGCCTTGACAGCCAGCAGCTCGAGGCAAGGTGGAAAGAGGGGGAAAGTGCCGAGAAAGTGATGCTGCTAATGGCCTTTCAGGCACAACGTGGGCTGTGTGTGCAGCTCATCATCAGGTCAGGCTCCCGCTAAGGCTCAGATCTCACAGTCCACAAAGCTTTTACACAGAGCAGCTTGTGGCCTGATTTTCCCTGCAGAGAACAGAACTCTTTTACTGACACTTAGGCACACATTTTGTGCTTCATACGTTCCCTCTCCCTCGGCTGCAGCAGGATTTGTGTGGGCACAGACGCTGCTGCTGCGAACTGAGAGATCGGAGGGAGAAAATCAGTAGCCCCAAGCAAAAAAAGATTGATATTAAAATGAACCAGTTGCTGAAACAACGCCCTGTGTCAGCCGTGTGCCGGGATTGAATCCAGGGATATCTAAACAGGCTGGACCAGGTGCAGGATGTTGGTGTGTGGGAGTAATGTGCTCGTGTTCTTTGCGGTATCTCCTGTCTGATACCTGGGAATAAATTCAGGTGCTGCTCCTCAAGTGCAGCAGAGATGGGCAACCACAAAACCATAATGAATTGCTTTGCTTTTGCATGTTAATGCCACACTGGTGCTGCCTGCTGTGAGCACCTGGTGTTGGCATTACAAACCTCTGCCCTGCAGGAGCTTGGGATATCCCACTTAATTCGGCCTCACAGCATCCACAGAGGGGTGGATGCTCTTAGCACTGTTACAGAGAGAAAACTGAAATGCAGAGATTTTAGCGTGGCTTTCAGCATCTCTCGTTTTGCCACTCCTGAGCATTTGAGGTCCTTCTCCCTCCCATCCATATGTAAGGTCTGTGTGAGCATGATTTTAAACCCTCCTTTCTGTATTTATGTACTAAAGGGGTTCAGCCTCACTTGGTAAACCTCAGGTTGGGATTTAAAAATCCAGACCTGCGTGTTGTACCAAAAAAGCTCTGTTTTCATAGAGCCTGAGTGCTCCCTGATCTGCTGACTCCAGTGGGAGATACAAGTGCTCAGCACCAGGCTCCCTTCAGTAGCCCTTTCTCCAGATTAATGAGTGTTGGCTGTATCCTTCACCAGTAAAATACAAGTCCAAATTTAGTCCCTGCCAGGCATGAAGATGTTTTCTTGATTTTTGTTTTTTAATAATGCTTCTATCTTGGAGACATTTATTTAAATTTCAATATCTCAAGAAAACAAATACCCCTTTCTGAGGTTGTTTTTTTGTTGTTTTCCTTACCTTGGTTATTTTGTCTCGATGTGAATATATAAAACTGTGCATATTCACATCTGTATGTATGACACATGCTTGTTATTGCTGCTTGAATAAGTCTGCCTGGGTTTTTCTTTGGATCTGGTTTTTGAGCTACTTTCTTTGCTTCTCTCAATCAAAGACCGCTCCTCCAGCCACATGTCTCTGCCTGCTGTGCTGTTTGCTTTCTTTTCAAACCAGAGCTCCAATGAAATGCGGGGTCTTTTTGTTTCATTCCAATCAGTTCTGAAAGGTTTTTGCACCTACCGGCTTTGTTTGCTTCCCTCCTCCCCGCCCCGAGTTCATCTTGCCCAGCCTCTGTCTGTTGGTCTAATATTTTGATTTCCCTGTTTCAACTTTGTAGCAGATGTTGTTCAGTCTCATGGTGCCGTCTTCGTGGAAAACGCGTCCCTGTCCACCCCCATTTCAGCCCCTCAGTTCAGGGGCTTCCGGAGAGCCAGTGAGATCAGCATTGCCAGCCAGGTCTCAGGAATGGCAGACAGTTACACTGCTTCCAACATAGCCAACAGTAAGTGTCGCACCCCTCCGAGGCTCCGCTCTCAGACCACGCTCCGGCCCGAGCAGCTTCTGTCCGTCCGTCTGTCCGGGGGGGTGCTTCCCATTCATAACCAAAAGCTTGGAGCTCTTCCGCCTTCGCCCGGTGCTGCCGTAGCCGGTGCCGTGTGTTATCGTATCCCCTGCAAGAACAGGGGATGTGTTGGATGGCCACGCAGGGACCACGGCTGTGTTGTGCATGTTGGACCTTGCCGGTGATAAATTGTTAAAAAGAGATGATAATTGCTAACTCTGAGCACCATTTGGCCGCTGTGTGTGGTGAGGGTTCATCCAGAGGGATGCTTCTGTGCTGCCATGGTAAGTCATGCAGAGCTGGTCAGGACCAGCACTTGATACCAGATGGGTAATGCAGGATGTGGCTTGATGCAGATCCCTCAAATGTGGCCCACAAAGACAGGGATGAGTAAGCCCCTCTGTAACGCTGAAAGGCAAGGACAGGTTGGTTCAGAACAGAACATTTATTACTTTGCATGAGAAATTCAGCTCTTCTGCAGCCCCTAGGGCAGCTCCCAGTCAGTTATGACCCATTTCCTAGAGCAGAATGAGGAATAAAAGGGATTTTTTATTTATTATTTTTCCCAAGACCTGTATAACTCCCTAACTAATGCAGTGGAGAAGAACAGACTTTGTCAAGCTCTTGCTCTCAAGTTGGTGTAATGGCTCAGCCCCTTCTTTGTTTCAGCTGAGGTGTGAGATGAACACTTTGTGTCCTTATGGACCTCTGATAACTCAGACCAAAAAAAGCCTGAAAACTCAAAAAACCAACCAACTGAACAAAAATGCATACGAGAAAATCCTCAGCCCAAACTCTATTCCCAGAAGGTGTCAAAAATGTATAGATACATTCCTGGCACGAGCTGTGAATTACTCACTCCATAATTAATTGTTGATGTTAATAATGCTCCCGGAGGCAGGTATGAGTTGTTGAAGGTCTGTGGGCGCTGCTCAGGAGCTGCTGTAACCTCCTGCCCTGTTTGAGGCAGCACTCAGCAGCAGGACTGAAATACCTTCTCTGGCAAACGAGGCTTTCCTGCTCCAAGTGCATCCGAGAGCCGGCACCGCGCTCCCCCTGTGCGTCCTTTTACTTGTCCTGACATCTTGCCAAGCACTGCTAACTGGGAATCTGCTTGGGAGGCAGCTCCTGGGGGAGAAGGTGTTTGGTTTGTGCTGCTTTCCCACCCACAGGGAGCTGCTGGGCTGGCACAGGGCGGTGCTTTGTGGGGAGCTGTTTTTGCCAGGGTGAAGCCCCAAGGCCAGCGTGTCCCACGGAGAGATCTCGTCCCGAGCTGCAGCAGGGTCAGGTCACACAACACCCACTTCTGCTTTCCCCGTGCTCTCCCCACTTGTACAGCTTCTGCTTTGTGTAATTTATGCCTCCCCACAGCCATCAAAGCCTTTTCCTGAGATCAGGGAGGAAGAGTCCCCATTTGCTGGCTGTCCTGGCTCCTTCCCTTGACTCCGAGTGTCCCCTGAGCTCCGGCTCTGCCTTTGCAGCTCTTGCTCTCAAGTTGGTGTGGTGGTAATGTGGAGCTGTGGCATTGAGGGTTGGATGTGATCCATGCTGATCCCCAGGGAGAACTGGAGGAAGGTCAGAGGGGCACTGCAAAACCACGGCTCCCTCCCAGGAGCCTCCCTAGGGTGCAGCTCCCCTGGTACCGTGAGTTTGTGGAGGATGAAATCAGTGTGTGCCATAATAATGTGTGATTTCTGCTTCTTTTTTTTTTTTTTCGTTTTATTTTTCCTTTTAGAAACCAAACATCACCTTAATCATTGTAGGGGGTTTAGCCTTCTGTCCCAACTTGCCCTCCCTCATAAATCCCCTACCCAAACCTCGTTCAGGAGGCGTAGGCAGCATAAACACGAAATCCCTGCCAAGGGAAGGAAGCTCAAAGGGCCACGGAGCCGGGCTGCAGGCTGTGCTCTTCGGATACCAGACCTGGACATCAAGACAGGTATTCTGAAGAGATCCACTCCTGTCAACCTCCTCTCTCATTTGATAGTCACAGAACTTCACAACAAATCTCTGCGCTTTCACTGAGGCACTTGCAGTTTCTGATTGCATCTTAACAAGTATTTCTGTCACTTTGCCCTGAAGATCGATCGTAACACCGCTAACAACTTGGCAGGAGCAGGAATTCTTCTGGGCAGAGCTGAGGGGACAACGCTTCTCCCTCCACCGCTGTCTTTTGAGCATGGAAGAGTCAATCCTGTCTGCTTCCTGTAAAGAATCTGAAATGACCCAAGCTGGGGACTTGCATGAGAAATGAAAGGTTGGGACATGAGCAGGAGCTGTCAGTTTGGAAGGCAGGGAATCAGAAGTGGCTGCAAGGAGGTGCCTGTGAGCTCTGGAAAAGCCATGTTGATCTGTCAAACCTTGCTCCTCCTTCCCATGGCTCTTCAGAAAAGCAGGGGCTGTCAGGATGAGGGTGGGCCTGGCACCTGGAACAGCCAGGGCTGGGCCATGGGGATGTGCTGAATCCATATCCCTCTGCTCTTGCTGTGGTGGGAGCTCTGTGCAGGTCTCTGGAAGGAGTTGGTGGATCCATCTTTTCAGTTCAGCATCTGAGCTCATCACCAGCCAGATTTCCCTTTGCAGAGGGATGTGTTGGATTATACCTTAAACCTGGCAGCTTTCCTGGAAATCCTTAAAAAGGGAACATTGTCACAGAGACAAACCAAGCTCGAGGAAGCCCTTGTCAAAGCCCCAGCTTGCATCCTGCATGCAAACACAAACAAAATTCTTCAGCTGCCCTCTTGATCTCCATCTTCTCTTTCCTTGGCTGCTTTTCTGGGCTGGAGTGCACAGGCATTGAGGACTCCTTGCTGCTGGGAAAGCAGCCCATGGCTTTGGGGTCTGAGGCTTTGGAGTGAGACCTGCTCATTTCCAGGGATTGCGACGGGACGGGCACGTGGGCAGAGTTCAGGGCAGTTGAGGTGTGGGGGTGTCCCGGGGTGAAGGGTGGCTGTCAGACACTTGTGTGTGAGCTGTTGGATCTCTGAGGGAGAAACTTGTCTGTTTTGTTTGTATCCATGTCCCCCACGAAATCCCAGTGTGTTTTTCAGTCCCCCATGCAATGAAGTCCCAGTACTCCCACGTACTTGTCTTGTTGTCCACCACAGAGGCTGTGTGCCTGGGAAGGCTGGGCTGCACATCTCGTTTGCCTGTAACTTGGTAGCCCAGTGGGGCAATAAGGATTTATTGGGGACTACCAGTCCCGTCAGCACGTGCCATATTCCTGCCTTGTGGTGCCTTTTAGCATCCCCTATGGATTCCCAGTATTCAGTTCTCTTTAGTGTCCAGCCAATACCTGGATGCAATTCCCTGGTGAAAGCTAAAGGAGTTGGAAGCAGGGCCAGAGATGGGCAGAGCACACCCATCCTTCCTCCCACAGCTCCAGGGAGATGCGTTGCTGTCTTTATGTTTGGGGTCATTGCACAGGAGCCTTGAGCCCCTTCCCTGGGGCCTGGACTAACAGCCAATTAACCTGCCCTCCCTCCGGTGCCTTCCTCTTTGCTTAAACAAGGGAGAGCTCACTGCTGCTGGCTGTGTGTTCCTCCCTTGGAGTGAGCAAATCCTGAGCCCTGGCTCGGTTGTTCCCCCGGAGCAGCGGGACCAGCCAGGGAGCAGCCTCCTGGCGTACCTGGAGCGAGGAGCCAGAGCCCTGCAATCCCCTTTGTGAACCCCCTTTGTCTGAACGAGTGTTTTGCTCCTGTAGTTGCTGCCAAGTGGTGGGGAACCAAACGGATCGACTACGCCCTGTACTGCCCCGACGCCCTGACGGCTTTCCCCACGGTGGCCCTGCCTCACCTCTTCCACGCCAGCTACTGGGAGTCCACGGACGTTGTCTCCTTCCTGCTCAGACAGGTACAATCATCCTCTCTCCCTGATCTCCCTTGGCTTGAAAAACACTTTGGGCTCTTTGTTTTTTCCAGTGCACCTTCCATAAGAGTTGTTGGTGCATGGAGGTGAGAAAACATCCTTTGCTTCCGCAGATCCATTTCTTCCCCTTCCTTTTGTTCCTCACCTGTGGTGTTGGTGGAGCTGCACACATAGAAACTTCATGGATTTGTTGCCACACCTGCTTGGTTTGGGGCTGGGTTTATCATCAGAGCAGGTTTGAGATGGGCTCCTCTCTCCAGGGATCCATGGAGAGAGCCCAGGGCAGTTTCCTATCAGATCATAGTGGCAAAGGTCAGTGGCACTTGTTTGAAGTGCTCTGTGTGTGCCAGGTTGGATCCCAAGTCTGAAACTGAAACTTCTCAAAGGACAAATAAAACCAGCACTGGATACAATAAAACCAAAGGAGAAGTTGTATATGTATTCAGCATGAATTGATAGCTAGAATGCAGTTCTCCATTTTGCCTTTCTAAGTTATTGTTGTCTCCTCTAGGAACTCATTGGGATTTAGTCCTCGTTCCTGCAGCACGAAGCAGTTTTGGGGCCAGGAGAATGGGGGATTGCTGGTGTCTGGAGTCTGACACCTCAGATACCAACCTATATTCAGCCTAAGATTCAAATTTGCTGTCTAAAATGTGTTTTTCCCTAAAAGAAATATTTTCCCTTCAGTTCCTTGGGGATGAGGGGGAGGTATTTGCCTTACAAAATATGAACTCCCCAGAGAACGACACTTAGAGCATGGAGTTGGGAAAAACAAAACTCAAAGCAACTCTGTGGTTTGTGTTGCCCACTTTGGCGCCGCGTTTGCTTTGTGTTAGCTCAGCTGTTGAGCCCTCCCCGTTCTCCTGCAGCCTCCTCTGCTGCAGCTCTCAATTATTTATGATTCTGTTGGCAAACTTTCTCTCAGTGTTATCTTCCAAATAGTGTGAGAACCATAAACAGCAGCGGTGTCAGCGCCGGTGGCAGCTGAGCAGTGGTGATAATCCAGTGAGACCCTTCTCTTCCCGGGCTGTGTCCAGGCTCTGTGCCTGCACACTCCTGGCTGGACAGTCCCACATCAAACTCAGCCTAAAAGGGCTGGAAACAAGAGAGAACTCTCATTGTGCATGAGGGGGAGCAGTCATGACAGTCACATACACAAAATGTTCCACTTGGGAAATAGCCAGTTACGCAGGGTTCAGCCCGAACCTGGGTCTGTAGCACTGTGAGATGTGTCAAACCTTGTGGCTGGAGTACCTGCAGGTACCTCTCCATCCATTCTAAGCCTGCTGGTGGCTGCCTGGGTAGTCTGGCACCCCCTTGCCCAGTGCCTGTCTCTGTTCTTTCCTCTTTGCCTCGAGACCAGAGTTTTTCTCATCTTTTGTCTGTCCTTCCCCAGCACCACACAACTGCTTCCCCTAATAAGGACTTGTTTCTAATGGCCTTTGAAAGTCATCTCTGGACAAAATGTAAAAAGAAGCTGTTGAATAGTGTTAGCCTCCAGAGATTAAATCTTGTTAAAACAAGCCCAAATAGGATTCAAAATACATTCCTGATTTAAATAATTTTCAGTAAAACTTGTTAGTTTGTTTACGTTGGATTTCCATGAGCTCCCGCCCCAGCAAGCTCATCCTCCCTGGGGTCCTTTTCCCATTTCCCTGGATGAAAACCAGCTTCAGCTCTGCAAAGAGAGCTGGCCTGTGTCAGCCACGCTCAGCTGGAGAGCTGCTGACCTCACAGAATATGTTCAGGACCTTGTAAAAGAGCCCACATTTAGGAGGCTTCTTAATTTTTTGGTCACTAAGGACTGCTGCCAGTTTTGGAGTTGTGTGTGCAGGGTCACCTCCCAGTCCTGCAGTCCTGTGAGTCTGTGAAGTGTCTGTGAGGTGTCCCCCAGCCTTTGGGTGTTATTCTTCCTTTTCCATTCTAGAGCTTAAAAGCAACCTAGGTAGGATTTGACCCTCCTCTCTCCATGGATCTGTCCTCCTGCAGGTGATGAGACATGAGAACTCGAGCGTTCTGGAGCTGGATGGGAAGGAGGTGTCCGTCTTCACCCCCTCCAAGCCCCGTGAGAAGTGGCTCCGCAAGAGGACGAACGTGAAGCTCCGGGTAAGGGGGGATTGGGGCTGCACAAACTGCTCTGATTTGGGCTGCACAAACTGCTCTGAGGGCGGCTGACATGGGCAGGGCACAGACAGAGGGGTTTGTTGCATTGCTGGTCTGTTTTAATGGTTATATCCTACCTGGGTGCTTGAAAAAACAACCCAAAAGATGTGTGTCAGCAAGGTCTCCTCTTAGCCTTGAGTCTGTAAAACACAGGAAGCGTTGGCTGTGGGTCAGGGAACGAGTCAGAATGGAACGTCTTTCAAAGTGCCATAATACCAGTTCTCAGCTCAGTAAACGCCCTTTGCCCCCAGTAAAGTCTCCAGTTTCTGAGAGGGCAGTTCTGTGCTAGAACTGAAACAATATCAGCAGATTTCTCTGGCAGCTGTGTGTATTTCCTCTTAATTCCAGAGTGTGAGAGTTAATAGAGAGTATCAGAATTGCACGTACAACCTGCCATGGAAATTGGTTCTCCAGCGCTCCAATGCACCCATCAGTGCAGGGCACAGAGCCTCACCTCTGCCACGGGTCAAATGCTTTCCCAGAGCTGAGGGTGGAGTGGAGGGGGGGAATGGCACAGAGAAACCCATGCTCCAATTTGTCCAGTTATATTTGGCATTTCCCTGTGAGGTTATCCATTGCTGCAAACTGTTTATTTTTTGTTTTCCTCCTCCCCTCTTGCCTTGTGCAGAACGTCACAGCCAACCACAGGATCAACGACACCATTGCTAACGAAGATGGGCCCCAGACCTTAACTGGGAGGTTCATGTATGGTCCATTAGACATGGTCACCCTCACGGGAGAGAAGGTACCGTGTGTGCTGGGGGGTTGTCACCACGTGGTGACAGTTGTGGGGACAGAGTGACAGAGGTGGCACTGGTCAGTGCTCCCTTGGTCCCTGTCAGGGTTTGCTGCCATTATGTCCTGGCCAGGTTCTCCTGCTCAGAGAGGTTATGGAGGTCTCACCACTGAGGCCAGGTTTAATTCCAGCCCCTGATGTTTGGGTGCTTCCCAGCTCAGATCCCTGAAGAGCAGAGGGTGGGAGCAGGACCAACCCTGCTGCCATCCAAAGGGGCTCGGGTGGGATGTCCCCATGCTCGGCCTGTCCTGCTGGGGGTGACACAGCCTCGCTGTTCCCAGGTGGACATCCACATCATGACCCAGCCACCGTCAGGGGAGTGGGTGTACTTTGACACGGAGATCAGCAACAGCAGCGGCAGGATTTCCTACGTGATCCCCGAGGAGCGGCGCCTGGGCATCGGCGTCTACCCCGTCAAGATGGTGGTGAGGTGAGGGGCCTGGGGCTTGCAGGAGGAGCACAGGAGGAACTGGGTGACTGTAGGTAGAACATGGTCCCTCTGGTGGGACAGCTCTGTCGTTGGGTGGGTTCAGAGCCTGGTTTGCCAGCAATAGGGGCAAAGCCATTTGTGCTCTGCAGCTGTAAGGGGGAAATCCACATTTTATTGTGGCTCCTGCATCACCACCAGCATGGGAATTGAGCTCCTGCTGCAGGAGCAGGTCTTCTGCACCACAGGGCCTCATGGCCATCTGTAAAACTGCACAACTGAGCATATTTTAAAGACCATAAACTTGTCCTTGAGGGACAGGACTTGGTACTCGTGATGATTCACAGCCCAGGGGCTCCAGCTCAGCTCCACTTGCTGGTGTTGGGCTCTGGGAGGGGGAGGAGGGGAGCATCTTCTTGGTGGTGAACCAGCAATGGTTTTCTAGGGGTAACTCTTGAGTCTCTGCTGTCAAGGAGTGCTACTGCCTCCCCACTTGAACACAGAGACCCTCACTCAGTGCCTGCTAACTGCTCTAACTGAGAGTGGCATCACTGTTGGAGCCTTTGGGGCAGATGTGGGAGCCGCTTTGGGCTCGTGGTGCTCTGCAGGTCCTGGTGATGCCTTCTGGATATTTCGATGCCTCTAAGCACCTGCATCCCTTCCCTCAGGGGCGACCACACGTTCGCTGACAGCTACATCACGGTGCTGCCGAAGGGGACGGAGTTCGTGGTGTTCAGCATCGACGGCTCCTTCGCAGCCAGCGTGTCCATCATGGGCAGCGACCCCAAAGTCCGCGCCGGGGCCGTGGACGTTGTAAGGTCAGGGCAGGGCCCGGGGCAGTTGATCTGACACCGGTGTCGCTCTGCAATCCATTGACTCGTGCCTTTCCTTCCAGGCACTGGCAAGACCTCGGCTACCTCATTATCTACGTCACGGGCCGCCCTGACATGCAGAAGCAGAGGGTGGTGGCGTGGTTAGCACAGCACAACTTCCCCCATGGCATCGTGTCCTTCTGCGATGGGCTCGTTCACGACCCGCTGCGGCACAAGGCCAACTTCCTGAAATCCCTCATCACCGACGTAAGCCTGGCTCTGCTGAAATGGGATCGTGGCACGGGTTTAGATTGCTCCTCGTCCAACCGCCACTGTCAGCACCAGTCTCTTGGCAGCAATGTGACCTGCAGTGGAAGATTAATCTGTTCATTTTATTTTCATCCCTTTATTGCTCTACAAAAGTGTCTATGCTGTTAAATTGCGTTGCCTCTGCTCTGCACTGCTCCATTTCATCACTGCTCCTCAAACCCCTAATGGAACAGAGGCAGCAGAGCCTCCATTCCTCACACATGCACCTTTTTTAACCTGTTTGGTGGCTTTTTGGCTGCCTGTGGTGCAGACAGCGGGACTGAGAGGAGATGGAGCTGCTGCAGAAATGGCTTTGCTGGGAGACTCCATAGAGATCTTCCAAGCATTTGACCCTTGGGAGGTCCTGATGTTGCCCAGCCCAGAGCCTCAGAGAAATTCCAGATAGAACGAAGTTTTTTGTGTCTGGCAGGTGAAGGAACTGCCAGTGTCCCAAGCACTTGCCCTGTCTTGATTAGCAGGAAAAGCCTGTTTTTAACTTTCTTAGGCTCCCTTTTCGGCCTGAGTCACAGTGGAGGGAGCAGCTGGCACTTACTTGCTCTCTTGTCTCCACAAGTTTGGGACCAGGGTCAGAAATTCCCCTTCCATCTCCCTGACCTGTAGTTCTGGCCTCAAAGCTGCCCAGTGTGTAGTGGCACCAATGTCCACACCTCCCCTGCCAGCCCCTGCTCCAGCCCACTACAGAAAGGGTTGTCCAGGAGCTGCTCTCTGCTCGGAGTGGAGGCAGAGGTATCCCTGAAAAGCAGCAGGCTTTGCTGCTTGTCCCTTCTCCCTCTGCCCAGCAGGTAACAGCAGCTTGGCTGTGGAGAGGAACATTCCTGGCTAATGATTCCTGCACGGGGGTTGCAGCTCCCCTCCCCCAGTGACAGCAGGGAAGTGTGCAGCATCCTTGCCCCCTGCAGACCTCAGGGGAAGGCTGTGGATCAGCAAGTGGAGATCTGCTCTTGTATCGCTGTCACTCCTCTTGTCGTGGCCTGTAAACATCTCCAGCCCTGTTAATTAGCACTTCACTGGGTGGTTCATTACCCAGCTGGGAACTTGCATTAGTTCCAGTGACCTGAGATTCCCACATATGCTAGTAGAAAACGCAAAGCCCAGCCTGCTGAGCAGCAGGGGGTGCCCTGACTGTGTTCTGACCCTGCATTGCTTTCTGTCCCCCCAGCTCCACATGAGGATCCACGCAGCGTATGGATCCACCAAGGACATCTCCGTGTACAGCTCCATCAGCCTCCCCCCCACGCACATCTACATCGTTGGCCGACCCACCAAGAAGCTGCAGAGCCAGTGTCAGGTAGGACACAACTTGGCTGAGCCCTGGAGGTGCTGCCAAGGGCCTCCCACGGGAGGGAGGTGGGAATTTGGTCATCACAAGAGCGGTGACCGAGCTAGCGTTGGCCAACAGGGTGGGAACTGTCCCGGGTAGCAGAGCCACGTGCGGGGGTCTGAGCGGTGCCGTGGCTGGTCACCCCAGAAAAGCTGGCAGAGCGAACATCTCCGGCTGCCATCAGCTCTCAGTGACTCGTGTCCCACCCCTCTAACGCCTGCCCTCACCCCGCAGTTCATCACGGAGGGCTACGCGGCGCACCTGGCCCAGCTGGAGTACAACCACCGCGCACGCCCCGCCAAGAACACCACGCGCATGGCGCTGCGCAAGGGCAGCTTCGGGCTGCCCAGCCAGGCCGAGTTCCTGCGCAAGAGGAACCACCTGCTGCGGACCATCTCCTCCCAGCCCTCGGCCAGCGGCGCCGGCCACCGGCCCGAGCGCACCCAGAGCCAGTCGGACAGCGACAAGGAGAGGGACAGGGAGCGCAGCCAAAGGAGCATGAGCATCGCCACGGGCTGCTGGGGCCGGAGCGCCGCGTCCCGGCTGGAGTCTGGCCTCTTGGGGCAGAAGTAGCCAGGCCGGAGCCGGGATCGTCAGCTGCAGCCACTGGAGGAGAAAATAAAAGGAAAGAGGGACGAGGCCAGTGTTTCGGGCTGGAAGGGTAAATATGGTGCTACTCTAATAAAATGGTGTTCTGGGAAGAGAGGGGATGTTTCCCACACAGAACGTGCAGGCCTTGCAGCGAGAGCGTCGGGTTTGTGCAGCGTGAGCCCGAGGAACAGCTGGAAATCGGGGGGGAAGTCTCCAGATCAGGACGGCGCTCTCTCCTGCCTCCTCCTCTCATCCAGGGTCAGTGACTGTAAATACGTGCCTCCTCGCCTTGTTAGCCATCGCTCCGATACGGTGCCCGAGTGCTGTCCTCAGAGCCACAGGAACAGGGCGTGAGGCTGGGGGAACTTGTTGTGGGCTGTCCGGGGGTCACACTGGGGGCTCTGCTGGCGTGGGGGGCTGGGGTCGGGTAACGCGCCGCTCCCCCGGCCCCAGCGAGGGGTTTGTCGTGGGCTGCGCCAGGCAGAGCGACCGAGAGCTTTCCCTGGACAGAGAGCTCCAAGTGCAGCCCCTGCCTCGAGGAGCTGGTGCAGTGCAAAGCTAAAGCTGTGCCGATGCCGTTGGCAGAGGCAGAGTGTCGGCAGGTTCGTGCCCAAGACAGCGGGGTCGGTATTGTTCCTACTGTTATTTTTTAAAGAGACCTTTTAGAAGCCGATGGAATCTAATGTGTTGACCTATTAAAAGAGGAATACAAGCGATTTTGTTTGAGCTGTTACAAACCTCAGACACTTAATTTGCTGTTAAAGTCTCCAAATAGTCTCGCTATGTATTATTTCCAACAAATAACCACCATATATTTGGAAGCAGCTGAAGGCACTCAGCAGCTGGATTGCATTGCAGTTCTTCTCATCCAAATGCAGGGTCTGACTCTCTCAACACCCACCTCTGAGACCTTTCTTCTTCCCAGGTTCTCTCCAAGTTCAGTAGCAGCTTTCATGGGAACTAGACTCGCTTCTTTTACCTGTAGTTACTGAACTGTAAAACCTCATTGTTTTTTGCACTGATGATTTTTAGAATGGAAACCTGTTACCATCTCATGTAGCTACACCAGTGTTTGTAGTGCATGACAATGAAATATTGCTAAGCCAGGGTGTGTGTGCATATCTATACATATATGCACACACACACACACACACATATATATATGTATATATTTAAAAGAAACAAAACAATCTGTGCAGAAGTTTTTTCCAGCAGTAAGGAGACTGTAAGGAAGTGTGCCAACAACGTCAGGCAACCTTAAGAAAAGGCCATATCTTAATTTTTCTGGTGTGTTTCTCAGTGGATGTGCCTGAGGCGCTGGGTTTGTGCTGCTGGAGCGAGCCGGCAGGCGCGTGGCAGAGGGCTGGCACCCCGGTGACACCCAGACAGGGACAGAGAACAGTGCCTAGGCCGAGGGCTTGCCAAAAAGCCCCTCAGTCCTGTCCCTCCCGGGGCCAGCGAAGGTTCCCTCCTTGCACACACCTCCCAGGGTGGAGGGGCATCCACACGGGGGGTTCCGGGATGCCCATTTACAGACTCCAGTTGGCCTCTTCACGCGGAGATTTTATAGTCCTACCGAGCTTCCCAACTGTGTGTAACCCCGCTTTCCCCACCACACCTTCCTGTCTTTGTATCACTTTCTACTTACGAGGATCTTATTTATAACAGAGAATTTTTTAGACTGGCTGCTTCATTTTATTACCTGTTTCAATAAGAACGGTGCAGGACGGCCGCACTGAGATACACAGCACTGTGAACGCTGCTCTGCTCACTGCCTCTGGGCCACGGTAGGCAAATCCAACTCATCCAACTCATGTGTTCGTGGTGTGGAGGGTCCAGGCCGAGGCAGAGCAGGGACAGTGCGGAGCTGCCGCCGGCATCCGAGCCCCTGGAGCGCTCAGACCCGACTGCAAAATGTTGAACCGCTTCTCTTTGGTAATTATCCAATTACAGAATGTACCTGATGACTTTTTGTTACCGAAAACTGACTTCCCTTTCTGCTGACTCAGCTTGGCTCTCTCTGAATGTACATCCAGAGCTTTTAACTGGGTTTGAAAACAATGTGAATTTGTCCCAGCTTTTTGCTAGCCGAACGTTCTATCAAACAGATGCCATCTGAGTAGGAAGCCAAGCCACAATCCATCCTGTGAAGTCACCAAACCACATCACTAAATAATTTCTGCAAATTTGGATATGGCCTTTGCAAAATTCACCTTTCCTCCAAGTCCCCAACCGAGGCATGATCTGTACATTTTCCAGTGTTGACGAGATGTTCACATTTTCTTATGTGTAGATAGTGTAAAACAGAGGCGAATGTAAATGTTCAACATAAAAAGTGGATATGTAAAATTGAAAGTTATTTATTTATGTAGAGGAAAAAAAAAAATGTCTGGAGGGACTGGAACCTTCAGGGTTTATTAATATTTAAAAATGTAGCTTTTTGTTTCAGGCATTATGTACAAAGCAATTATTTTATGGACCAAGTTTAATGTAACTGTCAATGAATGCAGAAGTGCAATATGATACTCACCCTCTCCATCACTCCATGTTTTAAACAGCTCCTAACCAGTTAGCCTGACAATCACAGCACCTCCGTCCTCATCCTTTGTTGAGCTTCTTGAACCTTGCCCGGGTCCTTTCCCTGGCCCCCCATCCGTTGCCGTTGTACGGATCCACCACGGGGAAGCAATCGTAGAGCAGGACCTTTATTGCTGCAATAATACCACGGGAGGTGGGTGTAGTTACCAGGAAATAATGCCAGTAAGTTTTTCTTCACCGACTCAGCCCATCCCCGTCTCCATCGCTCAATCCTCAGCTGCCCCCATCTGGCACTCATCCCTCTGAAGCAGAGATCAACACTCACAGAACAATAGCAATAGTTTAACTCTGTGTTTATAACCTGTTTGTCCCGAGCTGTTTTGGAGAGCAATGCGTGTGACCCGATGCCTTTCCACGTGTATGGAAGAGGATCCGTTTGGACGTGGTGAGGGAAAGATGAATGTGTATTCCATCCTGCCTGAAGGGGCACTGTCAGGTTAAAGACCTAATTTATTCTTGTTACGAGTAACTTGTCTGCTTTGAAAGGAGAGAATGGGAAGTTTCTTGTCCTCCTCCCTCAGCCGCTGTCCGGGCAGCCCTCGGTGACAGCCCACGTCCTGTTCTGCACATCAGCACAACACAGCCTCGGGCTTTGGGGTTGCTTTTCCGTTTCCATGGGAATCAAACTCTGCTGCGGAGCTCAGATTTTTTATGAAAAGCAGCTTTTTATATTACTGCACCCTTAGGCCAGACTTTCTACCTGACGCTATCCCTTTCAAGTCTTTTAAAAACCAGTGAGAGGAGCCCGTGCATTCCCTCCGAGTCGTTTTCCTGGGTTTGCTCAGATCACTCAGTCAGATGAGGCGAAATCCTAATACCAAAAACCGTTTACAGTGTGGGAGAGGCGCGAGCCGAGAGCAGAAATCAGCCAAAGGGTCACCACCCCCCTCCCGCCCGCCCAGCAGCCGCCGTGCTTGCTGTAGCAGCCCCTTCTTCAGGTATCGCCACTGTTTGCTGCATTTCCTATTAGTTCTAGAAGCCTTACGGTCCCCTCCCTCTGCCTGTTGATACCCTCGACTGTCAATTTTATATTCCAACGATGTTAGTTATATTTTATTTATAAAAAATTGCTCTAGGGGTAGCAGCTGTGCGTGGGGAACCACCGGAGGGGATGCCCGAGGGCGCCGGGGACGCCCCGCGTGTGCAGTGCCGTGCCGATGACTCGCTTGTGTGTGGCAAACCTTCTGTACAACTTCCTTCTCCTCCTTGCTGTTAGTGCATCGTTCAATGCCTGGTGTGCTTTGTGTACAGTATCATTGTGAGTTACACAGATTAAAGAAATGGGAAGGCTCTTCTCTGTCTGCTTTTTTTGGGGTGGGGGGAGGCTCTAGAAACGGACGAGTCATAAAATGTGAGCAGGTGCCACTTTAATGGGGTTACAGCGATGAACAGAACATGGAAACCCTCTATGGAGATCAGTCCTGGAGGACCCATTTGTCCTTTTCTTTTTTACAGCTGGCAGATTTATGGACTTTCCAGCCAGGAAAAAGGCTGCTGTGTTTGGTTCAGAGCAACCCTGGGCCCTGAGAAGCCCAGAGCCCCAATGCTGCCCTGGGCCTGTGCTGTGGGGAAGGGACACGAGTTGCATGCAGGAGCAGAGAGCAAGGCAAAGCCACCCCTCCAAAAGCACACCTGCACAGATGCCAGTGCAGCCTGCCAGGTCAGTGCTCCCCTACCCGAGGAGGTGAAGCTGCAGGAGGGCTGGGAGAAGCCCTGGGGCACAGCGGAGGGTGGCACTCAGGGGTGCAGAGGAGCTGCAGCCTGAGCAGAACCACACAGCACCACTCCTCTCTGAGCAGGGTCAGTGAGTGCACAAAGGGCCTGTGAGCCAGATCCAGCAAGGAAAGGGCCATGGGCAGCTCCTGAAGGGAAAAAGCAGCAGCCAGCTGTGTGTTTTGTGGCCCAGGTACAAGCCCTGTCCTGGCCACAGCATGTGCTCCAGCCCCCAAAAGCCCAGAGCACCTTGAGGTGCTCAGCACCCTCGAGCCTGTCCCCTGGGTGCTGCTGGGCTCCTCCAGTATCCAGAGGAGCATTGGGGCAAATGGCTCAGGTACCTTATAGCCACGCTGGCCTGAGCTGGGACAGGGAGGGGAGAAGCTGTTTACTGGGAGATGAACCACTAAAGTCGCTCTCCTTCCCAGTCAGTAACTTACAGAGCAGCTGGAAAAGACCCCTGGGGAACATCTTGACACGGTGCTGTCTGCGAGGTCCAGAGGCAGAGGCTCCCCCCGGGCTGGCAGGGGCAGCAGGGCAGGCTCCTGGGCTGGCTGGTGCCTGCCCTCACTGCAGCATCCCTGTCCTCACCTGGAAGGCCAGCCCGTCCCCACGCGTGGCTTGCTGCAAGGGAGACGCGGCACTCACAGCCCTCCCTGCCCACGGCTGCAGGACCACCAGCACCACCCCGGGGCCCTGGGAGTGCTGCCAGGGCTCAGCTTGTCCCCAGGGTGGAAACACAAACCCCTCTGGGTGCAGCAGCTCCCTGGCTGTGCCCAGCCACCCCCCTGCAGCTCATGGTGGTGGCCAGTTCCCACTACCTTGTTAATCTCCTTGTGTCTCTCCTTGCTGACGATTTCTTCCAGGACTTCCCCGTCCCCCTTAATGAGCCTGCAAGAGAAGCACAGGCCCAGGAGCCAGGAGGGTACTGCCAAGTTCCTGCAGCTGCAGAAGGTGCTGACCCCACCCTGAGGGCACCTGCTGTGCCCCAGCTCCCCCAAACCCAGGAGCAAGGGCTGAGCACCTCCAGGCAAGGCCAGTGCTGACCTACCCCTGACATTGGATTTTGTGACTTTGTTTTTGTATCAAGCTTAAATAACACAGCAGGCTTTGCCATTGCTCCCATGGGATTAATGTCACCACACTGCAGCAAGGACAGGAGTGCTCCCCTGAGAGCTGAGGGCCAGCTGGCCCTGCCCCAGGCTGTGGGCACTGCCTGCTGTGTGCAGTCAGTCACACTGGCACAAGAAAACACTCCTAATAAAAGCATCCCATGTCACCCTACAATCTGCAGTGCCCCAACCCGTGCAAAACCTCTTCCTTTTTTTATAGCGTTCAGGTGTGGTCCTGGCTGCCCCAGGAAACTGCAAAACCATTCAGGAACAGGAGCCAGTTTGGGCCTGAAATGCAGCCAGGCTGGGGAGCATCTTGCTGAGCAAATTCCAAGCAGTGTTGGAGGCGGCTCACACCTCCAAACATGAACAGAGATTTAATTGTCTTCATTATGTGCCTTACAGGGAACCGACCTTTGTTCCACACCTCCCTGAGCTCTGCAGGCTGCCTTCTATTTTAAGACTGGACTTGTCATACCCAATTCTCTTCAGCATGACATTTTCTGCTTGCTAAGAAGATGCAGTTTATTAAAAACTGGGTCATTTCTATTTGGCAGCTAAATGAACTTGGGTTTGATTGCTGTCTGTAACCCCCCAGGGCACGCACTTGCTCCTCATTCCCACCCGGGTGTTAAGCAGGGCCCAGGGCTTTGGAGCTGAAAGGGAAGTGGATGCAGCAGTGGGATACTGGGACATAGCCCAGTGGAGCTGGGAGCCCCAGCACAACTCAGTAATTTGCTGTTGTCCTGTCACTTCCTGGGTAAGTCACAGCAGGCCTGATGAGGGGGGACCTGTGAGGGGTCAGCTCAGGCCTTTGCTGCTCAAGGGGACCTGGGTCCAGGTGTGGTGCTGCAGTGCCACGGACAGGCATCCTCCAGGCCTCCAGCCCACTCAGCAGGGATGGGAACAGACAACTCAGGGATGGGAACAGACAACCCATGTCCCTTTTCCCCAGGGTCATACCTGGTTCTCCCCGTTTCGGGATCCACCACTCTCCGTATGACGCTCTGCCTCGCGTCCCACTCCTCCTTTGTCATTGGCTTCATGGCCTGGATCCGGGATTTCTGTTCATCTGTCAGAACTGGAATGCAGTGGTCAGTCAGAGCTGTGCTCGTGGGGCTGGCTCCAGGACAGGGGCACAGCACCAGGGCTGCAGCTCATGGACAACCCCGGCGGTACTCAGGGTTTGGTGACAAACCACGCAAAGGAAGGGACACTTCACATCCCAAAGCCAGGAGCAGCTTTGCCAGGATGTTATTGCTGACTGTGTCCTTCCATTTGGCATCTTTGTTCCCCACTCATGTCTATAAACTACATCCTAACACTTCACAAATCAATCTGAGTGTGGCTCAAAGGTGGGCATCGTTGTAGGAGGGACGAGAGCCTGGGGCTCCTCCCTGTGCACAGCCCTGCTTCCCTCTTCTTCATGGAAAGGGACCAGCACAACTCCAGCAGGAGGGAAAGAGCATCATTACCTGGCCCAGAGTCCACCACTGACTCCTTCTGCCACTGCTCCAGCGAGGGGCCGGGCACCTCTTCTCCCTTGGCTTTCTCCTCCTTAGCTCTCTCCTTTGCCTTCTTTTTTGATTTCTTCTTTATTTTTTTCTTCTTCTTCTTCCTCTTCTTTTTGTCTTTCTGTTTCACTCGCTTTTTTTTGCCGTCTTGACTCTTCTTTGTTTTAGAGTCACTGTCACTGGAGTCATCAGAAGAGGAGCTGGAGGAAGAGGAAGATGAGGAAGAGCTGGTGGATGATGTCCCAGAGGAAGAGGTACTGGCCTTCCTCTTCTTTTTGTCCTTTCCTTCCTTCTTCTTTTCTGCAATACACAAGAAGAGGGTGAGTGGAGCAGCCCTGGCCCTGCAGCAGCAGGGATGTTGGTTATCCCCCTCCCAGCCTGGTTTCTTTCCTGCCTGGAATTCCCCTCTGTGCCCACGTTCATCCCGGGATGCTGTGTGGTACCAGGCCAGCACACAGAGGGGCTGAGGGCTCTGCACTTGTCACAACGAGACCAAAGTGGGCACAAAGCACAGGACAAGGTGTCAGACACCAACTAAAACCAGGGATCTTCTCCCCCTGGGCCCTCTCTGTGCACCTGCCCCAGGGAAATGTGGTGAAAGCGCAGGCTCAGGGCCTTCCCCCACCTTCCCTGGCTGCTGCCGAGCTCGACTTGTGTCCGTGAGAGCCAGAGATCCTCTTCCTCGGTGGAGAGCTGCTGCCCCTCTGAGAGTCCTTGCTGCTCTTCCTCCTTTTCCTCTCCTTCCTCTCCTGCCTGCTCCGAGAATCGCTTTTGCTCCTGCTCCGCGATCGCTTCCGAGTCCGGCTGTGGGCCATGCTGGCTCCTGGAGGGAATGGGGTCATGTCAGAGCCATGGGGGCACCAACCCTGCCCAGCAGCCCCAAAACCCTTCAGTCCAACCTGAGCCAACCAGCAGCCCTGGAAGAGCTGCTCCTGTTAGAATCCCTGCTCATGCCTGCTCTGCCAAGCTCCTACCAGAGCCATGGGCCAGGGTCTCCCATCGCAGCCGTGGCCACGTGGAATTTCACCAACCCCAGCACGGAGCCCTGGGCAGGGAGCTGGCACTGGGACAGCTGTCCCCAGGCAGGTTTTCCACCAGGAAAACCTTGCACCAGGGTTTCCCTGCGCTTCTGCTGCTTGTCCCTGGAGAATGGGGCTGATCCCTGCCGTGGGCAGGCACGGAGGGGCCTGAGGCTGCTGTTTGCAGCAGGGCTGTGCCCACGGTCACTCCATGGCCCTGGGAGCCGTCAGGAGATGCTGCACCACAGAGGGACACAGGCAGAGCGTGATGGATGCTGCGGGCACAGGCAGCAGAACAGAACGTCCTCCCCGAGCCCAACCGAGTCAATCACCCCGTTATTTAAAATGCTGGGAGCAGCCACAAGGCAAGGGGAAGAATGAATTTTTAATATTCCAATTTGCTCTTAGAAAACAGATGATGCATTGAGCTGGCAGCCCCGTCCATCAGCCCCAGGGATGCCGGCAGCCCCAGGCCGGAGCCGGTGTGATCCATGCTCTCATTAATTTAAAAAAACAAACTGGCACCGTGGGCAGAGCAGGATCTGGGAAACGCTTTCTCACAGCCACCTTCCAACTACCACATTTAATTAATTGTTTGTTTACCACCTCGACATTCCCAGGCAGCAATTCCGATTCTCTCCCAAGTGAATCAGACCTTTGATTGATTTTCACAGGGAAATTTCGATCAGAAAAAAACCCCCCAAAACCAACCACAACCATTAAGGGAAGTTTCAGAGAGAGTCCTCCATGGACACACACCCAGCAGCTGCCCCTCGCACCAGGGCCTAGATGGGGACGGCGTTTGGGACTCGGATCTCTCCGTTCTGGCTGTGGCAGCAGGACCCCCTTTTGTACAGCCAGGGCAGCAGGAGCGATGGGTGCGGAGCTGGGCTCACACAGCAGCATCCCGGTGACCAATCCCAAATCACCCCAGCAGCATCGCGGGCTGGCTGTGCCCCAAGCCGGGCTCTCACCTCCACCCTGGCACCAGCCTGGGGCCACAGCGACTCCTCCTGCCCGCCCAGCTCTGCCCGGGCCCCGGGGCTGCTCTGCCCTGGGCACCTGGAGGGGCTGCCCCTGCCCTCACGCCCCAGCACGGGGAGCCTGCAGCATGCGAGGTGCGCTGGCCCTTTAAGAGCTCAGCACGAGGCGTGCTGGCCCTTTAAGAGCTCAGCGGGAGGCGCTCCGCGCGCACAGCTCCAGGCGCGGCCCCTTTAAGAGCGCAGCTCTTTATCAGCCCCCCC
>VZTH01000426.1:0-57967 GCA_013397815.1 Aleadryas rufinucha
CCGCTGCTGGCCCAGGCCAGGCCTCTCCCCGCCCCGCCGCAGGCCCGGCCCGGCCTCGCCATCCCCTCACCTCACTCCGGCGAGAGGGACCCCCGACGACCCCCGGCCCGGCCCGGCCCCGCCGCCCCATGGCCGTTCCCCGGCCGGAAGTGACCGGCGGAGTCAGCACCCGAGCGCCGCCGCCATCTTGGGCACGGGCAGAGGCCGCGCCGGAAGTGCCGCGCGCGCTTCCGGCCCGCAGTAAAGATGGCGGCGGCCGCGGTGCCCGGGGCGGCAGGGAGGGGGCGCGCGCGCCTTAAAGGGACAGCGGCGAATTACAGCTCTTAAAGGGCCAGCGGCCCTCAGCGGCTGCGTGCGGCGCCTGCGTCTGACGTGCCGGAGGGGCCGGGGCGCGGCGAGGAGGGGAAAACAGCACGGATGCACCCAAGGGAAGGGAGCGATGGTCGAGTGTGGGAGAGTTGTCCCTCACTTCCCACTCTCCTTGCACGAGCACGCGTGGCGCACACGTGTTGTCCCGGCGTACGCCTTGCACACACCCACGCACATTGCCCAAAAGCCCCCCGGGGCTGCTCCACGGACCCAGCGATGTGAGGCATTGAGTTTTCCTTTTTTAATAAAAAAGCAAAGAGCAGGAAAATTTACAGCTGGTTTGACTTGAAAAAAGGCAGCTCAAAGACATTGGAATGGGATGGGGGGGACAGCTAGGGAGAAGTGGGGGGCTCTGCCACCCCGGGGGCCCAAGGGTCGGGATCATGCAGTGTTGAGGGGTGGGTGGCAGTGCAGGGTGGGTGCCCAGGGGGTTGGCTTACGGAGCCCATTGAGCACAGCTTTCCCCGTGTTAAGGTTTTTATGGAACCTGGGGTTTTTTCCTGGGGTAATACCAGTGTCAGCATCCACCATTTCCATCCATCCCCACCCCACGTCCTTGCCTCATGGCCACGTTTCTCTTCTGTGCCACATCCTTTCCATGTCCCCACAACCTTCTTTTGCCCTCTGTTCTCTCCCCATCCCACCCTGCTGCCCCATGCCACCCCCCCTGCTCCCAGGGCCCATTCCACCCCCTGCCCCAGATTGTGAACCTTATGTTAAAACAGGTGTATTAAATAAAAAAAAAAAACAAACCACAAAACCAAAAACCCTTTCACATTCAAACCCTTCCCCATATCCCCCCTCCTCAGGGTCTCCCCGACCCACTGGCAGTGTCATGCTGTGTCCCCCGCTGGCACGTGGAGTCGGTTGTTGTCCATGTCGATGTCCCCATCAAGCTGGAGGCAGCAAGCATGGGAACCTTCATCTTCCTCCTCCTCCTCAGTGGCAGCTCCAGGTGCTGGTGGCTCTCCAGTGCCCCCATTGAGGGGCACCTTCTCCCGGTGGCGGGATGGGGGGCTGTGGGCCGTGCTGCAGCCCCGCACCTTGCTCCGAGCTTTGAGCTGGTCACGGTAAGCAAGGAGGGCCAGGCAGCCAGCCACGGTCAGCGTCACTGCCAACAGCACTGTCACCGTGACAAACTCTGGCCAGTATGACGGGGGGGTGCCAGGGCCCGAGGACCCCCAGGGCAACTCCTCCTCATCCAGCCTGTCCCCCAGGGCCTCCCTGCCAGAGTCCCTGAGCTGGTAGTGAGCCACGGTCCAGGTGTAGCCGTTCTCCGTGGCCTGGCACTTGTAGGTGCCGGCCATACCCTGCTGCATGATGACCACCAGCGTGTGGTCAGGCAGCAGCACCGTGTGCCCCCGGCCACTGCTGGGCTGCTGCCAGCTGTAGGTGGCCAGTGCGGAGTTGCGGGGGCATGGCAGGTGGACCACGGTGTTTGGCCGGGGGGTGAACCCTGTGGGTGCAGAGAGCACGGTGACGTGGTGCACCCCACGTGCCCCGTCCAACCCCACGTGCCCCATCCCGCTGTGCTCCCATACTCAACCCTGTACGGCAGGATCCTCTGGTGCCCCCCAGGCTCGGGGCATGGCTGCACTCCTCCCACGGTGGCACGTGGTGACTGGGCTCCCTGTCTCAATGTCCTGCAGCCACGCGCTCCTGCGGCCGGGAGAGTGGAGTCAGCATCCCTGTGACCTTCACACCCCCCTCCCATCCTCGTCCCGCTGCTCACGTGTTCTTGGCGGCGAAGCGGGCAGGCCGGCAGGAGCCCTCGGGGCTGTGCCACGCGCAGTAGGGGTCCCGTGCCAGCACACACTCGGCGCAGCTCTGGTGCAGGCTGCAGTTGGCCAGCGGGACCTGCAGGACACCTCCGGAGTAGCCCACATAGAGGATGCCCTGGGGAGGGAGAGGCGCAAGGCTGAGCCTCCTGCCAGCCTCCAGTGCTGGCGTTGGATGGCTGTTGGGTGACCCAGGTGATCACATCTGCCCTACCTTTCCCGAGGCCAGCAGCAGGTTCTTCACCGGCTCTGGCATCGCAAAGAGCTGGATGCTCTCCACAATGTGGGGGCCCTCGGGCAGCTCCACTGCCTTGTGTAGGAAACCCTCCGCTGTGGGGCACAGGGGACATCACTGAGGCTTTGGAGCTACGGGAAGGGTTGGAGGGGTGACCCTGCGTGCACCCCATATAAACCCACCCGTGGCCAGGAACATGACACGATAGATGGTCCCCGAGATGCCGCGAGTCTCATCCACTGTGATGCGTGTGTAGGTGACGTCCGACTTCACCAGGAGAGGCCGCCCCTGGATGGGTGACACCTTCCCGTCCATCAGGAAATGGTCCTTCATGAAGGTGAGGGCTTTGTCCGAGGAGGGACCCATGGAGCACTGTGGGGGGAGAGAGAGGTCTGTGCTGGTATGGGGAAACTGAGGCATGGGGAGGGGAGGATGTGCTGCATCACTGCACTGCCCTGAGCCAGCGTCAGTGAGGTGCAGAGGGACCCTCCTCCTTTCTCATCCCGCTTGCAGTGCGAGCACACAGGGCAAACTGGGATAGACAGACCCCATCTCCTGGGGACCAACACTGTCCCCCAGAGAGTCCAGTCCCCCTGAGTGGGCAGCACTCACGCTGCCAGGCCGGGGACTCATGTCGGGGCCACTGTAGACAGTCCAACGAGAGCTCTCCTTGTTCAGCTCCTTGTACTTGCCCTCGAAGACCTTCTCCAGATCCTCTTGACTGTAGGCACAGACGGCGGCGCTGCCCGCCCTGCCCGCCTGCCTGTGGGGAGGGACAGCCAGGTGGGCAGCAGCAGGGCACAGGCCCCCAGACTTCCTCCACACCCCTGGGTACTCACCACTGCGAGGTGAAGACGGCGTAGAAGTCGGCGCGGCCGCCGTGGCGGGGCAGGGCGAAGGCGTGGTGGATGACGTTGAAGGGGAAGCGGCCAGCCTGGGAGCACACCAGCTGCGCCTTCAAGAAAGTTGTCCACTTCTTCTGCAGCACCTTGTCCCCCCCTACATCGCTCTGCGGGAGCCAGAGAGTGCTCATTACCAAGGTGACAAGATCCGGTTGCTCCCTTTGTCCCCTGTCATTGTCCCCTATCATCGTCGCTGATCATAGTACAACTACCGTCCCCATTATTGTCTCCTGTCATTGTCCATCATCATTCCCCACTGCACCCCCATTGTAGCCCACCATCATTCCCTGCTGGCATCCCTGCACCCACCTTGCAGACACGGGCCACCCGTGGCACCAGGAGCCGCTCGAAGAAGTCGAACTCGTCCGCTGTCTCCTCAAAGAAGAAGTAGACCTTGTCGTCCCCAGGGATGCTGAAGGAGGCCACGAAGGCGGCATCAGCTGCAGGCACAGCCAGGGCAGGTGGGTGAGGAGCTGGAGTTGGTGGGGGGCTGCAGGCACCCCTGGCACTGGGGGATCCTCCCCAGGACCTTCCCTCTGCTCACCCGAGAGCCAGCGGAGGAAGGCGTCTGTCTTGAGCAGGGTGCGGGTGCCCAGCGAGCGGGAGATGATGGGCTCGTTGCCTTGGAAGTTGTTCATGGTGCCGGCGTAGAGCTCGCCGTCTGCTCAGGGACAGAGTGGGAGGGGGTGAGCCATGGTGGGGACCCCCCACCCTCACCCTCCACTCCATCCCAGGGGTGGGTGCCCACCCGTGAGGCCTCTGGCCCCATACTCACCCACCAGCAGGGCCGTGTAGGTGTGCTGGGGATCGAAGGGGCACTGACCCTTCCCATCCAGGAAGGGTTGTCCTCTGCCACCGGACACCAGGGTGAAGTTTTCAAGGTGCTGTGGAAAAGGGGAGAAAATTCAGCCAAAGGAGTGACAACAACCCCAAATCTGTAGAGAATGACTGTGGAATACTTTGCAGACATGGGGTGGCCCATGTTTTCAAGGTGGGTGCAGGGATGATGATGAGGGTGATGACAGAGGATGCCAGGGGTACCTGGCTCCTGTCACCTTCCCTCATTTTCCTGTTGGGGAGTGGCAGTCACCACGTGCTCAGCACAGGGAAAAATGAGGCAGGGACAGAGAGCCTGGAGTCACCTGAGGGGACCCAAAATTGAGGTTTCCCTGCTGGAGGAAGAGTTGCTGGTAGCTGAGTGAGAATCACCGCGGGCTCTTTTAGCAGATGGGACACAAAGATGTCCCTTGGCGGGGACACCCAGCACCCCCATCCTGGGGACACCCCATGACGCAATTCACTTCTGGGACCGTATTTTGCGGGTCCTCACAGCAACACCACAACCTGCCCAGAGATGCCCTGCACCCTGTCCTGGGGAGGACACTCACGATGTAGGTGCATGCGGGGCTGAAGGCGTAGGTCCCACAGACGTAGAGGTGGGTCTGGTTCAGGGCCACCAGGACTCGGATGAAGTTGAAGCACTCGGTCTGAGGGGGAAAGAGCAGAGTTGGGTGCTGAGCACCCCAGTAGCTTTGTGGGACCCCTGAGCCCCCACAGGGCCATCTCACCTCTTGGCTCTTCTTCTTAAAAGCACATTCGGAGGTTTTCTTGGCTGTGGGTCCCCATATTATCTGCAAAGAGAATGGAGATGTTCCTGGGCTGTTGGGCCCAGCCCCAGTGGGGAAACTGAAACACAGAGGAGGCCTCCCCCCTCCCACCTCCCCTGAAGTGGTGGCTGCTCACCGAGGCTTTGGCACGGATGCTGCCAGGGGTGCCGACAGCGAGGGCCAGCACCCGGTCGCGTGCTCCCACGTACAGCTCCTCCTTGCTCTCATCCAGGAGGAAGATATCGTAATGGGAGACATTGTCCTGGCTGAAGTGGGTGAGGGTCCGCCGGGGGTCCCCTGGCAGGAGCAGAGGGGGTGACGGGGCCAAGGGGGTCACACACACACCACCACCATCACCCGCAGGCGGATGTGGCAGCAGTTGGCATTGCGGCTCGTGTCACATCTCACACAGGAAATGGGGGGCAGTTCTTCCCCTTCGGCTCCACATCACCACCACCCTTCCCCGTCCAGGTCCCCACCTCCCCCTGTCCCCTCTAGGTCCTACAGCAAGAGCTGAACATCCCCAAGCTGCAGACCCCCAGAAATGGGGTGCATTTTCCCCCAAGCTGTGCGTGTGATGCTTTGGGGCCATGGCCAAGGGCAGTGCTCCATTTGGGGGATGCACTGCCCCACGGTGCCACCCTGGAGGGATTACAAGCCCCCGAGGTGCCAGACTCGGGGGGTCACCAGCCCCCAGGGTGCCCTCGGGCACAGCCAGGGACTGCAGCTTCTCGTTCATCCCCACCAGGCACCGAAACTGAGTGATTTTTGCAATTCTGCGCCTGGCTGCATGGGGAAGGGGAAGTGACAGTGCAGTCAGGGCTGGAATGGCATGACCCTGCCATGGGGCACAGACCCTCTTGCCACCCAACTGCCACACCACAGCCCCCTCCAAGCTCCTGCTTTGCCACCTGTCTTTCAGCTGAACATGCTGTGCCCTGTCCCTTCCAGAGGCAGCTTTTCATCCCCCCAGGGTGACCCTGAGCAGACCCTGGGTGCCAGGTAGGTGACAAAATGGCTGTTGGGTCTAGCACACTGGGTGTTGGGGTGCCAAGCAGCCTCATCTACTCTCATTCCCCACTGGCACTGGTTCTCATCACCTGCGGCCACTGGCACTGTCTCTAACCCCACACGGGGGTCAGTGATGGGACGGGGGGCTGTGGTGGGGGGCACCCCAAGGTTCCTGATGCTGGTTGCTCAGCCCTGGGGATGGGCACTCTCCCAGGCAGATGTTGTGTGTCCCCCTCCCCAGCTGTCCCAGCTCTTCCCAGTCCTCCTGCTCCCGGTGCCATACTCACCGCTGGGGAAGGTGACGCGGGGCAGGGGCTCTGCGCAGAGCATGGCAGCCGGCACCACCACCCCGCAGAGCAGGCGAAGGGCGGCGGGCATGGCGGGGGGCGGCAGGGATGCGCCCCAAGAGGGTCCCACCACCATCCCTGCGGGGAGGGCGAGGGTGAGGGCACACGCTGCTGGGCTGCGTGTCACTTCACCCCGCGGAAACAAGACAGGGGAAGCAGCACCCGGCACAGAGGTGGGGGATGGGGGGGGGCCTCAGCGCCTCGAGCCTCACGTGGCCCCCCAGTTTTGGCACGAACTTCCCACTGCTCCCCCGGCACAGTCAGGGGTGTCCCCTCGCCCTGCGGGGCTCCTGCGCCAAAACCTCTGGCACAATCAGAGGTGTCCCCTTGCCCTGCTGGGCTCCTGCACAGGAACCCCTGGCAGAGTCAGAGACGTCCCCTCACCCTCTGGGGCTCCTGCACCAGGGACCTCGGCACAGAGGCGTCCAGATACTCCTGCCCTTGCCCCCAGAGCCCATCCCCATCAAGGATTCCTCTGTGTGGCTCCATCGGTTACCAGAGTGTCCACAAAATGGGGGGCAACACACGGGAACCCCCTTCTTGCAGCTCTTGCTGCAGCTCATGCCAGAAGCGTTGGGGAAAGAGCCACGTCTCAAGAACCTCACGGTCCCCAGGACCCCTTGCTGACGGCCACCGCGTCCCCAGCGAGCGGCATTACCTCTCTGGCGGGCGAGGACAGAGCCGCTCACCTCCAGCCCTGGAGCACGGGCGCCCGGCAGGCGCCGGAGCCCCGGGGGCTGCGGTCATGGGACCCCCGTGGGCCCATGCCCCGCACCCGGCCGAAGCGTGGCCGTGCTGCCAGCCCGGCTCGCTGCAGCCCGGCCCAGCCCAACCCTGCGTGGCTCCGCCGGGACTGCGGGAACCTGAAAGTCCTGCTGGAAGAGGACGAGCCTCGGCAGGTTGGGGCAGTGGGTGCCTGCGCCCGCCTCCCCTGCCTCGCACCCCCGCAGGGATAGCAGCGAAGCCTGGTGGAGGCAGCTGGGATGGGAACCAGGGAGCTCTGCTCCTCCAACTGGATACCCAGGGGTGACGCGGGGGAGGAAGGTGCGTTCAGATGCCTGGGTTTGCTTGCTGGGGAAATCTTTGGGGTGAGGAAAACAATGGCATTTTTTCTGGGGATTGAGTGGACCATCAGCGGGCCTGAGCATCACCCCCAAAACCCCAAAACCAGCCCCATGGGGACAAGCATCACCCCCAAAACCAGGCCCCCAGGGCTGAGCATTGCTCCCCACAAACAGCCCCATGGGGCTGACTATCATCCCCACAAACAGCCCCCCAGGGCCGAGCATTGCCCCCACAAAGCTCCCGCAGTTGTTCCAGGAACCCGCCTCTCCGGAGATTCCATCCTTCACCCCAGGTTGCTCCGGGGTGGCTGAAGGCAAGAGACCCCCCAAAGCCAAAGCTCTGGAGTTCCTCAGCATCACAGTCATACCTGAGGTACCCCAATATCCCTCTGTGGACAAGGCTGAGGAGCATCCTGCCCTGTTGAGGCCTCCTTACCTGCCTCCCCTGTCCCCACAGCAGCCCAGCAGGACGCGGAGCCTGGGGAGGGCAGCGCTGTCCTCACCACCTTGCTTGGCTGGGACAGAAGCTCCTTGTGAGCACAGAAAGTAGGTTACTCTGCCCCGGATTTCCCACTTGGCGAAGGGCTGGCTGAGGGACGGGGCCGCACGGAGCCTTGGACCGGCCGCATTGTTCTGCCCTGGGCCAGAGCCACCGAGGCCGCAGAGGGGGAGGAGGGATGGGAAAAGGACCAGAGGCTCCTTGGCGAGGCTGAAGGCTTGGTGGGGGCTGTGATGGGGCTGAGGAAAACCGCCAGTGTTCCCCAGCATGAGCCAGGGCTGACACAGGATGTGAGGTGACAGCAGCCTCGAGGCTGCTCCAGCAGCGTGGGAAGCTGGAATCCCTTCTCAGCCCCGTCTCTCCTCTTTTTTGGGTCCCCTGGTCACAGTGGTCTGACGACATGGGGGGAGGGGGGTGTAATTTACAGCCTCCCTGCATGGGATTTGGTACATGGGAGTGAGTGCCACCAAGGGTCTCTCAACACTGGGGTGGTTTAGTTTCCCCTGGTGCTTTCAGGTTGACCACAGCTGTGGCTTTGTGGGTCTTGTTCCTGCTTGGATCTCCTCTTGGAGGATTTCCTCTAAGCCAGGGAATATTGTGCTGTCAGTGAACAGCTACACTCCCTGCGAAGAGCACGTCACCTGCCACGGGATGGAGCCAGGCCCAGCCCTTGCTCACAAGGTGAGCTGTGAGGGGCGCAGGGCAGGTGAAGCTGGTGGCATTGTTCTCCCAGCTGCACAGACCTTCCCTGTGCCCCAATTTCCCACATCAGAGAAGACTTTGGTCCTTCTCTGCAGCTGGACTCCAATCCCCTGCCCATGTCACATCCCAGGAGCATCCCTGTGGTGTGGGAGGTGCAGGAATGCTCCCAACACCCAAAAGGGGCTGGGGCAGCTCAGACTGGGGGAAGTTCCTTTGACCCCCCCAGATGCGGAGCAGGGGGTGTGCGTGTGTGAGATGGAAAGGAAGAGAGGAGGGGGGGTGGACTAAGGACATGGGAGGATGAAGGGGAGGAATTTGGGGGCTGTGTGCAAGACGAAATGGGAGACGATTCATGAGGGTGTTCGATACAAAAGGTGGGGAGAGCTGGGGGGCTGCAGGTAAGAGAGAGGAGGATGCGCAGGAGGGAGTTGAGGGGTGGAGGAGGTGTGGAGGGGGGGAACAGGAGATGAGGGAAAGGGGAATGTGAGGGCAGGGAGTCCGAGGGGCTGCTGGGGGGTGCCGAGGCTCTCCCCAGAGCCGGGACCTCAGCGGCTTTGTTGCTGTCCGGCAGCATCAGCGCTGGGGGTCCCCCAAGCCCAGCCCCACTATGGCGACTTCCCCCTTCCCNCCGACACCCCCAGCCCCACGAGGTGCAGGGACACCCCTCTGCCTCCACACGTGGTCCATCCAACCCCTCTCCTGACACATTCCTGTGCCCCCATAACTACATTGGGGCCCTTCACCCCGGTTTTGCTCTCAGCTTTTGGCAACAAGTCCCTGCACCGCCATCCCAACACCTCCAGATCCAGACCCTATCCCTGCATCCCATCCCCGCACCCCATCCCTGCACCCCCATATCCACACTCCATCTCTGCATCCCCATCCCTGTCTCAGCCCTCCCACTTCACCCATCCCAGATGAGTGCTGCTGGCTCTGGCTTCCTGTGCTGCGTGGATTTGGGGGGTCCCAGGAGGGGGCTTGGGGTGCAGCTGTGCCACCAGGCCGCATGTGTTCCCCCCCCAACCAGCATCCACAAATTTTGGTTTATGGCATTTCCGCCCTTGGAATTTCCCTTGCCAGGAAGCCTGGCCTAGCTGGTGCTTGCAGATCCCACTTCTCCTGTGGAACTCGCCCCCTTCCCCTTCTCTCTGTGTGACAGCAGGGTGCCATGAGCCCCAAAACAGGATCCCCAGCCAACACTTCCTCCCCGCTCAGCAACCACCTTCCCTGCATGACCTCAGGCTCGCACAGCCGCAGCCGAGGCACCGGAGAGCCTGTGCACTAGCTGGGGTGCAGTACCAGCACCCCCAAAAGCCGCAAGCCTGCACCAGGCCCGTTGCCTGGGGTACTTGCTCTGCCAGGGCTGGAGAACAGAGCCGAGCGCCCCTGCAGCTCCCACAGGGTTCAGGAGGTTGGAGCCTTTCTCAGGGATCTGTAAGGAGCTTGTGCCTAGTGCCCATCAGCACTGGAAGCTTAGCTGGAGCCTGCCGTGGACACTCCTCCCACCCCGAGGCTGAGCTGCAGCCCCTCAGCCCTGCCCTGACCCCCTCAGGATGCTCTGTGGGGGTCCTACGACCTGCAGCACTTTGAGGTGCAGCTTCGTGGGGTAGCAGCGGGCACAAGCTCATATTTTAACCCCCCTTTGGGATTAGCGGGGTGGCCTGACCTTAATCCCCCTGGGCACGCAGGGGCCTGGAGGGGCCAGTGTGGGGCTGGCAGGGTCCCCAACACCCACTCGGCCATGCCCTGGCTGATAAACCCCGGTGGCTGCCAGACACTGGAGTCAGTCCCAGCTCTACCCCATCCCAGTGATTGCTCCAAGGCTTCCTGTGTTAGACCTTCCCCCCATAAAACTGGTGGTCCTCAACATGTGCCCAAACCCCGGTGCTCCTACCCACCCAGGGTGCCTCTGAAGAGACCCCAACATCCAATGCACAGGTGAGCAAGGCCAGGCCATGGCCCCTGCTCTGGGATCCCATCTCCCTCCTGCCAGACTCTGGGGGACCCGAAGCAGGGCTCGGCTCCGTGGGACAACAGGAGGAGTGGGAGAAACATGACCCTGAGTCAGGGCTTTGGCTGGAGTGGGGCTGGAGCTCTTTCACAGGCTCTTTTGCGAAGTCCCCATAGGGGTGTGTGAGGTCCCTGTGGGCCATGGCTCCCTGCTAGGCTGTGCAGGGTCCCCACTGGCTGCACGTGGCCCTGTGGGGATGTGAAAGGTCCCCACAGGGTTATGCAAGGTCCACACAGGGGTGTGCAGTGTTCCTGTGGGGAGTGTACAGGCCCCAAGTGGCTCTGTAAGGAATCCACAATGTCTGTATTGTCCCTACAGGGCTCTGCAATGTCCCTGGGGGCTGTGCAAGGACCCCATAGGTCTCCAGCTCAGCCCTTCCCCAGCCCAGGAATGCCAGGACACTGGGGTCCTGTGGGGGACATGAGGAGGATCCAGGGCATTATTTCCCTGTTGCATTTCCCCATGGCAGTTCCCCATGGCAGTTCCCGTGTCTCCTGACCTGTCTCCTCTCAAGAACACGTCCCGGCAGCAGCACAAGATCCCAGCAGCATGGTTGGCTTCCCCCCATCATTCCAGAACCCACTATTTTGGGCACAACCTCATGACTTTTGGGGCCTGGCAGTGCCAGGCCTGGAGTAGGGGTGAATCCCCACAAAAGGGGACAGGCTGCAGCACTGTGGGGGTAGCTGCCCCAGCGCTGTGGCATGGGTATCCCTGAGCTGGCAGAAATGGGAGGCAAACAGGGCACAGAGAGGGGGCCACTATGTCCCCTCTCATGCTGGGAGCACCTGCCTCTGACATGTCCCTGTACCCCTCTCCTGGGAGGGGAGATGGCACCTGTCTCCATAGGCTCACTTGAAGCTGGGAGGTGGCAGCGATGCCCCATACCCCCTGGCACCCCCTGCCCTCCTGAGCCTCAGCCCTGCTGCATCCAAACCCGGGGCGACGTGGCCCCGCGCAGCATGGGGGGACCCAGGCATCGAAGCACTGGGGCAGGGGATACCCCCAGGCTGGGCATCCCGGGCACCTACCTGGCTGTGCCTGCGCCCCGGCCGCCCGCCTGCGTCCCCTCACATCGCGGCTCCGCAGCGCTGTGCCTGGTAAAGCCGATTATGCACCGGCTTTACGGCTCTCCTTCTCCCCAGCGTCCCCTCCTGCCTCGCTCCGGTGCCTGGCACGGCTCGGGGGCACAGGGGGTTCCCTTGGCAGAGTGTGGGGGTCATCCCTTATGGTAGGAGCAAACCTCCACTCAGGGGCTCACTCAGGTTCTGCACCCCCTAGTCCATCCCCTCCTGGGGAATGTCTGGTCCCCAAAAGCCCAAGAGGAATCTGACTCGTTACCCCACACTCCATCCCCTGTCCAGTCCCTCTCTTGCGGGCTCCTTGCCCGGCTGGCCCAGTTCTTAGCAACCCACCCTTGGGTGAGCCAGGGTGTAAGGGGTCACCCAGCTTCTCCCCATCCATGGTGGGTGCTGAGCCCCAGCCCTGGCTGTGGGGCAGAAAGAGATCCCCGGGGGGATCCCTTTGCTGCTGAGGTGCAGCACAGCACCCCCAGATCCCCCAGGACAGCAATGACGACAGCACACAGCGTGGGAAGGGTTCAGCTGTATTTTGACTCTGGAAGAAAACATAGGTAGTAATACAGAAGCTTTGCAAGCATGGATACATACACGACCTCCCCAAAACCCACTGGAGTGGGGGGCTTGTCCTGGCACCTGCTGCAGCCCCCCCACCTCCTGCACTCGAGGTCGGGGGTGGGGCTGTGGGCATTTCCCAATCGAGGCAAAAAGCCAAGGTATCTGTCAATGGCTGGATGGACTCTTGCCAAGGGGGAAGCTGCGCCTACCAGATCCCAAAATCCACCTCACTCAAACAAAAAGCCTTCCTAGGTGCTTTCCTGGCAAACCAGCTCTGACCCGGACTGAACATCTTTCACTTTATCTCTGAAACGGCTCCTGAGCTCCGGCCACCAGAGACAAGCCCAAATAACTGCAGCCAAGAAAAACTGGGGTGAACCCCGCTGGATGCAGCGGCTCCCAAAGAGGGGGCCTGGGGGGCCCCACTGGGGCTGAGCTTGCGGGACCGAGGCCTATCGCCCCAGCTGTCAAATCCATCTGGTCCCTGAATGCAGCTCTGGTGGGTTTTCACTTCCCCTACTCCATCTCCAACCGATGCCGTGTGGGGTCCAAGGGGGTTCCCAGCCCGGCCCCCGCCTCAGCTAAGGCACAACTCGGCTGATTAAGAAAAAGGGAACCCAAAGGGCAAGAGGTGCCTGGGATTGGGAATATGGGGAATACAGTACATAGAGCGCCGGGAGTGCAGGCGGGCAGGAGGCTGGGGAGGGGGCAATGGCCACGGAGAGACATGGGCATCGCCCGCGAGCTGCCAGGAGCCCCCGCGCCAGCACCGCCGGGAATCACAATTCAAAGAAAGAGAAAAAAAAGGAAATTTTGGCTTCAGACCCCAAGAAAAAGGGTTGTAAAGGCACTGTGCTCCATGTGAGACAGGACAGCAGCCCCTGTGGCACGCAGCTCCGGCGGGGTGGCTGCGCTTTCTCCCTGTCCTATGTAAAAAGCTTTGGCAAAAAAGGTACAATCTAAGGAGCATTTCAACTACAAACTCCTTCTGCATGGCTGCTCCGTAAACACAATTTTTTGCTGTCTTTGGCTGAAGTTCTAAAAAATGTTTGAAGCTGAAAAGCTATTTTTTGGTTTGTTTTTTTTTATATAGAAATAGATTTTTTCTTTACAAAAAAAAAATCAAAGCATCTTTTAGCACTTTTAATATATATATATAAAATTCCTGCTATAGAAAACAAAAAAAAACACCTTGGTTTTTGATATTTTGTTTTTAAAGGGAAAAAAAAATTCTGTTGCTTTGGGAAAAAAAAAACCTAGCTGGAGACGGGCAGGAACCACAGGAGTGAGCCACGGAATTACATGATGCTGCAGTTCTGCACAGCCTGAGCCTGGGAGGGAGAAAGAAAAAGAAGAGGGTTAAGAAGACCCCAGTGTCACCATCCATTTGTTCTGACTGCAAAGTGTCCAGTGGGATCCTTTGGATGCCCACAGTGCCTTCCTCCATCCTGGCCCTTGGGGTATGATAAGTAAATCCTCCCAAGCTGGGATGTTCATAGCTCCAAAATTTGAGAATTAATGGCATGCGATATATGAGGATTATAATATTGACTAAGAGTATCAATGTAGAATATATGATATATTAATCTAATATATAGATATAAAATATATATTCATGTGCTGAAATATTCACATTACCAGCATGAACAACACTTAGCAGCAGTGCAATGAGTGATGTGGAGGATGGGGAATGCTCTGGGGTGCCATGGGGGGCAAGCGTAAGATGGAATTGGGCGGGAAGCTGCTATGGCCACATCCCTTTCCAATCCCTCTCAATCTCCCATCCCTTATAAAGGCTTGTGCCAGCCCAAAGAGGAAGAGGAAGAGCAGGGAGAAGCAGAGGTGGGAGGGGATAGGACCCTTGCAGCATTGCTCTGTTGGAAAAGGATGATGCCAGGACAGGGTGGACACCCAGCAGCACCGGGACAGCTGGTGGTCCAGTGCCAGGGACTGGCCCCAGGGTCTGGGAATGGCACTGACCTGCCTGCGGGGGCTGGAGTTCCCCAGGAGGTAGTTCCTGGACACGAGGCTGTCCCCGAGGCCGATGCCAGAGTCGCCCATGCTGCGGTAGCTGCGGGTGACGGTCACGCTGGAGGTGGACGAGCCCGAGGACATGGTGTTGATGCCGGCGTTCTGGGTGCCCGACTTGTCGGCTGGCTGACCACAGGTGCCACAGACGACCGTGCGGGAGCGCAGGTTGTATTCACCAGGGTCCCCAGAGCCACTGCAGCTACCCTAGACATGAGGGGGGACACACAAAATGACCTCAAGCCCCTGCCAGAGCATCCTCTGCCCTGAGCCCCTGCCCTGAGGATGGTGGCAGCACCGGTGTGACCCACTAGAGCTCTTCACATTAGGCCTCAAAGAGAGTCTGATTCTCCTGTCCTCTCCATCACGTGGTTTAAAAATAAAATAGAATCCTTATTATTGGGATTCTAATCCCAAGTGACTGGGGCCAGCACACTGCCAGTGGGTGACCTGCCCTTCTGCCCTGGCCTTGCACCCTGAGCTCTCAGCACATGGGAGACACCTGTGCTTCTGAAACTGTGCTCCTGAAAACATCCTCTTCCTTGCCACTTCGTGAGCTGGCAGCTTTCCGATGGGAAATTTGCTCTTGGAAAGGATTCAGCCTCCAGATGAATGGGCAGCACTGGCTGCAGGAGCTTGGCTCCTCTGTCCAGGGATAGTCAATATAGAAGAGAATCACAGAATCATGGAATGGTTTGGGTTGGAATGGACTTGAAAGCTCATCTCATTCCAGCTTCCTGCCATGGGCAGGACACCTTCTACTATCCCAGGTTGCTCCAAGCTCCGTCCAACCTGGCCTTGAACACTTTCAGGCATGGGGCATCCACAGCTTTCCTGGGCAACCTGTGCCAGGGCCTCTCCACCCTCACAGGGAACAATTTCCTTCCAGTATCCCATCTAACTCTGCCCTCTGTCAGTGGGAAGCCATTCCCCTTGTCCTGTCACTCCAGGCCCTTGTCCAAAGTCCCTTTCCAACTGTCTTGGGGCCCCTTTAGCCCCTGGAAGGCGCTCTAAGGTCTCCCTGAAGTCCCCCTTTCTCCAGGCTGCCCCCAACTCTCCCAGCCTGCCGCCAGAGCAGAGAGAGACTCCAGCCCTCAGGGCATTTTCATGGCTACTTCTGGACTTGCTCCAGCAATTCCATGTCCTTCTTGTGCTGGGGGCCTGAGAACTGGACCCTGCACTGGAGATGAGTCTCACAAGGGCAGAGTAGAGGGGGACAATCCACTAGCTCAACCTGCTGACATCAGTCTCAGCACAGCTCTTCAGATCCAGAGAACTCAAAGGGAAGTGGATGATGGATGCCCCATTTTGCTCCTGCAGAGCTCTGGAAGTGGCATCCAGAAGACCTTTCACCATCGCTGAGGCACGGCTTGGCTACGATGGCATCCCTCTGCATGTGATTCCTGCGGGCATCTCGTGTGCAGGACACACACACCCCTCAGGATGGGCTGGTGGGGGATGCTGGACTGCAGCCAGGGATGTTTCTTCAGGAGAAGCGGCTGCAGCTCTGCTCCTAGCGTGCTGCCTGCTCTCTGCCCACTGCCTGCTCTCTGCCTGTTGCTCCTCCTGGTGCATATTTCAGCTCTGTTTGGGAATGATGGGCTGGGAGGAAGGACAAAGCCACCTCTGGATTTATTCCAGCACCCTCGTGAAGCAGAGAGGACAGAGCAGCTGCTGACAAGAAGTGTTGTCCATCAACTTCCCACCATCCTATCCTCCAAGCAATGCTGGGTACCAGCTCAGCCTGCCTCTGACTCCTCTGGCCCTTTTCATGGCATGTCAGGGTTGTTTAGGGTTGGGGACAACTTCCAGCAAGGTCTTCAGAGCTTTTTTAGCGAGCAGCAATCTCCTCCAGATGCCAGAGGTCTGTTGGCTTCTCTCATGCAGCTGTTTCCACAGTAGCCTCCCACTGCCTGCTCCTATATGCCTGATCCTGTGTGATGCTGAGCTGCCTCCCACCCTGACTGGGGCTGAACCCGCACTCCCCCGGATCCTTTGGGACCAGCAGCATCCCCAGCGCCCTACTCACATGGTGATGGCGGTGGTGGATGCTCATTTCATCATCGTCCTCATCCTCATCATCATTGATGATCACAGTGCGGACCAGTTTCCGCATGGCCACCTCCTGCAGGGGAACAGGAGGTTGAGTGGGGAGGGTCAGTGCCTGCCACCCCCACACCCCACACCCGAGCTGCCTTTGGCTCTCACCTCCCCATTGGAGTTGATGAGGGCGGTACGCAGGCTGTCCCCAGAGCCCCAGCTGCTCTGGGCTTTCCACACCACATTGCTGGGGGGGCTGTGGGTTGCTCCAGCTCCCGAGGCCCAGATCTAGGGAGAAAAGCAGGAGAAAAGGGACTTCTCAGGTCTGCAGACTCCACAGCCCAGGGAGAGGGGTCTATCACCACAAAAAGCCACACACCAACCACTCCATGTCACCAGTGGCCTGGCAGGGTTTGGGATCTTGCCTGGATCCTCCATCAGGCAGTGACTCACCGTGACCACCTGGCCAGCCTTCAGGGTGAACTTCGGGGGGAAGCGGTAGGTAATGGGGGGATCGTCCCCATTTTGCCGCTTGATCTGCCAGTTCCCCATCGCCTGGTCCTGTGAGAGAGAGTAGCGACCCTCAGAACCCTGGTTCCTCTCCAACTTGTCCCATTCACCTCCTGCCCGCAGGACGAAGCAGGGCTGAACCTCCCACCAGGGACTCTACGGATCTCCCTGAAGGCAAACTCACCTCGTTGGACTTGTTCCTGAGACGGACGAACTTGCCCTCCAAGTCCACCTCCTCCACGCCAACACGGCCGCTGGTCCGGGCATGGTGGGAGAAGCTGGTCCGGCTCTCACTGTCCTCCAGCTTCCGCTTCTTGGAGGAGCCTGGGGTGGACAGGTGGCTTCGGGACGCGCCTTTGTGGGATGAAGGGCTGGGGGACAGCCTCAGCCTGGCAGGGGGAGAAGAGGAGATGAAGCCAGTGAGGACACAAGGGCTGGGACCCGTGTGGCCCAGAGCTGGGCACAACACCCTGTGCTCACCGCTCCTCCTCGCCCTCCAGCAGCTTGCGGTAGGCGTTGATCTCCATATCCAGAGCCAGCTTGATGTCCAGCAGTTCCTGGTACTCATCCAGCTGCTGCTGCATGCGTGCCCGCATCTCGGCCATCTCCCGCTCCTTGTCGGACAGCAGGCGCCGGTTGGTCTCGCGCTCCCTGGCCAGAATATCCTCCAAATCGTGCAGCTTCGCTTCCTTGGCAGCCAACTGCAGGGAGGGAAGGTGAGGGTGGCCACTCCACCCGGGGCCATGTCCAGAAGGGGACCATCCCCAGGGCAGACATCCCAAGGAACCCTCTGGTCTCAATTCACCTGTTTCTGCAGCTGGCTGACTTCTGAGGAGAGGTTGTCAATGCGGATGCGGGTCTGCTGCAGCTCCTCATGGGCAGCACCCACCATGTTGCTGTTCCTCTCAGCTGACTGCTTGGCATTCTCCAGCTGAGAACAGGAGGGGGATCAGCATGCCAGCCCCACAGCCCACCTGTGCTCTGTGGGGCCGGAAGGAGAGGAGAGCTGCTCACCTTCGCCCCGTAGGTTTTCTCCAGTTCCTCCTTGTAAAGCCTGATCTGGGCTTCATGCTGGCTCCGCAGCTCCTGCAGGGCCTCGGAGAGCTTGCTCTCGAACTCCCGCTGCCGCCCGTTGTCGATCTCCACCAGCCGGGTCTCGTGGCGCCGCTTGGTCTCCCGCAGCTCCTGGGGACAGGTCAGGGGACACTGTGTCACCTCAGGGAGGGGACACAACACACGTAGTGGGGGTTATCACAAGTGATCTCAGCCCCACTGCAGCACATTGCAGCTCACCTCGCTGTAAATGTTCTTCTGGAATTCAAGCTCTTCCTTCAGTGTCTGCAGCCGGTTCTCAGCATCCACGCGGCGCAGCATCTCATCCTGCAGCTGCTTCTTGGCTTCACCCAAGGCACTTTCCAGCTGGCAGGGAATTGAGAAGGACCATCACAGTGGGCTCTAGGCATGCACCCGGCATGGCTGGGGACCCACCACCCCACTGCATCTGCCCCACAGCCCCTGGCATGGTGAGGACCTGGCAGCCCCCAGGCAGGGTGGTAAAAAGGGATCCCTGGGTCAGCTGGAGACAGAGCTACCACTGCTCACCTTGGCCACCTGTCCCCTCAGGTCCCGCACTTCAGTTTCCAGATTCCTCTTCTCACCCAGGGCCGTGGAGAGCGCAGCCTCCTTAGAATTAAGCAAAGCCTCCACATCCTTAAGGCGCGCCTGGGCAGTCAGCAGGTCCCCTTCCTTCTTGGCATTCCTGCAGGGCAAAGGGTGGCACAGGTGAGAGGCACGGCAGGGAGAATCATGGTCATCGGGAAATTATGGAATTGCTTGGGTTCAAAGGGACCTTAAAGCACCCCCAGTTCCAGCCCCTGCCATGGGCAGGACACTTTCCACTATCCCAGGTTGCTCCAAGCTCCGTCCAACCTGGGCTTGAACACTTCCAGGGATGGGGCAGCCACAGCTCCTCTGGGCAACCTGTGCTAGGGCCTCACCACCTTCATGGGGAAGAATTTCTTCCCAATATCCCATCTAACCCTGCCCTCTGGTGGTGGGAAGACATTTCCCCTTGTCCTGTCACTCCAGACCCTTGTCCAAAGTCCCTCTCAAAATTTTAGAGTCCCTTTAGGTACTGGAAGGGACTCTAAGGTCATGTCATGCTTCTCATCCACCAGCACCTCCAAGTCTTCTTCTCAGGGCTGTTCTCAGAAAAGCCTGTGCACTGTACCCCAAGCACAAAGAGTGCCAAACCTGCCCCCCTCTGATCACCCCCAAAAGAGCTGCACCACTGTCCCTAACAACCACCCACCAGGGGGACCAGCATTTCCCAGCCACCCGGCACATCCAGCCCTAGTTTGGAAAGCAGGAAGGGCTGGGAATGACTGGGGGAGCAGGAGGAGTCTCAGGGTGCAACACCCTCATGCAATATGCACACTCAGGGCATGGCTGCATCGCAAGAGACCAGTGCTGATGAGGCTGGGGCCAGAGTGGCATGGTGTGGCATGGTGTGGCACAGTGGGACGCAGTGCAGTGTGGTGGGACATTGTGGAGCACGTTGGGGTGTGACACAGTGTGGTACAGCATGACATGGAGCAGCACCATGTGGTGTGGCACAGCCCACCATGGCATGATAGAGTCAAATGGCTCAGCACGGCGTGGCATTGTGTGACAGGGGGCTGGATGGTGGAGCAGCAGCTGGGGAGGAGCTGAAACTGCCCCACAGCCAGTGTTGCCCACCTGAGGTGGCCAGGCAGAGGAGTCTGTGGCACCCTGCCAGTGCCAAGAGTTCAGTGCCTCTCCTGGAGTGGACAGGGGGCACTGGCTGATGAGTGGGGGCTGGGGGCCATGCTGGTGTGGCTGTGCCTCACCAAGAGATCAGCTGTCGCTCAGTGGATGCAGAGCTGTGGTGCCTCAGCCCCCCAGTCCAACCTCTTGCATCACCATCCACACTCCTGCACCATCCTGGCCCCCATTGCCCCCCTCTCTTTTCCAGCTGTCTGACAGCAGCTCACAGCCGTTCCTTACAGACCCACCGTGTGACCAGGGAATCTGATCTGACTGCACCACCAAAACACAGCCTGGAGCTATTTTGGTAGGTCCTATAAAAAGAAAAGACCCAACGGCCCCCCGGCAGCCGCCAACCCCGGGTGGCATTGTCACCCCCCCCTCTCAGAACGGGGTGTGGGGCTGGCGGAGGTGGAACGCGCCCGAGGAGCGGCCATGGGGGGAGCACTGGCTGCACGCCTGGGGCAAGGAAGGTGCACCCGCGCCCTGACCACGGGCCACAAACACCAGGGAGTGGCTGCAGCACTCGGCACATCCCAGGGCAGCACCCAGACCACCAGGAACGGGACCCCGGACCAGCAGGGACGGCGTTCCCAGACTCGCAGATGTGGGATGTCGGAAGCTCCTGGATTGGCCAACAGCAGATTTTCCTGCATTTCTTTCTGTTTCCTGACCGGACCCAGCATGGGGAAGTTATTCTGTTATTTTGCAGACTAAAGCAAAGGTTTCAAAATTCCAGGCTACTGTTTCTAAGCACAAACCTCGCTTCCAATCCCAGGATATTCCATGTTAAAAGAGCAGGAATTCCACTTGAGGAAGGACAGTTTAAAAAAATAACAATTCCTACAAGTACAGTAACGAAATTCAGAACCACTTAAAGTGCCGCTGTTAGGAAAAGCAGAGCCCAAGAACCTCTGGGAATCCAGGAGCAGCTTGCATACTTTTTCTTGGAAGTGTGTGAAGACCTATCTTCTGACTTTCTTTTCATTTCTGAAAGTTCCTTTCCCAGCCCAGAACACTCTTTACTGTGGAGTAAAGGGCTCAGTATAACATGTTGGATCTATAATGAATTTTAGAATGTTTCTGTGGTTGGATTTTCATATTTTCATGTTTGGGGCTCTCAGGTAAGAGGGTCTCAATGATATGCATAGACTATGATTTCATAGTCCATAAATTCCATAAAATAGCCTCTTTTATGTCTAAATAGCATTTAAGCAGTCTAGAGAATTTGGAATTTAGCCAACAGTGGAATAACTGACCAAGAAATGCTGCCAGCCCCCTTCTTCCAGGGAACCACAGTCCCGCTCGCTGGAGCTGCTGCTGGAGCTCCTTCCTGTTCAACCCACTCCTTTTGTGCCAGTGACTCATAGGACAAGAATGCCAATTGGGAGGGGATCCGAGGCTCCAAGGCTCACTGCAACCAGCGTTTGAGGCCGAATTTTCCCATCTGGGCCTGGCTCATCCCCGCAGCCAGCATGGCCACCCCAGCACTGCTGGCGGGGTGCAGTCCTGTTGTTCCTGAGGAACTGCCATGTGAGTCCAGGAGGAGCTCATCCCTGGTGTTTTGCTGCTGCTCTTTGCTCGCCGTGTCAGCTGTGGAGGTTTGGGTACAGCTGGAGGATGCTGGCTCTTTGGGATGGGGCTCCGGCACGACCTGAACCTGACTCTTTCAAGGGACAGCAGTTCCATTGATAAGTGACAAATGGAGGGAAAAATGCTGATGGTTACACTTGTGTCTGCAGCAGATTTGCCCTCTCCAGAGACCAGAGGGATCCAGGGCTCTGGGCATCAATACCTGGAAAGCCCCACAGTAAATCCCAGATGACTCGAGGATAAATCCTTTTTCCTTAGAAGCCTCCTTTGCTCAGCTCTGGATTCCACCAAGAGGAGCAGAGCCAGAAGCTCAGAGCTCACCAGCCATGGGGCTGAGCTTGGGGTAGTTCTGCCAGAGGGAGAGGGGTGAGACAAATCCTTTCCTGTCCTCTGCTCCAGCGGTCTGCAGAACTGGGCTCCCTGGGACCTGAGCATCTCCCCCCATATTCCTTCCAAACACACCCTGACCCCGAAAGTGGCAGCAGCCTCTGGATGAGGAATCAGCACACAGGCGAGTCCTCCCTGGCCCTGGGGACCGCCAGCCCACTGCTTCATGCCAGCCCTGTTGATCCCTGCTCCAGCCCAGCCAAGTTTGAGTTTTCCCTTCTCCTGCCCTCAGGTCCTGCTTTTGTTCCCCAGAAGCCTCACAGACTCCAGCTGGCACTGAGCTAAAAATAAAAACTTCCATGGCAGCCGTGTCGCTCCCACTTCCCTGGAGAGGAGGACGAAGCTGGACCTTCCTCCTCCTTCCCAGAGGCTTTCACTGGCCTCTCCATCCTGCCTCCTAGAGCCTACAAGATCCCAAATTCCACAGTGAAAAGGGAAAGAGACTCATTCTGGAGGGCTGGGTGCCTCCAAATCCCACAGGATTTGATCCCCTGTGCTGGGAGAGCCATGGGTAAAAACAATCCAAGAGGAGAAAAAACAACAGAGGCATCAAATCCTCAAGAAACAAATGTCTCAAGAGAAAAGATGGAGGGAAAAGGGGCCTCAAGACATTTTATTTTTAGCTTTTAAAAGCAGGAAGAAGGAAAAAAAAAAAGATTGAAAATTGCAGCTGAGCTGCCAGAAAATCCAAATGTTAATGGAAAGTTGGATCTGCTCTGGCTGTGCTCAGCACAGACAGACGTGAGGCTGTGAAGTCGACGCAACGGATTCAGAGAGGGCTCAGGGACAGCCCCGCAGAGCAGCATCTGCTACTGCTCCCCCCCACTCTGCCCCAAAATCCCAGCCAGGAAACCTGGCAGGTCTGGGCTCTCCCTCTGGAAAAGTCAAGACAGGACAGAGTCATCAGAGCTTGTTGGAACAGCTCCAGGCATGAGCCCACCATGCTGCTGGAAAGACGCCAACCTTCTCTGAGATGCCAGAGCCCACTCAATGCATTTTTAGGAAACACTCTTCGGTTTCCCTCTCCACTGTTAATCCCATAAGTGTTCCTGAAGCTTGGGCAGCACTGGGCTTCATACACTGGAAGAGGACCAATGAGTGGGATGGAGCTGGTGGAGGCGCAGGCATTCCCCTCCTTCCCTGCCTCCAAATCGCAGCTGCCCCACCCTGCAGAAGGTGCCAACTCAGGGAACTCGCCGGCTCCTGCCCCACCCATCAATCTTTATGGACATCTGCAAATCCCCCAGGACTTCAGGTCTCAGTCCCACCTGGCTGCCAGAGGCCACAGCCACCTGCTCCCGGCCACCCAGGCTGAGAATGCTATCCCAGAAAAGGCTTTGACGTATTTACAGCTTGGGACCCGGGGCAGGGGTGGCAGTGTGTGCCCGTGGAAGTCTCTGATTGCTGGGAGGACCCAGAAAACCTGCTTTGCCCCACCTCGGGCAGGCTGCTCTCTGTGGCGCTGCCTCCAGTGCCAGGGATCTGTCGCAGGATCACCACACATATCCCAGGGATCACTCCCCCATCCCAGGGATCGCTGCCCCATTGCAGGGATTGTTCCCCAATCCCAGGGACTGTTTCTCCATCAAGGATTGTTCTCCCATCCCAGGAACCAGGGCCCCACAGGACGAGCAGCAGGGACAGCACGAGGAGAGGCGGACCTGGAAAACCTCAGCAGTGGGGCAATGGGAATGTGGCAAAGCAGCTTCTCCCAGCTTCTGACTCATCTGTGCCGCAGCGCCTCTGCCAAATCACCAGGATAAACATGGGCCGGTCTCCTAGCAGGGGAGCTGGAAATAGCCAGCATGATGTATAGCGAGGACAACATCTGCACGGAGCCGGCATCCTGTTGGGCACCAGACCCCTGCCAAAGGCAGCTGGGGATGCCAGCATCAGCTGTGTTCACAGATGCATGGGAACAGCTTCCACCCCCTGGCATCAGTGGTGCCAAAGACCTTTCCTGGTGCCAGGGTCAGTGCCGGCCCTGCCACAAGCTCCTGTCACACTCATGACATGCTCATCCACGGGGCTGAGGGGCTTTGTCCAGCTCCATGTGGCCCCAGTGGAGCAAAAACAGCTCACTGCCATCTCCTAAGAGCTGGGCTTTCCCTCCTGGAATTGGGATCTGGCCTTTCCTTGCACCCTTAAAATGAACCAAAACTGCTGCTTCATTGGGAACCAGGAACAAGCCTTTCATGGGAAGGCAAACGGACCCCCCAGTCTAGGATTCCCCAAATCTAAGATGTTCCTGTCCCTCCACAACTCCCATCACCAGGAACATTGCTGGGAGCTGTGGGTGCACACAAACTCGAGTGTGATGGAACCTGACCATACCAATACCTCCAGCCATACACATCCCCTCTGAAGGTTTGAAGGAGCTTTTCTCCTTCTCCTGGATGCACCAGAGCAAAGGCTTGTCACCCTTCAGCCTCCGCTCTCACCACGGGAGAAGCGCTTCAGCAGCATCATAATCACTGATGCAGGTGGCTGCAGCGGGGACCAACAGCCACACGCTGCTTAAGAGCTCAAAGCACATTTCTGAGAATAGATAGTGTATTAATTGTCTAGAATTAACAATGTTGCAGCTCGGTGCTGTCTGGGGAGCCCCAGCGTTGCTCACTCCCTGTCCGGGCTGCCACGCCAGCTGGTGACTCATCCCAGCCTTCACCAGCAGCTCGGAATGGAAATCCCAAGTCACCAACTGACGCTGCTGTTTGGGCTGAGTCCCCCATAGTAACAGGACGGTCCGTGGTTTTGGAGGGTGGATGGCATTACCAGAGGGGTTTCAGAGCTGGAAAAGGAGGTTTTGCCCTTTTGCCATGCGGGAGTCATCGGGGGGATGGGAAGGACTTGGTTTTCCACAGCCTGCGTGTTTTTGGGGGAGGTTTGTATCAGGCATAAATCTGTGTGTCCACACGGACAAAGGGGAGGGTTTATCCTCCATGGACAAGTGTCCCAGCTTGGAGCATGCATCACGACACTCCAGCAGGTCTGCCAGTGCCTGGCTGCCTGTGAGACCCCCTGCCACCTGTGGGACCCCATTTGCTGCCTGTGGGACCCCCCTGTTACCCATGAAACTCCTTTTCCCAGCTGCCTGTAGCTTTTCCAGGGCGCAGCAAGCCCCAGGAGGGAGATGCAAAGAGGATGCAAAGTGAGAGGAGGATCAGCCACTGGAGACCCCAGTGCTGGGAGCACACAGAGTCCAGCACTGCTTGTGGCTGAGCAAAATGAGGGCAGGATTTCCCTATGGGGAATGTCTACCACCAAACCCTGGGTTACCTGGAACAAGCCTCCAGGCTGGGGTGACATGCAAAGCGCTACCAGTTGAAACTTGATTTAGCAAACCTGGCCCAGTCCCACGTCTGTTACCAGAACTGCTCCTGGAGAGCTTGGGAATTGTCTGCATGGCACTGGGAAAACCTGGCCAGTGTCTGTGCAGTTCCCGAGGGGATGGGCTGAGCCTGCGGTTTCCAGAAGGAGGCCAGTTCCTTGCTTGAAAAAACTGCATTTTCCACTGAAAAAGGTCGCCAAACACTTCAACAGGCTGCCCAGGGCAGTGGTGGAGTTGCCCTTCCAATGGTATCCTATCTGTACCCATCCCCATAGCCATTGGAGAGATTTAACAGACATGTACATGTGGCATTTGGGGACACGGCTTAGTGGTGGCCTTGGCAGGGCTGGGGGAACTTGACGATCTTGGAGGCCTTTTCCAACCTAAACTATTATGTGATTCTATATCTTTATAAACCTGAACATCTCAACTGCTCAGACACCACGATCAAACACCGGTCAATCCCACTCGCAGCCCAGGCTCGGCACAACCCAAACCCATCCATTCTGAAAGTGCCAGCCTGCCTTTTCCTAGCTTCCCATCTTGAATTGGGTTATCTAAAAGACACTTGATGGCCTGGAACTGAACCATCCTAAATATAGATTAAAGCAATAACACCCTTTATCAAGGAAAAGAAACTTGCTAAAAAAAGCTTGGAATTGCGCTGGAAAGAGAATTCTTTTAGACACAACTCAAATATATCAATACACCACCTTCCACACTGCTCAATTCCACCTTCTGAAGGCAAGGTTTCAGTAGGAGAGACACAAGAAAAATTATTTGAGGTCATGGAATATCCCGAGTTTGAAGGGACCCACAAAGATGCATTGATTCCAACTCCTGCACAGGACAGCCCCAAAAATCCCACCATGTGCTTGAGGGCGTTGTCAGCTTGTTTTCCCAATCCAGAATCTGCTAACAGTTTGCAATGTTGTCTATTGCTGACTAAAGCCAAAGCCTTTGGGAAGAGGAGGGAAGAAGGAAATTCCAAGTCTTCATGGCACTACTCTGAACACTCACCATAGTAACAAGCGAGTTTTGTATCATTATTATAGTTAAATTAGATGTAATGACAAATTAACAATTAAGTTTTGGACTGGATGGAATTTAAGGCGTTTTGCCCAGCCTTGACTATCTCACTCCGACACAGCAAAAGCCAGTTTTTGAGTAACTGGGCTAAAACTTAATGGGAAAGTTGTGGGTTTGGTTTTTTTTTTCCATCTAGAGCAGCTCTGAGTGTTGCCCCTCCATGGAAACCCTAGAACATTCCATTCACTTCAATACATCCTTCTCCGGATGAACAAGAAATGCTAAGCCCATAAACCACCATCTCAAAGGATAAAGACAAAGCAGAGATTCCCGGTGTTTCCCTGGGAGACTGGGCATGGCAGGAGCCTTACAAATGGAGCTAAAAACAGGGAGCTGAGTCACTTGTATTAGTCATATCTTCAGGACCAGGAGCACCGGGGCAAAATGGCTGTAAGCTTGTGTTTTACTAGGAGCTGGCGACACAGCCAGGATGTGGAGCAGTGGAGAAGGAGCAGGGATGCAATCCCAGCCCCGGGAGCAAGGAACATGCTGCCACCGTGCAGATGTGGCTGTAGCTCCCCTTTCCTCTGCTCACATGTGCAGTTCCTGAGCACGAAGGGGTGATGGGAAGGGATGAGGAGGTTGCTCTGTACCTGCTGCATCCTGATCCACAGTGGAAACCAGGTCCCTGTGTAAGGTGGGACAAGGCAGAAAGGAGCCAAGAGAGACAAAACAGGGGGTGAGTTCAAGACCTCCTTTTTCTCTTCAGAAGCAGCAGCAGCAGCTCACCCCGTTTTTCATAAATTGGGTACGCAAAGCATCCGGCCAGCAACATTTGCTTAAGAAACAAAGCGAGGGATTATTGGATCCAGATGCCACACATATTCCTGGGAACAAAAGGGTTTGCTCTCCCGGCTCCAGCAGCGCAGATAAAGGCAGACGAGGTGTTTACACTGCCACAAGGTCTGTTTGCGTGTGGCGGTGGCAGCAAGGCTGGCGCGGGCTGCACTGGGGCCGCCTGTTTGCGCGCCCCGACTGCCGACGTTGAGTCACTGCCGGCACCGGGAGCTCCAGCTGCTGCTGGGATGGCTGTGGGGATGAGTATGGATAGGATGCCACCGGGGAAATGCAGCTCAGCGCAGGGATGAGCAGCAACCAAGGTGAATGCCCATGTTTTGCTGTGCTGTGCCATGTGCAGAGCTGCCAGCACACCTCTGCCCACTTTCCCTGCCAGCCTGCACTGTGCCGGGATGGAGCCCAGACCTGCTTGACACGTGGGCAGGAAATAAGCACTTCCCCAGAGCGAGGACTGCGGTTGTGGCATCCCTAGAAAGCACAATTTAGCCCCAGTTGCTGCTTGCGCAGAACTGCCCGTGAACAGGACCACCTTGAGATGCTCCAGCCTCCCCACCACCTCCCTCCCGCTCAATCTCATGTGCCCTCAACACACTCACCACCAGGCGAACCCCAGTCCAGTGGCTTTTTGCACTGGAACTGCAGAGCTGAGGCTGGGTTGCACAAAGCAGCATCTCTGCCCTGAAACAGGCGCCTGGCAGCCACCCAAACAGGAAAGCATGATGCCCAGGGGTGAGGCTGCTGTCCTAAGTGCTCCCCTTCCCCTTGAAGCCCACGGCATGGAGGCTCAACTTAGAAAACTCCCCCAATTTCTCCCAGTGTAGCCTGGTGCCCCGCGGGGGAGCATCCTCGCGCCCCACGGATGCTGCTGGGGAGTGGGTAATCCGCTGTCACGCCAGGAAGGAAGGGGCAGAGCGTGACTGCCGGACTGGCGGGGCCCCCACAAAGCATGGCCCCGCGGTGCCGCACCCTGCTCCAGCCCAGAGACGCACGGCTGAGCGTGACTCATCTCCCTGCTCTGCCAGGGCTGATCCAGAGCCCTTCCACAGCCACGGCGAGCCCACCGCACTGCAAGGCTCTTCACAGTGGGGACTGGGAGCTGCAGTGGGGCAACTGGCCACCCCTCAGTGCCCATGGGCACTGGGGCCTTTGGGCTCCCAAACCTTTGAAGCCCATGTTACACATCCACACCAAGAGCTTGGATGTTTGTTTGGGCTCACGTGACTTGGGGTTTTAGGGAGAAACTGTGTCCTTAAGCTGTTAATAAATAAAAACCCCAACAAACTGGAAGTTCTGAGCTTCAGCTGAACCCTGCAGCATGGAGACGCCAAGCTCTGTCCGACCAGGATGGCGGCACTGGAATGGACGGCAGGAGGACGCGGGTGTGGAAAGCAGCAGCCAGAGCAAGTGGCTGGAAATGGCTTTTGTGCAAGAGGGAGGAGAGACCTCTGCTATCAGAACCTTGCTCCTACAGAGGTGCTTCTGAGCCACTCACAGCCCCAACACAAAAATTCAACAGCTTCAGGAGAGCCCATGTTTGCTTCTACCCTGGCTCCGCCACCTCTCCACAGGGATATGGCGCCAACGCCTGCAGTGGTGCAACCCCATAATTAAGGAAGGAACAGTACAGGTAGGGCAGCACCCACCCTGCACCCTGTGTGCTGGGGAACTTGGTCCCTGCTGCTGTTGCAATTCCTAGCTCTACTAACCAGGGAAGGCAGAAACAGGGTATTGGCTGCAGCTTAGAGGACACCCCAAGCCAAGGGCACCTTCACCTTAATTGGAAAAAGGTAATTGGTTTACGATAGAAAACGTGAAATGTTGACTCAGCCGCACCAGGAACAGAGGTGTCTCAACCCAAGCTGGGTTTTGTGGTATCTCTGTGGGCTGAGTTCAATGCACTTCATTAACCAACTTCCACACCCTTTGGCTTTCCCCAACACCCACAGCCCTGGATCACACCGTGGTTCATGGACACACTGTGATATCCTTCACATACAGGAACAAGGAAAAATGTGTATATTTTATTATACTCTTATCAAGGATGTAGAGTAACGGGCAAAGCAGAATGGCTTTAAAGTGAGAGGGCAGATTTAGACAAGGTATTAGGAAGAAACTCTTCCCTGTGAGGGTGGTGAGGCCCTGGCATAGCTTGCTCAGAGAAGCTGTGGCTGCCCTATCCCTGCAAGGATAGGGCTTCTCCTGGGTGGCCTAGAGCCTGGCTGTCACACAGATGTCTCTGCAGTCAGGGCTGCAGCTGCCACTGCACCAGGTGGGGTTGGGGGGGTGCTATGCTAGCACCCACAGCTGTTCAGCTTCACACTGGGGATATTCAACCCTGGGCAGGGAGGGGAAGGGAGCAGAGGCAGGTGGGCACCCGGCCCCAACACCATGCTGTCTGATGGCAGCTGTTGACAGAGACAGGTTTTACACGGCACCAGCCTCAGCTGTTTGGGAATGTGCTGAGCTGCTCACAAAGGAACAGGCTCAGCAAACAGCCTCACAAAGAGCAGGATGGCGAAACAGGTAACACAGCCAGTGGCGGGACAGTGGAAGGTGATTCCTAGCTCATCCTGAACCCACTGGGCTGACACTTCCTGAGGAATCCTCCATGCCAGCCCTAATTTTGGCCAGGACCAGAGGAAGAACTCTGGTGAGTTCTTTCCTGGTTGCCAGTAGCATGAAAGGAAACTGCACCTCCCAAAGGGCACAAATTCAGCAGAACATGGAGCTGGCAGCTGCCCCACATGTCCCACCCTGGCTGTGCCACCCTCTCTGTCTGCATCCCTGAGCACCACACTGAGAACAACTCCCCGTCCTCTGGGCTCCAGAGTTTGAGTGTTGATGGGACTCAGACAAGTGAAGTGACACGTGCAAGGCTGAAAAACACTTGTGGCAGCATGTGGGACCGGGGCAGACTGGGACGGGCTGTCAGGGATGGATCCTTTCCCACACCAAACGCAGTCCTGATTCTCTTTGCAATCACTTCTCTTTAATCCTCAGCTCCAAGGATAAGGTCCTTAATTTACCAGAGTGGATCCTATCATCATAAATATATACAAGGCAACAAGATTTCCTTTCACTCCCCCCATCCCTGGGAAAAGTAAGGGGCTGAGCCATGGCTGGAAGACAATGGCAAACACAGCAATGGGAGTGAGGTTGCAAACCGAGAGTGCTGGAGCACGTTTCTCTGCCACAATTTTTCTTGGAAAAAGAGGGGCTGGATGTTTGCACAGGCGAGAATTCCTCTCTACTGGGAACAGCTAATGAAAACCTTCGCCTCAAAGAAACGTCTTGCCACGGAGCCCTCCAGCCCTGCAGTGTGCCAGGAGGGCCGGCATGCCCAGCCAACCCAAGCTGCTGGCTGCAAATGTCAAGGGACAACCAGCGTGTCCGCAGGGCTGGAGATTCGGGGTGGCGTGTTTAAGAGGGCCCCAGTGGGCCACGGGGGTCTGGACCAGCCCAGCTCTGCGTTGCTGACTCCCCCAAAGTATCCCCAGCTGCACAAGCTGCTCTTTGTTTGCTCCGAAAGGGCAAAGCCTCCTCCCAGCCAAAGCATTCTCTCCCTGGCAGGGATTCCATGAGGCAGACGGGGGAGCAGCCCAGGAGCCTGAAGTTTCACCCCACACAAAATGTTCCAGCACAAGCTCATCGCTGCTGAAGGAAGGGCCTGGCCCCTCCGGCAGCACTGACCCTTAATTCTTTTTCCTCCCTTTTTTTCAGCTAAACAGGTTTCGTTTTACCTGCTCCTGCCTGGAGGGTCATTGCTGAACAAAGCATGAGGCAAAACCCCCTTGGGCTGGGGAAGGGTTGTGGGGTTCACCTCCTGGCACCCCACTGCTGCCTCCCTTGGACGAGCTTCCTCCCTCCACAACAACGTTTGGGAAATAAGGGATTTGTCCTCATTAGGGCCAGGGATGAGATCTGGGCCCCGGGAGGAAGAGGCGCTGCCAAGGCACTGGCTTAATCGGGTTAGGGGCTGCAATTCAGGAAGGCATCACTCAGCAGCTGCAGTACCAACAAGGGCTGGTTCCTGCCTTGGAGAAGAGAGCTGGCCACTGCACGGCCACCACATGGCCACTCCTCACCCATGGAGCGGGCACTGAATTCCTCAGGGGGCCTCTCCTGGGATTGAAGGCACCCAAGGGCTGTATTCTACACTCCTGTGCCCCCAGACTGGGGCTTAAACTGATAAATGTCTCCCACTTGAGGGATGGGATGAATTCTCATGGAGCAAGGCAAGGGCTGTGGCTCCTGTTCACCCTGTGAGTCAGAAGCCAGCTTAAGGAGAGGGGGCAATGGGCAGGACCAAGCACAGAGCATCTCTTCAACCTCTGGTGCCACGCTGGAATCCAGGTGCCCTCCAAGGAGGGGGACAGAAGCCTGAAGACACCAGGGACAGGGGGGTTTCAGACTAGTCCTATCTCTACCCATGGCCTGGGAGGGGATGATGCCGGTGTTGCCAGCACCCCTGAGTCACCAGCCACCCTCACCACACCCTCTGCTTTGCCTGAAGCGTGGCTACGGCATAGCCAGAGGCCATCCAGAGCTGGGGACATGTGTGGCACTGGGACAGGCAGAATTGCCTAGAGGGGTCCCTTGTCCTGGGGCACAACCAGTATCAGGCTGCACAGGGCTGAGGGTCCCCGTGCAAAAAGCCAGGTGGGCACTTTGGGAAACCCCTCCTGGATCACCACTGGAAGCAGCCAAACGGGCAGTGGGAAGATCCCACTGGGAACTTCCCCAAAGGGAAGAGCAGTTGGCCAGAGACAGAGGGGTAGCAGGAGAGAGAGGGCAAGCAGCTCAGCTCTGCTCAGACCCTCCTCCACCCATGCAGCTCTTGCACTCGTGCGTTGGTACTGGTTAGACTGGTCTCCTGTTTGCACACCCCATCCCACTCCAGTCAGCACCTCTTTCCCCCACCCCAGGCAGAGCATCCAGCACCCGGGACTGTGTCACATCCAGACACATCATGCCCTGGCATCCTGGCCCCCCACCCTCCCTCTGTGCTGGCGAGACAAACCCTGCATCGGGCAGTGGCGATGCTGTGGGTGTTGATAACGTGGCCCTGGGCGCCTGCTCTGTGGGAGATACCCGGCACTTCCCCAGGGCTGACGGGCACAGCGAGAGGTGCAGGGGGCTGCCAGTTACTTATTAGCCAAAGTGTCACTGTGTCAAGGACAGTGAAGTGGCCCCAGACCAGGTGCTGACCCAAGGGCTCAGGGTGGGCAGGGAGAGCCGCCAGAGCAGGCACATCCCTGCCCAGCTGGATGGCAGGGAGCAGAACAACATCTGAACAGGTCCTTCCTGATCCCACCAACAGTTCTGACCCCTCTGCAAGGTTGGGCTCGTGTCTGCCCCATTCCCTCATGCCCCAAAGATTCGGGACACCTCAGTCAAACTGACCCCAAGGGGCAGCATCACAGCTCAGCAGCCCTGCCACATTGAGCAGGTCCCCAGGGACACAAGATGAGCTGCAGCCTCCTTGCAAGGGTTTCGGGGGTTGGAGAGCAGCCCTCATACCGCGCCCTAGGAAGAGGGGACACGCTAGAGGCAGGAATGAACAGCACTGGCTTCCCCCGCATCTCCGCTCTTCCATCTCACCAACTGTGACTCAGAGATGACTAAACACGGAAACAGCCTTGTCCCCCAGAGCCCCGCATACCAAGTGCTCTCCAAAACCCACCGAAACCCATCTCCCAGCCACAAGCTGCTCTTTGGGAACCCCCGCGAGTCACAGCACTTTTTCAGGGGATTTGTCAGCGCCCGGGAACAAGCACAGAAGCTCCCGGAGCGCAGCCCATCGCAGGGAAAAATTCCACATCCGTTTTCCACACGGCCGGCTCCACAGCGCAGCCAGCTCCCAGCTCCCCTCCCTCCAGCCACGGCTGCGGGCCGGGCATTTTTTCCAGCCCTCGAAAGATCGCGGCCAAGATAGTTCTGGGTTTGCATAACGCAGAAGAAGCCTTTAGACAGCTCAGCTTCTCCTCTCACCAGCATCTGGATCCGTGGGATCCGGGAGCAGGGATCTGGCGAGCAGCAAACGGCCTTATCCGAGGACAGAGCTGCAGCAGCGCACGGGAAATAGAAAGCTAAATATAACCCCACATGGCTTTCGGGGACGGCTGTAAGAGGCAGCACACTCCCTCCCAGGTAGAATATTTATGGCATCTACCAAGGAAGTTAATTTTAGCCTGATTTGGTACAGGCTCAAAACGAGGCATCCAGAATAAGAGGCAAAAGATCAAATGGAGGAAGAGGGGGCTGTCCCGCCACTGCCCAGCCCGGATCCGGCTGCGAGCCAAAGTTGATGACGGAAAGAGATCCGCTCACTCCTTCCGTGGAGCGGGATTCGGGGAACTGAGTGCTACAGGGACATGTCCCGATGTTGCACGGGCTGGCAGAGCCTGGGGGAAGCCCAGTGCCAGTCTCTGCTTGGCCAGCAGTGACATTGGCCAGGGAGCCCTGTGTCCTCAGGGGACCTGTGCTGGTAACCGGTGACAGCCCTGAGGAGGGCAGAGGTACCCAGTAGCAGCAGGGAGGGGTCCACGAGGGGGGCATTTCTGATGGTAGGGAGGGAAAGAAATGAACCCAATGGGAAGCAGCTGGAGGGATTCATGCCTCAATGCGGGCTGGGAGCACATCATCCAGTGACAGCTGGTGGGAGGGGGACACGAGTGCTGTCTGTACACTGCTTCCCACAAAGCCAGGGACCCCACAGAGTGGGAGCAGCTTAGCACAGGAAGGGTTAAGGCAAACAAAACCTGGAGCAGGTTCTTTAATCAGTGCCAAAGACAGCAAAGGAAAATAGGACGAGCAAGCGAAATCTGTAGGCAGGACAGAGCCAGCTGGCTGGCACTGTTTCCCGGGCTGTGCCGGAGCGTGTTTAGGAATAGCTCCAGCATGACGAAGGCAGAGGGGCCGCCAGCTTGGCGCTCGCACCCCGCATAACATGGACCCTCCGGGGGCCCAGGGCATGTCTGCTCAGCCCCAACCCCAAGCGTCCCCAGCTCTGCTCCCAAATCCCCTCTCCAAGGGCATCCCGGCCAAAGATGGCGCTTGGAGGGAAAGTGGGAATGACGAGAGAGCTTCTCTCCTCTCTCGGTCCCTACTACAGACACTCCTGCCCCGGCCAGGCCATGGATTTTTCCTCTCCCTGCCTCCTCCAGGTCGCTCCTTGTTCCCTCCCGGCTCCCTGCCAAGCATGACGACAGCACCCGTCCCGCTGCGGTCCCCCCCATCCCCAGGGCACTCACCGGGCTTTCAGCTCCTTGTGCTCCTCCCGGACTTTACTAAGCTCTAGCTGCAGCCGGGCTCTCTCCTTGGCCACTGAATCCAAGGTCTTGCGGGCATCTGCCAGCTCCGACTCGTAGGCAGCCTTGATGCCCGAGACCTCGCGGCTCACCACCTCCTCGGACTCCGTGATGCGGAGCCGCAGGCCGGCGTTCTCCAGCTCCAGCGAGCGCACCTTGTCGATGTAGACGGCCAAGCGGTCATTGAGCTCCTGCAGGTCCTCCTTCTCCTGCAGGCGGGTGATGCGTGTGGGGGACAAGGGGGTCCCCGAAGCCCCACTGCGGGTGCTCCTTTTCTGCGAGGGCGTCGCCATGGGGTCCGGCGTCGAGGCGAAGGACACGGCACAGGTCACGGCGCGATGTCCCACGCCACCCGCCCAGCTGTCGCAGCAGCTCGCGGTGTCTGAGTGACTTGCTTATATCCCAGCTGGGCTGTTCACTGGGAGGAGGAGCTGCGAGGCGGCGGCGGGTGGAGTTATCCAAAACCTGGGTGGAGACAACTCGCATCAGTCCCAGCCCTTCCTTAGGAAAGGCTGGGAAAGCATCCCTGGGTAAAAGGGCCTTGGGAGGGCGTCTCTGGGGCCACAATCCGGGGTAAACCCCTTCCACACCCTTTTCTATGGCGATTCCCCCGACAGAGGCTGGATTGCAGACTGGGAGGACTTGGCCAAGGTAAAGTGCACCCTGAGAGTAAGGAGGTGCAGCTGGGCACCCCCAGGACCCTTGGGCTGAGCACCTCCAGGACATCGCTGTCCCATAGGACAGGGCAAGCAGCATCTCAGCAGCTGACCCCAGGGTGGGGGGGGTCCTGGCACACCCTGAATGCAGGAACCACAGGCTGCACAGGACCCTGGGGTACCTGAAACTCTGGGGTCCAGGGATCCAAATACAGTCCAGGTCACCCAAAACACCCTGGTCTGGGTTCCCCTAAATCCTGAGGCATCCCACATACAGAGCTCTGGGGTACCAAAGAATGCCCCCACCCACCTACCCTCTTCCCTGCACTGGTTTTGCCCAGTTCTCTCAGCACTGGTTGTCCCCGTTTCCCAGCCTTCCTCGAGGCCAGCTGTGCCAGTTTGTAACCCCCCAAATTCTGAGCACCAGTTGAGCTCCCACCCCAATTCCCTGTACTAACTGTTTCCTGTTCTCCTGCCTCCCACTTCCAGCCCCTCCCAGTCCCACTCAATCACCCTTCCAGTATCGTCAGCTCCCAGCAGGGGTGATTCCCAGTACTCCCAGCGGGTGCGGGGTGTTCTGTCTCCCTCGAAGCGCTGCAAATACTCGGGCAGCTTGTGATTTCCAGATCTGCCAAATGCTTCCAGGCACTCCCAGTGCTACCACAGAGAGGGTGTCCCCTCCCTGCGTTGTGCTGTGGAGCCAAACTCTCCCGTGTATGAGAAACGGGAATAAAATGACAGTGGGAATGGAAAAGCAACCCTCTTACACCCTAGAAATGGGGTGGGGGGGGGTCCAGGGGACTCCAGCTTCCTCCTTGTGAGCTCCTGCTTGGAAAGTTGGAGGTCTGCGGCAAGGAAAGCTGGAAAGGCAGCCACACCTCGCAGCTGCGGACACTGCCGAGAGCCGGAGCACCCTAAAGCACAACCTCCCCCAACCATTCCCCGAGAACAGAGGGGTCCAAGGTCAAGGGCACAGCCAACCCGAGCCGCCTCCCGAGCCACGGGCGCCCGGCTCCTCCTGTCCGTGCTGCAATCCAAGCTCAATTTGCTTCTGAGCTCAGGGAGCGCAGCAGAGCCCCAGGCAGGCTGAGAATGACTCACACAGCAACGGAGCAACACACGCAAACACGCAGAGCGCACACAGGACGCGCGTGTGTGCGCCCTCTCTGCCAATGATTAACCCGCTGGCAGCCGCTCAGTCCCGCCTGCCGGTGCACGGTAGCGGGGTAGGGAAGGGACCCCGGCAACAATCCAGGGTCAAACTTTCAAAAAGCAACAGTTCCATGCCGGGAATCGGCCCCAGCGCCACGTCAGAGACGCGAGGGGAGAGAACGGAAAAGGGGGGACGAGGGGAGTGTCAGCTGGGCACAGCCTTCCTGGCACTGCCAGAGGAGTTGGGGTTCCCCCTCTTCCCCCGCCTCCACATCCCTTCCCCACCCTGGTTCGCAGGGGAACCCCCTGCATGGAGAAGCCCCCGTGGGTGCTGCAGGTAGAGGGTTACTGTGCCACCACCCACCCAGCACTGCTCTCCCTGTGTCTCCACGGCGTCTGTGCTCCTTTCACCCCACTCCTTTGTTCAGCCCCGCACAAATTCCTCCTTTCCTGCCTCCTTGCCTGTCCGTGGCCGTCTTTCCTTCCCCACACCTTTCCTTTGTCCTCCCACGCACGCAGCCCCTTCCCTGGTGGGGGGACACCACAGCCCCGGGACCCCCCATGCGTGTCACACACCAAGGCAGGCGAGAGCATGAAGGACGCGCTGCCAGGCCGCGGGGCACTGTGGGACGCGCGGGCCGCCCGCCCCCGCGCAGCTCTGTTTTGTTTTAAAAAGTAACCCTGGGCGGCAGGGAAAGCGAAAGGGCCTTTGGCCTGAGGGTGCTCCCTCAGCAGGAGGTGCCTGCCAGGGTCCAGAGGACCCACGGAGACACAGACCAGAACATTCCCAGGAGCACGAACAGCCGGGGCTAAAGCGTCCTTGCCGTAACGTGGGAAACAGCATCCAGTGTAAAGGCAGGGAGGGACCAGCTTGGGCAACAGCTGGAAATCACAGCTAAGGGTCACTGGCACAGCCTGTCCCTGATCTGGCACTCCTGGTGCCTCTTGGCTCTTCATGCTCCCCACAAAGCTCCTGCTGTGGACGGGACCCTGTCTCAGTGTCCCACGCTTCACTGCCCGGGGGATCAAACCCGAGGGCTCCCAAGGGCTGGGCGAGCAGGACAAGACGCGGGGCCTGGAGGAGCCTGCTTGCTCTGGAGCCCGCAGGGGTTGTTGGCAGCCTGGAGTGAAGAGCCCCCAGGGAGGGTCAGACTTCAGCTCCTTTGCAGTAGTTGCTCCACACACAGCTGCCCCACACTGCACCTCTGCAAACCCTGTTCTCCTGGACACAGACCGCCCCATGCTGCTCCGCTTCTCTCCCAGCCCCCAGGGGCAGGAGCATCCCAACCCAACACGGGGACAGGGAGCCCACCGCTAGCACAGCCCTGAGCTGGTCACTGGGTCTGGCGAAGAGGCCCTTGGCACTTGTGCAAGGCAGGAGGGCTTAACACAAACCAGATGAGCAGGAGGACTGGCTGCGCTCCACAGCTCTGGCACAGGCATGGCGCTGTGCTTCAGCCCACTATCATGGATTTCTTCAGGTTCTGTGGGCACCGAGGGAACCCGGGGTGCAGAACGCTGCAGCAGAGTAATGGACAGATGAGGGGCAAGGGACAGACAGGAGGCTGGGGCTTGAGGAGAGTCTCTCAGCAGAGGCTGTGTCTCACTCACGTGACTCAGAAGGCAGAAAGCAACCACATCCCTGGAATTTCAAGGCACTTCCAGCTCTTTAGCCTCCAAAACCAGCCCAGTTTTGGGGCCTGTAAACATCGTGATACAAATGACGTGGGCAGCAATGAAGCTGGATTTGGGAGTGACAACAGGAGCTGCAACTCCAAGGACCCCCACTCCCTGGCTGCTCCACATGAAGGGGTGCAGGAAGGGGATGAGCCATGGGGTCAGGCAGTGTCCCAGGGGGAACCCTTGTGGGCTGCTTTTCTGATGGCTTTTCAGGTCTTTTAGGCTCTTCTCAAGGACCCTGGGGTTCACTTCCTAGACTACACAGCTTTTGTCACCTGCTTTCGCAGGAGCAGAGCAACCCAGGGCTGAGCCACCCCAGTCCCCCAGACACCTTCCAAGTTCTCTCCCCAGCCAATGTACTCCCCTCGATCCTGCTCGCAGCACGGGGCTGCTTTGCCTTTCCAGGGCAGACACACCCCATCTCCAAGCAGGGCTTTTCCCTTTCAAGCCCATTCTTCTGACCAAGAAGACATAGCATCCTTAGCCCTACACCTCCACCCACCTCACTACCAGGAGGAGAAGATCCCAGCCTCAAAATTTTTTCCCATCTGATGCCAGAAAGCTGAAAGTTGCTGGGTTGGATGCATGCAGCAGTCCTGATCCCTTATAGCCCTGGCTAAGTTACACACCCAAGTGTGAAGAGACAGATGGTGGTACAGGCAGGAATGAGACATGGAGAAGGGTGAATGGCTTTAAACAGAAAAAGAGAAGGTTTAGATGAGATATTGGGAAGAAATTGTTTCCTGTGAGTGTGGTGAGGCATCAGCACAGGTTATCCAGAGGAGCTGTGGCTACCCCATCCCTGGAAATATCCAAAGCCAGGTTGGACGGGGCTTGGAACAATCTGGGATAGTGGAAGGTGTCCCTGCCCATGGTAGGGGGTGGAATGAGATGAGCTTTAAGGTGCCTTTCAATCCAAATGAGCCCGTGATTCCACAATCTCCCCATCCAGCATCCTGACCCATCACACCATGCCGTGCATGATGCTGACCTCAAGACCCAGCTGCAATGGACTTCCAGTTCCCCCCATCCAACAATCTGTGCACATAAGGGGATTGGGGTGTGTGCATAGAGGAGTTTTAATTAGCTAATAATCTTTAATAGGGTTTAATTGCCTTGTTATAAAAGGTAATTACAGCAATACATCAATTAGAGCTGTAAAATTAATAGATTCACCAGTTGTATTTATTGAGGAGCTGTAACCGGCAGTGTGCAGCAGCCAGGGCAGCGCTGGTGGTTCTGCTCTGATATCCGAGAGTGGGAAGGAGAGCAGCCACCAAGCCTCTCTGGCATGGATCCTGCCCCTCCACCCAGGACAATCTGAGAACCACCACCACCAGCAAACTGCCCCATGACCAGCAGCCAAGCAGAGCAATGGACAGACAGACAGGCCAAATGGGAAGATGAGGCTCTGCAGGTGCAGGCTCAGGCTCACAGGGTCCCTGGTGTGTCCCTTGGGGACACTGGAACAAGTCACCTCTGCTCTGCTGGAGATGCTGAGATGGGGACAGCTCTGTCGGCATGTGCTGATGTCTGCCCACAGCAAAGATTGTGGAGACGCCCATGTCCCCCCACACCCTCATGCTTCACTTTCAGGAGAAAAACCATCCCCATAATCCAGCGTCTGAATCTCTCTTTAGAAGACAGCGGGGACCCATGGGTGCAGGGACCCATGGATGCAGTAGCAGAGACAGAAGGCCACCCACAGTGCCAGGCAGAAGGGAGTGTACTCTGGGGTGTGCAGCCTGCTCCAAGCTCTCCCAGACCCTCCCAAACCCCGAGCATGGGTGCTGCGGTCAGACTTGTCTGACCAAGTGGCAAGATGTGACCCAATAGAAAATGCATCTCATGGCTTCCCATGAGCCCTCCCAAGGGGAGGGCTTTAAAGGAAAAGTTGTTCTGGTGCTGTGTTGCTTTGTGGCTCTGGGTTAAGTACATGGGGGGACCAGGCATGAGGTGCTGAGCCCTCCTACCCCTTTTCCAGCTTTGCTGATCCTTCTATTGAGCAGGATCAGCCTATTTTCCATAAAGTCATTAGACCACACAAACATCTGCTCAAAATATCCCATTTCACTGAAAGAAGCGTTTCTGAATCTAAGATCCCAAACAAGCCAGTTTCCTGCTCCCCACAGCCCCATGTGCTGCGGGGTTGGGGTCACACTCACATTCTCATGATCGGTTTTCCCAAAGCAGTGAGCTTGGCGCCTGCAGGGAAAACCAAAAGACAGTGGGCTGGCACCAGACCAGGCCAGTGTGGGGCAGAGGGATGGGGGCTCACACACACAGACACCAGCACGGGATGTGCCCCATTAAATGCCACCTTGGAACAGCCCCCAAACCTGCAGTGACTGGCAGGACCCTGGCTCACCCCCATCAATCCTGAGAGGGGACTCAAAGGAGTTAAAAAATCCCTTTGTGTTTTGCCCAGACACGTGGGGCAAATTAGGAGAACCTCAGCACAGCTGGAAATTAGTCTTTGCTTCCCACACTGCAGCAACAGAATCATCTCAGCCATGGAGAGACCCGGGGATCTGCAGCAGTGGGTGCTCTTGGAGGCAGAGCAGGGACCAGGGGCTCCACAAATAAACCAGCAGAGCTGCCTGTGGTGATTGCTGCCCACTCTCACCATTTGTGCTAGAAAAGGTCTAAAGCAGGGATGTCCCTTAGGAAATTGCCAGGCAGGGTTGGGATGTCCCTTGGGATACTCCCAGGTAGGGATGAGCTGGTCAACGTGGGGGCTGGGAACCCCTCTGGAGCTAGCCAGTCCCGTGGCATTGCCTCTCCAGCCTGTGGCACGACCCGGGATGCCAAGACAGGGACGTGGTTTGCAGGGCGGTGGAGGTTTTCCTCCCTCAGTCTGTGCCAGCTCACCCTGGCATGCAGAACACCGGAGCCACCGAGCCCCAGCAGGTCTGGCAGCCAGCACCACGGACAGGATGCGGATCTGCCTGCCCTCATCCCGGGCCAGAGGAATCCCCGGCTGTCAGCAGGGCGGCAGCTCACCAGTTTCCTTGCTGAGCAGTGGAGGTGCCGAGGGGATATTTGTGCGGAATGGAGCTGGAGAGGATCCAGGCCATTGGCAGGGCTCGGCCCTCCCTAGTGCCACACTGAAGGTGGATAAAAGCCATCCTGCCTCCAGGGCTCACCATAGCCCTGCTGAAGTTGCCCAGCATCCTCTAGGATGCCAGCCCAGCCCCAAATCTGGCCTGAGGGCCCAAGTCCCTGCATTGGCAGGGCTCCCGGCACTGTCACTCTATCCCGGGGAAGCCCCAGGATGGGCATCTCTGATGTAAGAAACTACAGCCCAGGGCTGCTGCTGCTCCTGCGGTAAAAGATCCATGTGATCAAGGCCCCACTGCTTGGGGCTTTAAGGATCCCACAAGAAAAATAATCTCCGGGAACGGCTTCAGGATGAACTATTCCCATCTCTAGAGTGACATCTTCCGCTTCTACACTTTGCCCACGTGCACAATGTCCAGCTCTGCCCCTCTGCCCCAGCTGCAGGGGTTAAAGCTCATCTTCGACTGGGGGCTGTAGTGGAGAGCAGCCCCCAGGCCTGGCTCCCTCATTCCTGCTGCCCTGCAGAAGGGATGGGGACAGGGACAAGGCACGTGAGCTGTGACAAACACCTGGAGCTCCACATTGGCTGTGCAGATATTCACATCCCTTTTCACTTGCTTTAAAAGGCAGAAAGGGGGAGAGGCCTTGGCATGTTCCTCCTTGGCATGTTGGTGCAGAGGAGACAGAGCAGACACACTCCATGTTTCCAAACAGCCTCCCATCTCCCCAGCAGTCTTCACGCTGTTCCGGTTCCTCAGGTGGTGTCACCTTCTCTGTCCTTGACAGCTCCTCAGGGAAGGGGCCATGTCTCTAGATGTCCATGACCACCTGGGAGCAGAGCGGATGGACCATTCCACATTGGCAGAAGCAAATCAAGCCCCAGCAAATCCAGCTGTCAGCATCTCGAGGTCTTCTTATGCCAGAGATGTTTCATAAACTCTCTGCTCCTCCAAACCCGGCATCTTATCCCTGGTTGTCCTTTGGCCACCCTGGATCCAACAGCAGTGAGCACCTCAGTGTCAGCACATCCTGCCAGAAACATCCCAGACATTTTCACATATAAAGTATGGTGTTAGCTTATTTCAGCTCAGAATGACAGGGATGTGGAAGTCTCCATTCTTCCATTCTTTCCTTCCAAGTCCGCCACCTTTGCTCTGAGCAATATTAACAAGCTCAGAGAGCAGGGTTCCATGGGAAAAATCATAGAATTATGGAATATCCTGAGTCGGAAGGGACCCACAAAGATCAGGAGTCCAACTCCTGGCCCTGCACAGGACACCCCAACAATCCCACCCTGTGCAACCCTGGTAGCGTTGTCCAAACGCTCCTGGAGCTCTGGCAGCCTTGGGGCAGTGCCCATTCCCTGGGGAGCCTGGGCAGTGCCCGACACCCACTGGGGAAAGAACTTTTTCCTGATATCCAGCCTGACTCTGCCCTGGCACAGCTCCAGCCGTTCCGTCTGGGAATTCTCTCCCTGTCCCAAGGCTCATGCTCCCTATGCACTCGGCATGTTGAGCATCCCCTGGCTCCTCCACAGTGGAAGAGCTGCTCAGAGCAGCTAGATCTCAGCCTCTGGGGAGGGAACTTGCACTGCCTGGACACCAGCCCAGGGCAGGGGCTGTAGGAGCTGCTGAGCACTTTTCCCCCTCTCCACACTCTATATTTCCTGGAGATGCACCATCGCTGCCTGTATTCCATCAGCAGGGAAAGTTTCATGGGGCAAACCCTGCCAGTCCTAACAGGTGCGTCCACAGCCAGTTCTGTTCATTTCCCTCCACAGAGCTTTCTGCAACAGAAAGTTTTCCTGCTATTCACTACATTTCTCCCTCCTGCCCCTCTCAGTGTTCCCGCTGGGGCGGAGGGCATCACAATGGGGCTGGTTGGCTTTACCACATTCAGTGATTCAAAAAGCCAAATTAAAAGAAAAAAAATTGCACTCAAAATAGCACAAAACCTAAGCGCTGGGAGAGTCCCTCAGATTAAAGGAGAAAACGAAAATGGGTTCATTTGTAGAAATTAGAGCAGGATGTTGCACAAAGCCAGAGTCAGAGCATGGTGCAGTGGGGGGGTGGGGGACTCACTATTGCCCCTGCACAGTTAGAGCAGCCTTGAGGCTGCTCTTGTCCGAGCTGGGAGGTGGAAGTCTTTTCCCAAAGCAGGGTGAACAAATCTGCCCCGTGAGGAAAGCTCTGGATATTGGCTTCGGGGAAGGGCCTGGAGCTCCAAAACGTCCTCAGGGAGACCCCGGGTTGTGGTTCACAGGGGGAATCCAGGGCTGGCAGCACAGGGCAAAGCCAGAGCAGCCCCAGGGCCAAGGCTCACCTGTGCTGCTCATTGGAGCTGCTCCTGCAGCATCCCCAGGCCAGTGGGTGGAGGAGCAGCGGGAGTTTTCTTAATGGGCTTTGGACGTAAAAGGCAGTAGAGGCTGGAGATGAGCAGATTAACATCAAAGGAAAAATGAGATGAAAAAGTGCTTCGTCCCAGTTTGTCCCAGGCAGGAGAGGCTGAGTGACCAAACAGGCCTCACCATGAATCACGCCGTGGTGATGAAGCCAGCGACAGGCTGTTTGTTTGCCTGTTGCCAAGGGCCCCGTAGCTGCGGGTTGGGATCTGTGAGCCCTGTGGTTCAGCCACTCTTTCAAGAGGGTTTGGGATGGGGAAGCCGGGGGAATCCCTGCTGTGATCTGAGGGCAGAGCTGAGACCACAGGGTGGGGTTGGACTGGGCAGGATGGTGCTTGTGGTACAGGAAAGGGGGCTGTTCTGACAGGAGACTCCAGTTGCTGCAGAGAGCAGTAGGATGGAGGCTGTGGAGGCCAGTGGCAGCAGAAGCAGAGGGTACTGTGACACACCAGCCCCAAGAACCACTATACAAGAGGGGCTGGAGGACAGATCCCCCTGGGAATGACTCACGGACAATCAGAAAACACCCGTGGCTCCAATGACAGAGAGCACCGAACTGCCCTCTTGATCCATGCTGGAGGTGAGTTCCTCTTCCCACTGCCTCCACTTCTACGTTTTGCCCTTCTCTGTGCAAAGCCTGGCCCCACTCACTGGCTGCTCAGATCTGCCTGGTCTGCAGTGCTCAGCCCACGTGCTGACACATCCCCTCCACCCTCCAATGAGATGTGGGGTCTTCAAAGCTCATCTGTCAACGATGTGCAGGTCCATGCCTTGGCTTCTTCATTTGCCAGGCTGGGTTCAGCACATTCTTCCATTTTTCCATTCTTCTTTTACTGTCTTAACACCTGGGGGTTTCTCTGCATAGAGATGGTCTCTTCAAGCATATAGAATCTCAGAATCACAGACTGGACTGGGGTAGAAGGAACATTAAAGCCCATCTCGTTCCCCCCCCCTGTCATGGGCAGGGACACCTTCCACTATCCCAGGTTGCTCCAAGCCCCATCCAACCCTGAGCACTTCCAGGGATGGGGCAGCCGCAGCTTCTCTGTGCAACCTGTGCTGGTGCCTCACCAACCTCACAGAGAAGATTTTCTTCCTAATATCTAATCTAAACCTACTCTTTTAAAGTTTAAAGCCATTGCCATTTGTCCTCTTTCCATGATCCCTGCTCCCCCTGCCTGTCCATTTCCTTCTTGCCCTTCCAGTTGACCACTCAGCCATGCCAGTCTCTTGTCTTCCTTTCCTGATTTCTTACTCATGTGGATTTAGAGTTCTTGCACTCTATGGAAAGAGTCCTTAAAGACCTGCTAACTCTGTTCTGCCCCCTTGTCCCTAAGGGCAGTTTCTTAGGGGATCCCACTGACCAACTCCTTGAACAGCTTGCAGTTTGCTTTCCTAAAATTCAGGGTCCTAACTTGAATCTTTTCCTGTCTCACATTCCTCAGGGCTGTGAACTCCCCTGGTGTGTGGTCACTGCAGTCCAGGCTGCCTCCGATCTTGATGTTGCTGATGATCACTTGCATTGGTGATCAACAGGTCCAGTGACATATCCTCTCTGGCAGGACTTCCGTACATGGCCCCTTGCAAAGCCAAGCCCTGCTCTCCTATGAGGATGCTGGAAATTACCATAATGCACATAAAGCTATGCATTATTAATGATTATACAGTATCATCCACACTGCAGGCTCTGCACAACCCTCTGCTCTGTCAAAAGATGAAAGGAGGAGGGTGGTGAGGCCCTGGCACAGGCTGCCCAGAGAAACTGTGGATGCCCCATCCCTGGAATTGTTCAAGGTCAGGTTGGACACTGCTTGGAGCAACCTGGGCTAGTGGAAGGTGTCCCTCCCCGTGGCAGCATGGTGGCAGGAGATGGGCTTTAAAGTCTCTTCCAGCCCCAACCACTCTGTGATTCTGTAACCCCCAGGGTCTGATCAGTCATGTGGTTCTGCCGTGACACGCAGCTGAGCCCATCCTGGTTCCCCGCCCCTGGGCAGTGAGAGGCCAGCCCAGGCGCAGTCCCCATGGGGTTCTGCATCAGCAAAGACACAGCACCAAACCCTCTCTCACCGGGCGGACTCGCACCCTCAGACCCTGTCCCGCCTGCCCGCACCCCCAGACGCGCGGCCAAGGGGAGCCTCCGGCCCCCGGGAGGTGATGCCAAGGTCACTCCTCCTCTGCTCTGTAGCTGGGTGGCCCGGCCGGCGGGGGGCCAAGGCTCAGCTGAGCACAGCCAGAGAGTCCCGGCAGGGCACAGGAGGGATCGGCAGCTCCATCTCGTGTCTGACGCCCGCAGTACAGAGCGGGGAGCCCAGCCCCGGCACAAGGCTGGCCACGGCGGCTCCTCGCCCCGTGTCCCGGCGGGAGGGCTCGGGGGGCTGCCCTGACCCGCGGCCAGCCTCACCCTGTGGCTCCTGAAGGAGGCTGGGACTCGGGACAGAGGTGTCACTCGGCTCTGCGAAGTCCCAGCCTGGAGACCTCGAGTGGCGTGGGGATCGTCCGGCTGCCATCCAGAGCCCTCAGGCTCCCAGCAGCCCAGGGGTGCTCGCCCGCGAGGATGCCACCCCCTCGCTGTCCCGTGCCACCCCTCTCCACAGACCCCCTGCTCTGGCCGCAGAGCACGTGGCACCGAAAGCAAAAGCTCGGATTCATTTTTACAGGCACGGGGCCAAGGCTGAGAGACTGCTTCTCATTAGGGAAGCAGAGCTGGGAGTAAATGGTCCCGAGCTCCCATACCAGGCTGGCGTCTTCCCAAGGGGATGAGGAGAGAAGACATCCCTCGCCGGGGTCTACACTGCCGGCAGCACTTGTCCCTGAGGCACTGAGCACCCAGTGTTGGGGGAAGCATCCCTTTGACGCTGGCGTGGGGAGGAACAACCACGTCCTGACCCAGCAGTGGAAGAGCAGGGGCAGCACAGCCTGTGCCTCCCTCAACCACCCCACGTTGACCCGGTTCTCCCTCCAGGCTTTTTGCCAACAGCAAAAAGAGGGGGAAAAGGCTCCCGGACAGCGGATAGTCCCGGTGAGCCAGACAGAAGACGGGACGTGCTGCCAACAGCACTGCTGGGTGGAAGCGGGAATCAGAACCCAGCTGCAGCTCCCGCACGGAGCGAGCAAACGTGGTGCCACCGGAGAGCGAGTGGGACGGCGATGGAGATGAGCACAGTGCCCTGAGCAGGAGACCATTGGAGAGGACACACAGTCCATTGGAGACGTGGGATGCAAGTGATAGCTCCTGCATCCTGACCTCTCTGCACAGAACATGCCGGCCACAGCCAGGGTCCTGGCTCCCTGCTTCTGGGACGGACCCACAGTTCTCCCTGCCTCCCGGTGCCCTTCCAGCGCAGCTGCACGGCCCCGGCATCCTCCCCCGAGCAGAAAACACCCTTCTTGTTCTTGCTGGCACATCACTGGCGCCAGGATCTCATTGCTCCCACGGCAGAGCGCCAAGCGATCCGGACGGGAACAGTCGCAGGCTGAGCTGCAGGTGTTGGGCTGACGGCAGCACCTCCCACTGCTTGGGGAGCTGGCGGGGCAGCGCCAAGGCTGCTCCGGTTTCCAGAAACAAGATCTCCAGGGAGGCTGCTGGCCCAAGCACCAACTGGCAGACGTGGCAAGCAGGGCGGTGGGGATGGCCTGGCAGCGCGGTGCTGCTCCGCTGTGCCACCACCCTGCCTGCCACAGGACCGTCGCCTTTTGAGCACCCCAAAGGACCATGTGGGACAGGAACAAATACGGGGATTTTGGTGTTGCTTCAGTCAGCCTGGTCCCCAGCACCCGCCTGCTGGCACTGGCTCTGTGGCTGCTCCAAGGAAGGGAACAGGCCAGGCATGGCCCAAGGTGCCCACTGCATCTCCTGACAACGGGGTCAGGAACAAGGCCCCATGTGTCCTGGAAGGGCAGGAGGGGGCTCAGACAGCTGGGGGGGGTCTTTGTCCAAATGCTGAATTCTTGCCATGTGCAGGAAACTCATCCCTGCACTCACCCACCCTCTCCAAGGCAGAATCCAGGGTGGAATTTGAGGCAGGAGCAGGGTAAAACCTGGGATCAGCATTGCTGCCCTGGGTGCTACCCCCTCTCCTAACCCACAGCCTCCTCCTTTGGCATAGCACAGGGATAGGGTGACACTGTCCTGAGCCACCTCCCTGCCTCTGAGACGCTGAAACTAAGGAGTGGGAGGCTTCAGCCACTGTGGGGTGCAGTGGGGGTTTCCTGGATTTGCAAAAGCAGGACCAAGGGCTGCCCTGTACTCCATAAAGGGGTCTGAGCCCACAGCAGTGCTGAGCGGTGAGACACTGCAGCTGGGGCTGTGGAAGCCTCAGGAATTGCCTCCCAATCCCCTTCCCCTTTCCCTCTTGGCTGTGTCCCAAACATAGGGACTGTGTTTGGCTGTGACAAACCCAGAGCCCCTGTGCTTTTGTTGCTGCCCTGTGCCCCACAGGTGGCCGGGACTCAGGGAGCTCATGAAAAGTAGAAGATGTTCCCACAGCTGAGGCAATCCCGGCATTTTGGGAAGCATGCAAGCAGTCTGCAGCTCCTTCTTGGATTTACACCACTTGGATGGCCCTTCGCTGCTTGCCAAGGATCTGGCCCTTTGGCAGGCTCCAAAATGATCCCAAGCCCCCCTGCTTTGTTATTAAATCAAATCCATCTGGCCTCGACCACAGACGGTTGTTATTCGAGATCCCTCTCCTAGAGGAGCTGGGATTAGCTCCGGGCATGGGGGATTCTCCCTCCCTCCCTCTCTCCCACCGCTCCCAGCCCTCCTGCCTCTCTCTTTTGTGTTTCTCCACTTCTCGAGGAGCAGGGGGAGGCGCGGGCGCGTTCGGCAGCTTTTGTGCGGCGCGGAGCTGCACGGGTGTCCCCGCCGGACCGCGGTGCCACCGCGCTCCCGGTGGGTCCCATCTGGATGTATCTGCACCCCACCTCCCCACATCAGGGCAGCCAGAACCCTCGAACCCTGGGCATGCCACAGCTGGCACGGGGGGTGACAGTGACATGGGGCGTTGTGCCAACCACCTGCCACCCCCATTTTTGACCCCCAAGCAGCCGAAACACTGCCGGGAGCTGCTCTCCCCAGGGACATGCAGGGCTGAGCAGAGTAATCCCCTCCCCCAGCCCCAGAGAACCCACCGACCCAGGAGAGCAGGGTGAACTGGAATGATGTGGGATGTGCTACTGTGGAGCAAGTGCTTTTAGCTTTACAGCAAGTGCCTCGAGTGCTGCTGCTTGTCCGGGTGTCACTGCTGGTGTTCCTTAAGGCTGCCGCTTCCAAACCCCCGTTGAGGAGCTGCTGGATCGAGGCTTTGGCCGGAACCTTCATGAAGACGATGGATTTCCACTGCTCTGACAACATAGAAAGCAGTGGGTGAATTAATTGGTGATGACCTGGCAGCAGGAGGCAAAGGCAGGGCACCTGGCTGGTGTGGGGATGTGTGTCTGCTCCTGGTGCAACCCTTGGGGCCACCTGGACCGGCAGGGATAAGGTGACAGTGTGTCTGGCTCCAGCCCTCCAGGGACTCCTTTAGGTTGGGCAGATGGAGTCGTGGTCCCCGTGGGCTCTGCAGTGCTGAGCCCCGTGTTCCTGCTGCCAGCAATTAGTGTTCCAGCTTGTTTTGGAGTGATTGCTGGGTACGAGCTCTCCCTGAGCAGTGCTGGGGTCAGAACATGCCCTGACCCACTGCTCCTGGCTGAGCTTGACCTTGGCCTCTTTCATGTCCTCTGCTGTAAACTTCTCTCTCAAGGACACAGCCCAACATGCAGGTACCTCCACCACTGACGGGGTACATGGTCCCCAGCAAATGACACCCCCAGCCCCTCGGCCCCCCAGAAGCTGTGTGTGAGGTACATCCCTCCTGGGAGGAGTCACCGTGGCAGTGTGGGGCGAAGACCAGCTGGGCACAGCGTGAGAGGGACACGATGGGTCAGAGACCAACTTTAAACCTGGGCTCAGTGTTTAAACCCCCCCTACAAAGCATCGTTCACACGTTACCTTCCCAGCCTTGGCAAAGCCTTGAACGTACCCCAGAAGAGTCGGCACCAATCCCTGCGTTTCCCTCTCAACACAGGGATACCTGTGCCAGAGCCTGTAGACAGCCTGAGACTGGGAAGTGGCACCTGAGCATCCCTGATGGTCCTTTGCCCCTGGAACTATTGCGGCACCTGCCGAGCTCAGAGCTTCCATGCGTGCCAGCAGCAGCCCCTGGCTCACTGCAGACCTCTTTGGGATTTGGCATCCCACAGCCAGGGAATGCCAGCTCTGCTGGACTTCAGCTGGACTTCCAAGTCCTGGTCCTTCTGCAGCTGACTGGAAAACATAAAAGGAGACAAGGCACTTTCTGAGGGAGCACTGGAGTCCAGGGAATCAGCAATGTGGGAATTAACAGTAGTACCTTCACTCCTGGGTCACACAGAGGTACAAACATTACCGCACCTGCTCTGCTCTCCTGGGGCATCTGCAGCATTTAGGCACAAAGTCTGCATCCCGCAGGAACTTTTTAATGGCACAAGGGACCCTCCAGTGACAGAGATGGTGCTCTCATCTTTCCTGGATGGCCCTGCTGATACCATCCCCATAGGGACCAAAGCACAGCCCCCTCCATCACCCGGCCCTGCGGTGAGCTGTCAGCCCGTTGGGGAAGAGATGGGAATGTGTCCACTTGATGTGCCTGAAAAGCAGCACACATCTCCCTGTTGCTATGGAAACACTGTTTTAAAGCAAATTAATAATAATAATTAACACGATCTATTAAATAATGGTAATAAAAGCATTAGTAATGACTTGTAATTGGTAAAGCACTCGGAATACTACACGCTCACCCCGCGACCTGCTCCCAGCGCAGGAACTGGAGCTGGGGGCGGCATCTCCCACCCGCAGGGGAGTCCTGGTTGAGGACGAGTGCCCTCTGCCTTCAGTACCGTACAGGCAGGAGCTTAGTGGGATTCAGTGAGGGATCAGACTTTTATCTGGATAATGAGGATGTCTAGACTGATAAGAAGAAGGGTTAAATTGGCTCAGGGCCTGATTCTGCCTTGCCGTGTGCTTGGCGCAGCAGCACACTGTGGTGCCCGGGCAAAACTGAGGTGGGTTGAGACCAGGAGTCTACACCAGGCTGGACAAAGACTTTGTTCTTCCCAGTTTTTAAACCTAGAAATCAGAGTACTGCCAGGACCCTTAACCCCTGGGAGGTAGAGGTGAAGAGAACTCTAAGAAACTTTTAATATGCTCAAATTCAGCCTGGAGAAGAGAAGGCTCCAGGGAGACCTTAGAGCTGCTTCCAGTGCCTAAAGGGGCTCCAGCAGAGCTGGAGAGGGACTTTGTACAAGGGCCTGAAGGGACAGGACAAGGGGGAATGTCTTCCCACTGCCAGAGGGCAGGGTTAGATGGGATATTGGGAGGAAATTGTTCCCTGTCAGGGTGGTGAGGCCCTGGCACAGGTTGCCCAGAGAAGCTGTGGCTGCCCCATCCCTGGAAGTGTTCAAGGCCATATTGGATGGAGCTTGGAGCAACCTGGGATAGTGGAAGATGTCCCTGCCCATGGCAGGGGCTGGGACTGAATGAGCTTTAAGTTCCCTTGGAGCTTGGTTGCAGCCAAGGGGATGAGGCAGCTACAGCTTCTCTGGGTCCCTCTGCTCTGTCTCTCACACATCAGATCCTTGTGTCTCACTCATCAACCTACACCACCAAAAGCAGTGTCCAGAGCAGAGCAGTGCAAGGCTGAGCCCAGAGCCATGATAAAACACCCTCTTTTCAAGCTGTGAGATACTTCCAAAAGGATCTGGAATTGCAGAGAGAAAATAAATGCAAAGACCTGACAGTGTCACCTGCTTGTTTGTGCCCAGAGTCTCTTTGCTGACAAGGTCTCCTCTGCACAGCAGAGCAAAGACCTGCTCACTCAGAATCACTCAGTGTTCCCACAGGAGCCTGCCCAGACAGGCAGAGCCAGGAGGTGAACGCCTGGGAAAACCTGGCCCTGCTTTAGGTGCCTGCATGAGACCAAACTATTTGGAAAAGCAGGTCCCCACTGTCCATGCTGAGCCTCTGAAGAGGCATCAGCCATCCCTGGACCGGCATAAGCAAGTGCAAAACAGCTTAAAAAGTGCCGAGATGCGTTCTTTAGACTTTTCCCAACAAGGTCTGACATCCAGACTGCTGGGCCATGCAGGATGCTGGAGCAGCATTAGGATTGCAACACACCTGCGTGGCTCAGCCTCCATCCCATCCCGAGCACCCGGCAGCAACTTCCACCATGAGACTAAAATTAGCACCGACAGGAAGAGCTCTGGAGCACGACAGGATGATTAGAGCCTCCCTGGAAAGGAGGCATCACCTGCAACGTAATGACTTTTCTCATCTCTGTCAAAATGTGCAACAATGGTTGTGGAATATGATGGGGAGAAGTGAGGCAGTGAGACAGGAGAAGGTGCTTCCACACAAAATTGGAGTAATAGCACTTGTCCAGAGGAGAAAAAACAGGATGCTGGCTCTGCTGGACTATGCCCTGGACCTGCTGCATGACTTCGATCAAATTGCTTAGAAAGACACAAAAGACTTAAGGATCACACATGCCACCTCCACCTGGGATTTATAAACAGCAAGAAAACACCCAGATAAAAGGTAAAAAAATCTCTTTTACATGCATTTAACTGTATGTGTTCTGAGTGTGAATAATCAGTGTCACTGTTCTCCAGCACAGGTGGTGGGGAAGAGGCACTGATCCTTCACTCCATGCATGGATATCCAAATCCATGTTTCAAAACTCTTTGTTGGCCTTCTTTGGCTAAAAATATTATTGTGGTCACCCAACACCACCCACATCCATGTTCCTGAAAGAATGGGATTTCATTGGGCATCGCCCCTCCTATAAACTTGCCCTGTTTTCGTTTAAAATAACTCGTAACTGGAAAGAACATTAAAGGTGGGTGCACTGAGCCTCCAAGCGGGAAGATGTGACTGTGCTGAGGGAGCTCGTGTGTAGCTCACAGAAATGCCAGTGCCACTCTGGTTGTACCTAGTGCAAGTTGGTTTGACTCCACACCTCACATCCTTGTCTTGAAACTGGAAATCGTAGAATCATAGAATCATGGGATGATTAGTGTTGGACAGGACCTTAAAGCTCATCTAGTCCCACCCTCCTGCCATGGGCAAGGACACCTTCCACTATCCCAGGTTGCTCCAAGCCCCATCCAACCTGGCCTCGGACACTTCCAGGGATGGGGCAGCCACAGCTTCTCTGGGCAACCTGTGCCAGGGCCTCAGAACCCTGACAGGGAAGAATTTCCTCCGAATATCTAATGCAAATCTCCCCTCTTTTTGGTTTGAAACCGTTTCCCTTTGTCCTTGGAATACGGCCCATCCCCACCTTTCAGGCAGACCTTTACAGACAGGGCTCATTTGTCAGGATAACAGGAGACAGGTAAGTCCCTTGGATGAAGCTGCCTGATTTCCCTTCAAGATTTCCTGGACAGAAATACGTGCACATGCGCTGCACAGCTTGACGATGAACGTGCAGCGAATCCAACACATCCTGGACGTGTTGGATTTGCTGGGCACACACGGACCATCTGGCCAACACATGGGCCTCGGGCTTGACATGTCCAGGAAGCGTCTGACTGACGGCGGATGCACCAGGCAGCCAGTTGGAGCACATGCAGGAAACCGGCCCCACTGGCACCACGGCGGAGCTGGGTGCGATGCTCTCGGAGCTGATCTGCGGCTGCGCTGGGATTTCTGGGCTGATTGGGATTCGGACACAGGCAAGTGCCAAACCTGCCCCTGGACAAAATTCAAAAGAGGACATACCCAAGGAAACACGTGGTAATTCTGATGTTCTAGAAATTGAAATCGGGAATTATCTGCTTGCAGAAGATGGGATTCCAATGGGAGGAAAATGTGTTCCTTGAAAAATGAACTACGTGTATAAGCAGCAGAAATAAGGGGAGAGTGTGGCCTTGAAATCAAATCCTTTTGATCCCAGACCGAAAATTATCCAGATTTCAGCAGAGTTTTCTTCAGCAACTTTAGTGCAGTTTTTCAAAAAAACCCCTCGTGACCAGAAGTCCAAACCCTCCACATTATGAAAGCAACCAAGTCTGCCAAGGGTGCGGCACCCGCGATCCCAGCACCAGATTGTCCCTGTAGCTTAGCACCCATCTGCAGCCAATATGCTGAGCTCTTAACAAAATTGAGGGGGGTTAAAATCTGGTCTCCTGGGCCTGATCCCATGGACCTGGGCTCACCAAAACCAATGGACTTCAAGGAGCTTTGGATCAGGCTTTGCGCTAATTTACTTATCTCATAGAAGAGCTTAATTAACAAATGTTTGCAGAGCACTTTAGGATCCCTGCACCAACAGTGAGACTCCTCTTGCTGCCGGTCCCATTGACAAAGCAAAGAGGTTTAACATCAACAGGGAGCAGATGAATTGTATGGACAGCGGCGGCCACGGACGGGGACAGAGGGACATCCCGGGTGGGTCGGCCATCACGGAGCGCAGAGTCACCCCTGCACCGTGTGCTTCAGGGATCAGCCAGCACACAGGGCTGTGGGCCCAGAGTGGAAGGGAGCCCTTCCAGCTTTCCAGCATTTGGGATACTCCTGTTTCACATGCAGCTGAGCAGTTCTTGAAATGAGCTGTCCAGGGACAGGGATATGACGTCTCAAAGCACTCGTGGCCATGGTACTCCAGCCTGAGCTTTCTAACTCAGGATATTCTATGATTCTATGCAAGATGAAAATGAAGAAAAGCCTAAAAAAGGTGTCCTGGTTCCATGCAGGTGTTTGCTCTCTCTGTCCTCCCCACCATCAGCTCATCACCTCAGTCTAAGGGATGTGGGATGCTTCCACAGCATTAAACCTTTCCTAGCAGCTGCCACCTTTCCCCCAGACTTGGATCATGTCGGGGGGCAGAGGGATGCAGCACTGGGAAGTGCCAAATTTGGCTTCACATTCACAAATTCATCCGGAAAGTTTCTCTCTGCCTTAGCTCTTGATGGTGACTCTAAGTCGCTGTTTTGCCCAAGGACAGGCTGCTGGCACCACCTCAGTCAATGTCAGCTTTATTCCTGCCTCCCACAGAACTTTCTGTCACCAGCCGTGGTGCCCGGCCACCCCTCCCCGATAGCTCTGGCACCGGCAGCAGCTGCAGTTTGCAATTTCTGCCTTTTCTTTGATCGTTCTGCAGCCTCGGGAAGGGGTGAGGCGCACGTGACGCCGCTGCCTGATCCCGACCTCTCTGCTCGGAGCACTCTGCCGCCATCCCTGGCTTTAATTAATACTTCTTTTTTTCCCTGACAGTAATTCGGGGATGTGGATTTTAAAACATTTGGAAATACCCGCTTTTTAACTAGAAACGCTGTGTTTCTGCCAAAACCTCGGCAGGGGTGTTTGCTGAGTGGATGTAGCTGTGCAGAGACTACACCCACAGCGAAATCCTCACTCACAATCCGGCACTACCTGCCCCCATAAAATAACCTCTTACCCCTCTGTCCAGGGAGTTGGGAATGATCCAGCCCTCAACAGCCCCACAACATGAGCCCCTATGACCTATGCCAGCTCATCGAGCTGGTTCAAACCACCTGGCAGAGCTAACTTTAACCTGAATTACTCCTGAAATCCAGCTTCCCCAGAGGCAGTGATGCCAGACGGGAGGTAAGATCATTCCCAAGCAGCTGCTATCACTGGGAAGAGGATCAAAGTCTTGGTTGTAGCCCAGCTACGCCCCCAAAATATTGTATGAACTGAGAGACGCTGCTATCGGGGACCCATCAGGATTAGTCACTGCCCATGTTGCCAATTCCTGTGATTTTTCTACTAGCGTTCCTGGTTACATTAAATTCCCAGCTCTGTGAGTCATGTGAATCTGTGCGAGTATGAATTTTTGTTTTTTAAAGTAAGTTTCTAGACCTTGTGGCTGTGCAGAAAAGCAAGGTGATGTAACCAGAGTGAAATCCAACAGCCCCAGGAGAAGGCAAATGAAAAGAAACTCAATTTTCAATATTTTTTTTGGAGTCGCACAAACTTTTTGGTCAGTTTGGTGATTTTTGGGCCTGGCTTGTGCTGCTGGAATGCTCAGAGCTGGAGCTCCATTGTTTTTCCCTTTCTTCCTTTCACTTTCTGATTTCCAGGGGCACTTGCTTCTCCTGAGAGCTCCGTGACAGAACTTAAAATGGAGGTGGAAGCAAAGCCATGTCCCTAAAATGACATGCTGCCTCCAGAGCAGGCACTGCCATCAGCCTCACGCATGAGATCCAACTTGGACAAGTGAAAACTCCGTACTTTACAGGGCAGAACACAACAGTTCCCACCACCAGCACGTGTGTTCCAGCACATGGGCACACACGCGATCCTCGCCCACACTGGGAACACCCCTGCACGGAGACGTGTGTGCGTTCAAACAGCTCGCATGCAAACGTGTGTGGTTTATGTACATATTTCAGTGCACATAATTGTCCCTGTTTGCACCATGTGCTTACACAGACACACAAGGGTTTCACCTGGTTGTAAGCGTGGAGTCAGCCACAGCCAGAAGGTGTGTGCAAGGTAACCAGCAGTGTATGTGAACGTCCATGTGCGTTAAATGCGCATTTCTGGCGGTTTAACGGGGCCCACCCAGCTGAGTGCCCGCGTAAAAACTTGCCGTGTGATGTGTATGTGCCCTGTGGAGCCACCATCCATCACATCTCAGTACAGACGCCACCTCTTAGAAGAAGGAATATCCCAAACTGCCACGAAGGAAAACATCCCGAACTGCCACTCTCAGGAGTCCCATCATCACACAAAGGTGAAAAAAGAAATACAGCCTAATTCAGGACACTGTTCTACAACCATGACCAAAATGAGCCACATGAAACACAGCAGTGAGTGGGTTCTCCTGCCCTTAGCTTTACTTTTTTCCCTCTTTTTTGTGCACACCTACAGCACAACCACCACAAGCTCTAACCCACAGCCTCTCCACGCCAGGTCCGGCCGCAGAGGGGACCTGCCAGCAGCAGCCCCTCCGGCTGGTGTCCCAACATCTCCCTGAGTTTGTACTACACATCAGAAACCTGACTGCAAAAACCAAACTGAAAGCAAAAATTTCCCTTCCCAAAGTGCCTGGGCAAACTCACAGGGAAAGCTCCAGCAGCACCTTACCGGCTGAGTCAGTGGATGAGCCATCTCCTTGTGCCGGGTGCCCCATCTGCCGAGTTTAGCCGCAGCTGAGATCTTTTGCTGGTAGACCCAGAAAGGGGAGGGGGGGAAAGGAAAAACCTTCCTGTAAAGATCCCAGAGCCAGAGAGAGGAAATCATACAGGATGCAGTGGGGGGTAGAAAAGTCCAGCCCCGGTGACAAGGCACCGGTGCCACCACCCCGCAGCCCTCTCTGCAGCCGTTGCCTTTGCCAGAGCTGCAGCGCGATGTGGCTCGGCGGGAGTCTCGCATCGCTCCGCATTGTCCCTCTCCAGTGTGAGCTCCGGCAATCTCATTTCATGGGAGACATCTGGTTTGATTCAAAGGGAAGAAAGGGGAGAGGGGAGAACTGCGCGCTCACACACTCACCGCCCAGCCCGGCTGGCTGGGAGCTGGGGAGCAATTGTCAATGCTTCTCTCCACGCTGAATCCTCCTCATTTCAATGAGAAAGGCCAGCCCAGGGAGCAGGGCTGTCCCACGGCCCCCCCAGCATTCCCAGTCTGCAGAAGGGGGCTTTGCTGGGGCACGGAGCCAAGGGTGGGGAGCTGAGCCCCAGCAGCCCTGTCAAGCCTTGCTGTGCCTGGAGCTGCTACAAGGCCCTGGGGGGCTGGTGGGCTCCCCCTTCCTGTTTTCCATAATTCCCGGTCCTGGTGGACATGCAGTATTGTCCCTCAAATGCCTGTGGCTGTGGGTCTTCCAACTGCAAGACTGAAGTTCTCATGTTTGTGGGGAACCCTTTTGGAAAGCCATGTCCTCCTTCACAAGGATGAAGCAGTGAGCTCCTTGTCCATGGGAGGGGGATTCCTGCCCCGCTGTCCCACCATTCACCCCACTGACCCCGGTGCTCTGCTAGCCTGTGCCCAAGCAGTTCCACCCCGAGGTGTTCCTGCCAAGCCATCACAGGGGTCTCTGCTATCCCTGTGGGTCTCTGGATAGATCCCAACCCTGGACACCTCTGCAGCACCCCTCACAGGTGGGCAGCAACAGGTCCCCACACAAACTCTCCTTGATGGGGTGTGCATTGACAGGTCCCCACACGGCCCCCTCCTCCACCCATGACCCCTCCACGGTGGGGGGCACATGGTGGGTCCCCACATAGATCCCTTTTTCCTGTGATCCCTCCATGCCAGGGGCGTGCACAGTGAGTCACTCATGGAACCCAGAGTGGGTCCCCATGCAGCCCCCACATCTGTGTCTCAGTGGGTCCCCATGCAGCTCCCTCCACCCACCCGTTGCATGGTGGGCCCCCAAGGAGCCCCCTCCACATGTGACACGGGGAACCCCACTGCAGCCCCCTCCAACCATTGCACAAAGGGTCCCACCACAGTCCCTTCCACCCGTGGCACGGCTGATCCCCTTGCATCATCCTCCAGCCGTATCACAGTGGGTCCCCACGCAGTCCCCTCCACCCGTTCATTTCACAGCTGGTCCCCTCGCATGTCCCTAATCCGTGTCACAGCATGTACCCTCCACTCCCTTCACCCATGTCATGGCATGTCCTTCCGCAGCCCCTCCACCGGTGACACAGTGGATCCCCCTGCATCCCCCTCCACTGGTGGCACCGCGTGGTCCCCCTGCAGCCTCTACACCCCTGACACGGTGTGTGCCCCTACAGCCCCTCCACCCACCGCCACTCCCCACAGCAAATCCCCCCCTCCCCCCGTGTCCCAGGCGGTCCCTCCCATCACACTCCACCCATGTCACCGTGGATGCTCGTGCAGCCTCTCCGCCCGTGTCACGGCGGGTCCCCCTGTAGCCCCCTCACCATGTCACAGCCGCTCCCCCCACATCCCACATCCACTCGTGTCACCGTG
>VZTH01000432.1:4059-46279 GCA_013397815.1 Aleadryas rufinucha
CCCAGCTCCATTCAGAACACACCGGCCTGCTGGAACCTGGGAAAAAATCTGGGAACTGACCAACAAACAGCACAGAGAAATCTAAAAGCATCACACTGTGGCTGTGGGTAGAGCTGCAGATGCCATGACCGGCCTGACACACAATGGCAAGGCTTAGGAACCCAAAGAGCACAGCAGCAGCCCTGCCCTGAACTGAGTAACGCTGCTCCCAGTGCCAGCACTGGAGAGTGGGACACAGCGTAGGATGAGGATATGTAGGATAGGAGAGGAATACCCAATATAGTAGAGGAACACCCGGTAAAGGACAGGAATACCCAGTATGCCCCAGGAGCACCCAATATCTGAGCAGAACACCCAGCACACGAGAGGAACACTCAGTACACTAGAGGACTACCCAGTACAGAAGCAGCATACCCAGTACACAGATGAATCCACTGGGAGAGCCCAGTCTCCTGACTGCAGGCTGGGCTGCATCTGCTCCTGCTGCCCAGAAGAACTGGTGGTGGCTGTGGACCCATCCCTGGTGGGTTCCTGTGAAACCCCCCAGGCTGGTCACCCTCCACTGCTCGCCTGGGCTGGGCACTGCTGAGGTTCCATCCCTCCTCACCCAGCCGAGCTCCCAATGGGATGTTCCACACGCAGCCCTGCTCCCCACAGAGCAAACAGAGCTCAGCCGTGACAGTCACACTCAGTGATCATTTCTGGGGTTTTTAACTGGAATATCCCTGGAGCTGAAACGATGCTGTTTGCGCAGACAGCAGCAGTAGCAGGGCACTGGGCTCTGACAATATAAAATAGATATTGTTAAAAGCCACTTAAGCCTTTCCATGGGAGGATTGTGGACCCCTGGAGCAGAGCCCAGGGGATGGCCCTTTATTGCCATCGTGACCAGGTCAGTTACTCCAGAACCCAGCAAATTATTTATGAGGTGGTTGGCCTGTTAAAACATTAACACATCCATCACCTTGCTGCTGATCCTGCTCCTGCCTTCACGGCACTGTGTTGGGCTCGGGAATTTACTGGCTGTTGATTTGCTCCAAAGCTGCATTTGGAAGAAAATCCCCACACCCAGCTCTCACTGTGACAGAGTTACAGCAGGACCTGCCGGCTTCTCCAAAATCCCTGAGACTATTTTCCCTTCTGGTTCTGTTTTTACTCCTGTTGCTTTGTTGAATGGTTTAAACAAAGGCACAAATTGCATCTTTAATTTGCAGAGAAACCTTGGAGCAATAAAAATCAAATTTAGCCATTACCATCGGAATCTCGACCTGCCCTTTAAGTGCAAGTGCTGGTGGTGGGAGCGGGATGAGCCAGCCCAGCCTCTCCTTTGAAAGTGATAAAGCATTGAATCTGGAGGATAAATGGGCTGTTACGGCTGTGGGCACCCCATGGTGACAATCCAGCAGGGAGAGGCAGATAGTGCTTCCCTGGAAGTGGGGGCATTTATTTCTGTCTGTCAGGACACAGGAAAGATGGAGAACATACAAGGAATGGGAATTAGTGTCTTAATCTACTGTTTTTACTCTCGTCCCTTTTTTCAATGCCTTTGGCTACTCATTTTCCTGCATCTGATATTTTATTATCACGTCTTTTATGACATTTCCAGATACTTATTAAATCAAAAGGGAGAACTCTGCTTTGTGTGCTGATGGTTTGATGGGGATCCCGGAGACCCGGTGGAGTGGCTGGGGATGCCTGGAGAGGGGTGTCTGGACTCAGCTGTCCCCTGGCTGGTGAGGAGCCCAGAGAGGGGAGCGGGTGCCCCAGCCCTGCACGTTTGAGTGAGAGAAGCAGGAGGAGGAATAAAACCACAGTCCAAGGAGCGCTGGGCAGACAGAAAACCACAGTCCAAGGAGTGCTGGGCAGACCCAGGCAGCTCAACCCACTCCTCTTGCCACAGCCCCTCTGGCTGGGGGCCCATCCATCCCTGTCCCACACCAGGTCAAAGACTGCGTGAGCCGTCCCCAGGACCGGCTGCTGTCCCCTCTGTGACGGACAAAGACCTGCTGCAAAGGGGCAAGGAAGAAGCTGCTCTCCATGTCCACTGTGGACAGGTCAGGAAACAGCTGGTGTGGATCCCTGTGAGGACACTCAGCTTTAGCAGAATGGGTTGTGCCAAACCTGCAAGTCCATCGTGGTCCGTCCTCCTGAGGCAGGAGTCAGGGTGAGGCTGCATCCCGTGGGCTCCTCCCCCTGCTGTCAGCAGCCCCAAGGAGCCCTGCATGTCAGCCACAGTGTAATGCACACGGCAGGGACAGCCTGCTCACCCCAACCCCATCCCCTCTGGACTCCCTGGGCTGCATGCAGCAAACTCAGTGTTTGGTGGGGGTCTTAATTACCGACCATTTGTTCACAGTCTCTGATGAACTCGTTCTTAATTCTCTGAGCTGTCCATGTCCTGTGCTTCCTTGACTCTGGCTTTTGTAAGGGCTGGGAAACTTGGGGTCCTGGACAGGTCTGTCAGCAGAGTCCTGGTGTCCTGCAGAGTTCAGCTCTCACGTTTGAAGGTTTAGTGTTGGCAGCACATGCAGCTCTGGAGCAAACTCAGAAGCAGAAATGGCTGTGGGAGCCACGCAGCACAAAGTCCGTGTGGATGGAGCACCTGGGAGGACTGCAGTGTGATTGTCAGGAAGGTCCTGTGGGAAGATTTTGAGGAAAGGTCTGGTTGCTGGTCCTGGAGGAAGGTCCTGGAGAAAGGTCCTGGTGGAAGGTCCCTGGTGGTGGCACCCAGCTGGCTGCTGGAGGGTGGCTGCCCCCTCTCTTTGCATCAGGTATCTTCCCAGCTCTGTGGCTCCCAGTTCCTTAAGAGAGATCAGCACATGAACTGCACTGGAAGCAGCAATAGAGCCTGGAAGAGAAGCACCTGGGGGCAGCCCTGAAGCTCATGATCCACGGGGAGCAATGGGAGCAGAGCACAGAGTGACAGGGCTGGGCCCACTGCTGTCAGCCCCAGGGGTGGGAGGGAAGTAACAGGAGTGAGGAGGAGGAGAGGGGAGGAAGTCTCCCTGCATGGGGTGGCTCTGGCTTTGTGAGTTGAGGAGCTGCTGCAGTGGCTCCCACTTACCAGCCAGCACAGCTGGTGCACAGCTGGAGGTTTGCAGCCAGCCCTGAGCCCTGAGACACGATGCCAACATCCTGGCACCTGCCAGGAGCTGTGCCCACGGCCTCAGGTGAGACCCCATGGGCAGGATGTGGGACACGGGGGCTGCACAGCATGTGGGGGTGCCAAGCTGGCACTGAGGCTTCCACTACATCCTCTCCCTCATACTTATCTGACTTCTACCACAGGGGAACATTGACAGGAGCAGGTTTTGATGGGAGCAGAATTCCTGCCATGGAAGTATTACAGAGCCAATTAAACACAATAAAAATCCAGAATGTGAGCGAAGTGCTGCGGGAGAGCAGAGGAGCGAGCGGGGGCCGGTGACTGGTTGGTGTGCTCAGGGACAGCCAGGCAGAGGCAATCTGTGTGAGCAGCAGGGAAAAATCATCCTCCAGCAGCGCCACCGCGGTCCCTCCGATGGAATTAAACAGGAGCCGGACTTGGGAGCAGCAGCAAACGTGAGAGCAGGGCAGGGCGGACGCCGGTGCCAATTAAAAGCCTGCGGAGCTCATTCCCCCAGATGGCAAATCCCGACTCCAAACACGAGCCCGTGTTTGCCGAAGCCGCCGCCGCACATTCCAGGCGCGCACAAGGCGCCCGGCCGGGACGCCGGGTGATTGGCAGCCGCATTCAGCAGCGCTCAGAAAACCCTTTCTCTGCTGTTCCAGCAAGATCCTCAGAGATGCCTCTGCAACATATGGCTCCCTTCAGTGGCACAAAGGACTCGCAGCGGCCCAGGAATGCCCCGAGTGTTAAATACGGGATCACAGCCGCTACAGCGCCGCACCGGAACGGCAGCTCCTATCGGTGTCAGCCCCAAAGAGCTTTCGTGAATAATTAGTTCAAGGACAGAAAATATGAAGTTGTTGCTGGCGGTTAAGCCTGCGGCGGGTGCGAGCGATGCGCGGGGCCGGCCATTGCCGCCGTGCCCCGGCGCCCCTGGGCGCTCTCCCCTGCTCCCCGTTCCTGCCCTGACAATGGGGGAACAAAGGCCGAGCCGGCACAGGGCAGTAATTCATTCCCACCCCGGCACGCAGCTGCCCTCTCCCAGCACGGCTGCCAGCCGCCCCAGACACGATTCACCCGGCCTCTGTTCCCATGGTCTCCAGGGAGATGGAGATGGACCTGCATCCTAATGATGGGCGGCCGGCAGCGCCCGCAGCCCTTTCCCGGCACCGGCGCTCCCGGCATTACAGATTCAGCCCCAGTTCCCGCACAGCAGCGATCGGGGGAGAGTGGGTGGTCCCATCCCAGCGGGGACATCAGCAGGGCATCACTGAGGAGTGGCAAGGCGTCGGGTGACCACTAAAATAAAACCTGCATTGTCTGAGAGCTGCCGCTTCGGGACTGGCAACCCAGCATCACCGCTGAGCACCTGGCAACAAGCGCCCTTGGATGCAGAGGAAGAGGAACCAGCCCCCCAAACCCACCCACGCAGGACACGCCACGGTTTAAACCCCGGCACGGAGGCAGCAGAGCCAGCGGCCATGGAGCGCCCTGACCCCCGCCCCGAGGAGCCCTTTGTGGAGCACCAGGACATCGGGAGGCCGGAGACTCGGACACGCGCCGGAGAACCCGCCCCGCCCTCACGCCTGACCCCTGCCCGAGCCCCAGGGCAGCCGCGGGGCCGGGGCCGCTCCCGCGGTGCGAGGCCGCAGGCGGCGGAGCCCACGCGTGCCCCGCATGGTAATGAACCACGCGGCTGCGCCAATTAATTGCTGGAAGTATCTGCTCACTCACCGAATGGGGAGCCGTGGTGCCGGCGCGGAGGGCAGGGCTTGGCAGCGCCGCGGCGGCACGGAGCAGGTACGGCTCCGCCACGCCGGGCAGGTGAAGGCAGAGACAAACCTGCTGGTATTTTTCGTGTTTAAAAAAAATTTTTTTTTTGAGCTCACGTAACATTTAGGGTCACATGCTGCATCGGTCACACCATCGTGTGCTGGGGTCAGGGCTCACGTGATGAGCAAACCTGAGGAAGTGCCACCACGACCCATTTTACATTGACCCTAAAAAACTTAGTTGAAAAAACCTAATTTATAAAGGGGTTAATGAAATAATTAATTTTCGAAGCAGGCTTCTAACCTTTAGGACCAAATAATTTCGAGGGGAGGGGGCGGGAGAGCAAGAGATGGGAATGAAGTGCCAAGATTTTGATGAATATTTAATACACCCTCCACGCTCCTCAGCAGCTCCCGCACTTGGAGCAGCGCCAGCACGGGCTGAATCCATCCTTTGTTAATAAGCAAATCCACGCTACTCTTGTGGGTTGGTGTTTGTGCCTCAATCAAGCTGGAATCTGTCACAGCGGCTCGGGAGGGACATGGGACTCAATGAGCACCCACCCTGGACACCTCCCCATGGCTGGACAAGGCACCGGGCTGGGCCCCACCCTGTCACCCCTATTGAACCATAATATATCTACATGCACACATTTATATTTTAAAATGTCTATGTATGTATTTTTTCCCCAGCCAGAAATAGCACAGGATACTTCCAAAGGCTCGTTCCTGCCGTATCAAGAGCAGAATTTTGCGTTGTTTGAAATTGTCTTAATTTCAAGCAGAAAATAGCAGGGCACGTACGTTTCTGCAATTCCACAAACAAATATCTCCCCCCTCCCCACCTGACCGACCTTCCCTTGATGGGACCGGAGGGGCTGCTCACGCTATCGGCAACAACAGGATTGTCGCGACGTCCCAAGTGCAGGCACAGGTAGGGCACAGGGATGTGAGATTCGGTCTGAGGACAAGGTTACAAACCAGCCATGGCCCCACTGGGCATCAATGGGCTGGAATTCCACCCCAGTTCTGCCTGCACACTGATGTACAGATCAGGGAAATGAATAGGAAAAATTTCCCTCTGGAAATCCAGCAGTGCAGCAAAATCAGAAACCCCAGCTCTGTGGAGAGGGTCGAGGTCCGGCCCTGGAGTGTGTCAGTGGGGAGGCTGTGGGTACCTGCCAGCCCTCCTCACTCACAATTAGTTTAACTAATTGGGCAACAGCTCCAGCATAACTCCCTCGATTCCTCCACCCATCGGCTGTTCTGCATTCCGGATGGATGCGCGCTGCAGTGTGCGCATGGTGAGCCGGGGCTTCATTGGCATTCCCGGCACATGGAGCCGCGGGAGAGGGCTGGCTGCAGCTACGGGCTCTGGAGAACTGCGGTGAGGGAACACCCCACTGGCCACATGCCAGGGAAAAGGGGAAGAGAGAGAGAGAGACAAACCCATTTTTCATGTTGTGTTCTGTCAGCTCGTGCATAGCGGGGAGCGGGGGTCCTGCACAGGGTGCTGGGCAGCTCCTGGCACCAGCAGCACTAGCACAGGGTTTGTTAGAGCAGTGGTGGCTGTGCCAGAGCTGGTAGCACAAAAAGGGTAGGATTTAACACCTCTGGTGCTGTCAGCATAGGGCGAGTTGGTTCAGGGGGAGCTGAAGACCCCAGAGTGGGGTCCCTGGAGTGCTGTCCACACCTCCCTCCATGCCCAGGCTGTGGATGGAGTGGGAGCTGGTTTCAGTCCCCTCCCCACACTGCTGGAATGTCTAGGACCTGGTGGACACAACCAAAACCAGAGTGTCGGGCTCCTGCACATCCCACACCTCTGCCCTGGCCGAGCCCTGGTAACTGTGCCAGCCCGTCCCACACTGGTGGCTCAGCCGATGTCCTGCGCCACACCCCGGCCTCGTGGCTGGACAGTCCCGGCGCCACCAGCCGGACCTGGGCCAGGGTGATGCCAGGATGAGGCTGGCAGCAGAGCTGGGCACAGCTGCACCAGAGAACAGTCGAATGGTGGGGACATCTCACCTTCCTGCCCTGCCCGAGCACGGCCTCTCCTCTCTGGGAGCGGGGCTCCGGCATGTGGCCGGCGCTGCCCCAGCACCAACCAAGCCAGGCTGGGAGCCGGCTCATCCCTGGAGGCGACAGGAAGCGGCCGGCAGAATTCCCGGCATTTCCAGGAGCTTTTCTTCCCTTTTAGCAGAGATGAAGGAGTGCTCTGGCTTCATCTGTCACTCTGGTGCTGCTGTGCAGAGCTGTCGGTGCCGGGTTGTGTCCTTGAGACACAGATCAGTGCCATCTGGGCAAAGTGCCACGAGATCCCTGGAGACTGGGGAGTTCTGCACCACGTCCAGAGCTTCATGGAGCATCCAGAGCCTCACGGAGCACCGAGCATGCCGTGATCAACAACCATTAACTGCTTTGTGGCCGGGGCGAAGCACGGAGCAGAGGGTGCACAGGGGAGGCTGGGCAGGGAGCAGGGGGCTGGCACTGTTAACCCCACACCAGGGGTCCCTCTGCAGCGGCACGAGGGTCCAGCACAGGGGTGCCCATGGGAGTGATCCCAGCCCCTGTGACTCCTGACAGACCTGGACCTGAAACTGAAATTGTTCCATTTCTTCTGCCAGACATCCACCCTGGCCACCTTCATGTGAGACCAAGACCACCTTTAAAATGAGGCTTCGAGCACCTCTTACCTGTTCCTCTCTGCTCCCAAGATCCCTGGTTACATCTTCCTGGGCACGATTTGCCAATTCTTCCATTACCTACATGGAAAGGCAGCACAAGTGCACTTTGCTGGAGCGTGGTGGGTCTCTCCTTGCTCTGCAGCCAGCAGGGCAGCTGAAGGGGCTCATGGGGGTGCAGAGCCCAGCCCCAGTGGCTGCCCCCAGGCTCGGACACATGGACTCCCTTGCCCCTGGTGCCCAAGGCCAGGTTGGATGAGGCTTGGAGCAGCCTGTTCTAGTAGAAGGTGTCCCTTGGCAGGGGAGCGGAGCTGGATGGTCTGTAAAGGTTTCTTCCAACCCCAACCAGTTTGTGATTCTCTGAGCCCCTGCCAGGCCCTACAAGAATTAGCAATGCTAATGGAATGGATTTCACCGGATCTCCCTAAATTAGAAAGGTTTTTAGAAGGCAAGTAGTTTTGCACTTACCCTCGAGAGCAGCTCTGATGTGGAGGTTCCTTTTCCCTCGCTTGGAACTTTACATCCCAATGTCACGTGCTAAGGCAGAAGAAGTGACATGTTGAGATCTCTCTGGAGGGGTGGGGACATGCCCTGCACAGACCCAGGTCCTGGCAGCACCAGCAGAGGGTGCCAGGCACAGGGCCCCTCTCCTGCCCTCCCAGCAAAGGCTGCACGCAGCATCCATTTGCCCATCCAGGACCCCATTCCCACTGCCCCACATCTCGCCAGTGACAGTCACTGGAGCTGGGCACATGGAGGATCCGCTGCATCTAATTAAAACATTTATCCAGTTAATTACTGATAATCATGCATTTTCCTCTCTAATCCAGGCTCCAGCAAAGCTTGTGCTGAGGACAGCAAAGCAAAATGCTTTGTTTCCAGTAGTTTTTTAGAATTAAAAAGCTCAGTTTGTCTTAACATGACACCAACAGGCAGCACAGCATTCCTGGGCTCCAGCCCATGCTTCCCAGACATCCCTGCAGTCACAGACCAGGAGATTCAATTATCCGGCAGAACACGTCCCAGAGGCACCCAGATAATTGCAAACATAAGTACAAAATCTGCTACTAATTATTAAAGAAACACCAAATAAGGAAACCGAGTGATAGAAAAGTTGCTGCTGGTGCAGAGACCACCCCCACATGCTGGAAGGGCAGCGTGTCCCAAGGGCGTCCCTGCCCTGGTGGGACCCTCAAACCCTGCTGGGCTGGGGGAGAGGCACTGCCGCAGCCCTGAGCCTGTCATGGGCCCCTTGCTTCCCAAGAAAGGCTGTTCCATCACCTAACACAGTGCCACAGGCTGAACACCCCCAACTCTCCCAAACTATCTCCACAGGTTTTAGATGTGATTTAAAAAATGAAAAAAGAAGAAAATAAATGAACGAGGACCAACCCCACAGGTGGATTTGAAATGAGACTTCACCACTGTTGGTTAGTGCTGTCAATATTCACCAACTGCTCCCACCCCTGGAGTTCAGCTCTCTTTTCTCCCCAGTTTTCCAAGCTCAGCCATTCATCCTGCCCATGATTCAGGTGCTCTTTGGATCCGTTCTCCCTTTGCCTCACAAACTCCTCAAGGAACTGGAGCTCTGCCTGGCTGCAGGATGGTCACAGCCGAGCCCTTCAGCCCTGCCAGGCCCCCACAAGTGATGCTGGAGGTGTATTTGGAAACATCCCCACAGCTCCTGTTTCCCTCCCTGTGGCCAGAGGGCCATCCCTTGGCATGGAGCACGCTCCTGGCCGGGGCAGAAGGATGCTCTCAGCAATGATGCTCCACACACTGCTGTGTGAGGGGCTTGGAAGGCAGCCCACATTTGAGGGCTCCTAAAGGGAAAGCAGCTTCTCCCTGACAGCGTTTTGGCAAAAACAGTGTTACTTAAACACAACAGTTTATTCAGTCAAAGTAAACAATAATTAAACAAACCCAATTAAAATCAGGAATGCTCCAAAATATTCTCATAAGTGTCTGAGCACTTAATTCAGCTCCTTGTGGGAGGAGCATGGGCTTATTTCAGGGCTGGAGGGTTTGGTGCTGGGAATGTGGCCAGTGACCACCAGGCAGTGGTGGGGTGGGGTGGGGTGGGAGTGCCTCTGCATCCTCCCCAGCTTGGGCTGCTGCTGTCAGCCCAGCTCAGCCTCCCAGTGCAGTTTGCTCCTGGTCCTCAGGGTCCCCAGCCCTGGCTCCTGGGCTACCCCATGCCCACGGGGCGGGGCAGAGCTGCCCTTGTCCCCACCTCTGCCCCATGTCCTGGGTTAGAAGCAGCCGGAATACATACACAGGACTTGGCCAAACAGCCAGGGAGGGATCCCCAAATCCTCTGATTCCAGACCCAAGCACATCCACTCCTGCTGGGCTGTGGGGACAGGGGACACACGAGTGCATCCCAGCCCTGAGGCACAGCTCTTCAGCAGGATGTGTGTCAAACAGGACTTAATTATATCTCCACGGTGACTTTTCCCCCATGTCCTAATTTCCCTGCATCCTCAAAACAACGTGGAGTGTCTTCATCTGCGGTGCAGAGCGTTTCGTTAGCTCAGGCCTCCCGTGCTGGGCAAGGCTCTCTCCTTCCATCAGCATAATCACATAATGATAAAACCAATGAAAACACTCTTTTTGAGAGCATCCTTAGGAAGCCCGGGATCCTGGAGAGCTGCCAGCTGCCCTCGGGGCAGGGCTGCGGGCAGGGAGTTCCCGCCTCGGTCTCTGCTTCGGTTCTCAGCTGGCAGAACATTGCTGAAGGCCGCTGGCTGGGGAACCACAAATGTCACCCACGTTTGCACACATCTTTTATCTGTTTTCCTGTGAAAACATCACGATATGCCTGTGCTGCTGGCAACGCTCAAAGCAAAACAAAGCAAAACAAAGCAAAACAAAGCAAAACAAAGCAAAACAAAGCAAAACATCGCCTCTCTGGCAGCTCCCAACTCCAGGAGCTGGGGGCGATGCCAAGGCTGCGAGGCAGGGCTGACCTGCGTGGTCCCCTGGGGGAGCACCGAAGGCACGGGCTGAGCCCCAGCAGCTCCCAGGAGGCCGGTGCCTCTCACACCCCCGGCCGCGGTGCCGCTGTGCACAGCCGGATCACTCAGTCGTCGCTTGGCCTCGTGTCACCAACCCAGCGCCAGCGAGCCCGACAAATAACTGTTTGCAGCTGTCATTAGCTGAAAACAAGGCGAATCTGCATATGCTTAGTCTTAATTAGGCAGCTTGGCAAGGAGCCCTCGCTCGCTGCTACCAAACAGCCATTTCGCTCACAAAAGGGTGACAGCAGCCCCGGCGTGTGCACACACAGACACACACACAGAGTGGATGGACAAACGCCGGCGAAGCCTCATCCTGTCCCGGCCCCACGGAGGGCACCCGGCCGGAGCTGCCCCATCCACATCCCCAGCCCGGGACGCACGACAGCGATGGCGGAGCTGATGGGAATAAAACCCGAGGAATTTCGCCCCTCAATGCACCATCGCTAATTACTCAACTCTCATTTACCTCTCAAAGGCACGGGCGTTGGCAGAGCTCTCGGGGGCATTTCCATGGAGGGCGAGGAGGAGGAGAGCCCGTTTGGAGGGACCCGCCGGGGCGGGCTCTGGCAGCAGCCTGGCGCGGGAGCGGCGCTGGATTAGAGCTTGGAATTTGCGAGCAAAGCCCTCGCTCCGTGGGAAGGGAAACCGGGTCACGGGCTCGGCAGCGACGCGTTGTCCCCTCGTGCCCGGCGCTGACGTCAGCCCGGCGAGCGGGGCAGCACCGTGCCACAAGCGCCCGAGCTCCGCACAGCATCTTCCTCTTCATCACCATCCTCCTCCTCCAAAACCCTCCCGGTGCCGCCGCTGCCCAGAGGAGCCAGGCACGGCCCAGCGGGTGTTGCTCCATTGTCGTGCGCACCAACACAGCCGTGACGGCTCTGCCAAGGTGCCACCACTCGCCACGGAGCCGTTACTGTCCCCAGGGGCACCGCGGTTCACTTGGGCACCCACACTGCCGGCAGGCTGGGGCACCGGGGCCCATGTAACCCCGGGGATGGGCTGCAAGTAAACGCCTGGAGAGCCACCAAATCTGTAGCAAAAGCAGCTCCAAAGGCAGATTTTGGACAAAGCCATCCTGTTATTCCTAACCTGATGCCCCCCTGGACATGGCAGTGCCAAGTGCCTGTGCTGCCTTTGCAGTGCCTGATTCCAAACTTTATCAATTTACAGCACATTCTGCACAGAAGGGAACTAACGGCTGGGAATCACCGAAACATTTCACTTTTAACTGAACTAGAGTCTGAGATTATGTAACAGGGAGGCCAAATGAAAGACATTGACACCCAAGAAAACTCCTCTACTTGCCGTCCTGAGGCTAACACCGGTGCAGAGCTGCGGCCCAGCGCGGCCACGCCACTAAACCTCTTCAACACCTCAAGAGGTTGAATTGGGCATTAGGACAGACTTCAACAGCAGCTTTCCAGCACAAGGTTATATAAAAATACATAATATTACTGGGTTTACGGAGCTATTCCATTAAAAAAGTTCAGAATTTGATTTCAGTGCAAGTTTACTCATTAACTTGAATCTCAATAATAAAAGCGCTTAACACATGTCAGCTCAAGAATCCCATTTCCCTGATTCCTGAATTTTCAATTTCATTAGGCCAAAGCACACAGAGAAGTCCAAAATCAACCCTGTTTTCCAGCCTCATCCTCGTAAGCACAGACCGTGCCATGGGAGACTTCGAGGGTGCTTTTCCTGTGCTCCCACCCTGCCCTCCACACAGCAAACCCCTGCCAAGCACCTGTAACACCATCACCCACCTGTGCTTTTTCATTCTGGAAAGCAAAAATGGGAGCAGATGAACTGGAAACCTGCTTTTTCTTGGGCAGAAAACACCTGGAATTCACCAGGAAGGCCTGACATTAAAAGGCACAAAGTCCTGGCAGTGAAATTCAGCAGTGATCCTGGTGTGCTCGTTTTACCTTTCAGGATGCTCCATCTCTGACCCAGGATGTCTGAGGTGCCTGCTCACCCCCAGGAGAACCAGGATGAACGTCCCTATTTTACCACTTCTGTGCTGCTTAGCCCTCAGGATGGCACCACTGCATGGTGACACTTTCTGCCAGCAGGAAATGCTGCTTCCCCATACAGTACTACCACACCAAACTCTGGGCAAATCCCATGGCCAAGGGCTGTCACTGCTCAATCCAGTGGTCACGGGGATATCATGCCCTTAATGACACCCATTTCCCCCTGTGCTGGCTTTGATGGCTGAGCAACCCCCCCACTGCCACCTCTTTGTTAAAATTACATCTTAAAATTATCCAGCTAGTAATTTCCATCTCCTATCTCTCCTGTCACTGCTCAGAGCAAGATCCTGCCTTTCCAGGCTTCCCTGTCCGGCCCCTTCTGAGCCCCACATATCACAGAGGGGTCAGGGCTGTCAGGTGTTACCCCATATCCAACACCAACCAGAAAGTTCTGTTTAACACATCAACACCTGGTGAGCAGCATTGGAAGAGAAAATGCAAATTACAGAGAGTTTAACCCCTGTGTGCAAATGTGTGCTGGCAAATTCTGGACTGGTTTCAGCAGGAAGGGACCTTAATGACCACACAGTTCCAATCCCAAGGGACAACAGCTTTCCAAACAAACTGGAACAAAGCAGCCACATGACAGCTTCATATGTAACGTTACCATAAGCAGTCAGTGCCAGCTCTAAGAGGGGCTGCGGCTTTGGGGCCACATCCCACATTCTACCCTACAAACCCCTAGCTCCGTGGCACATTGAGCAGCATACCACCCCCAGCACCTCCTCCCCCTCCAGCAGGGCAGGTCCTGCCAGTTTTTCCAAAATTAAAGCCCTTCGTAAGTTATTTTTCCCACACAATAGCTCCCAGCAAGCTTTTTCTCTGGCGCTACTGTTAGAATCCTGGAATGGTTTGGGCTGGAAGAACCTTAAAGCCCACCCAAGTCCCACGCCTCTGCCCTGAGCGGGGACACCTTCCACTAGACCAGGCTGCTCCAAGCCCCATCCAAGCTGGCCTTGGACACTTCCAGGAATGGGAAGGGTTGGGATGCTCCCTGCTCATGTGCAACTCCCATTGGAAATCTCACATTCGGTCATTTACTGAAAACTTTTTTATTGTAATCAAAAAGTGACATAACAGGGCTGTAATGTATTCTGCATTTCATCCGCCGGTATTTGGTAACGGGTACCAGCTGCTTCTGCCAGGCAATTAAAAAAAACCCGAATGTGAAAATCTTCACAGTACAGTAAACTCCACCCAAACTAATTAATGGTGGTTAAAAAGAAGATGCCCCAGCAAAACCTTTCATGTTACATGGTCACAACTCACAATTCTGTACAAAATGTTCACTTTTATAAAGCTCTGATGTAAAAATCAAATAATCAAGCAGCAATATTTTAAGTGCAGCACAGGGTCTTTCATGTCATTATTTACAACGCTTGAAGTCGTTTACATTTTAACAAAATTCTTACAGATGACTTAGTAATTAAGTCATTTTTTCATTATCTGTCGGTTTATGTCGTGACAGATTTCACTTTTTGGTCATCTTTCTCTTTATCTTTGTTCTTCTTCGATTTTTTCTTCTTGTGTTTGTGTTTTTGGCTCTTTTCCAATTCTGTTTCATTTCCCACATGCTTCTTATGCTTCTTGTGTTTCTTGTGCTTCTTGTGTTTCTTCTTCTCTTTCTTCTTTTTCTTTTTCTTGCTGTCCTGACTCTCCCCTGAGCTGGCACTGCTGCTGTGGCTCCGTGTCTGGCTCTCGGAGGGGCTGTGGCTGCGGCTGCGGCTGATGCTGGGGCTGCTCTGGCTCTGGCTCCTGCCTGCCTCCGGCTGCTCGGTGGGAGCCGGGACCACCGCCTCCTCTTTCACCTTATCCACAGCCTTTTCCTTCACTTCCTTGGGTGTTTTCCCTGCAGCCTCCTCATCCTTTGCAGACACATTGCTCTCGCTGTCGCTCTCGTTGTAGTCTGGCACAAAGGCGGCCTCGTCGGTCTCGCGGGTGAGGTCGGACGAGAGGCGTGCGGCGCTGCTCACGGGTGGCTTCGGCTTCGCCGCGCCTTTATCGATCTGACCCGCCACGTTCTCCTTCTCCACTTTAACTTCTGGTGAGTCCTGTTTCACAGGTGGTTTATTCCCACCTGGTTCTTTCTCCTTATTGCTCTTGACTTCTGGTACGTGCTTCTCTTTCTCTTTCTCCTTCTCCTTCTCTTTCCCCGGGTTTTTATCCGGAGGTTTGTGTTCCTCGGCGGGGCGCTTGGAGTCATGCACAGCTTTGTGCTCCGTGGGCTTGCGCTCCCGCGGGGGGCTGTAGCTGCTCCGCTTGGCCTCCGCAGGGACCTTTTTGGGTGGCTCCACACGCTCCTCTCTCGGTTTGCTCTTCTGCACTGCTGTGGAGTCTCTGATCCGGGATGGGGAGTCTTTCCTCCGTGCTGATTCACTCTTCTCATCCCTGCGCTTGGAACTCGAATGCTCCCTGCTGCCATCATGGTCAGACTTCTTGTCTCGGTTGGGAGTGAAGTCCTTCGCAGCTGAGCCACGGCCACTATCATGTTTCTCTGAAGATCTGCCATCTTTGGAAGATTGAGATATAGTTTTTCCATTTCCTTGTTCAGCTGCACGTTCTAAGTGCTCTTTTTCTGGCTGAACACTGCTCTTCCTCTTCTCAGAACTGTCCTTGTCTGACAAAGAATGATCCCGGTCTTTGGTTTTGCCTTTTTCACTCGACACGGAACTTTTTGAACTCTTGGCATCGTGTTGGGCGCTTTCGTAACTCACCTCTTTTGCAGCTTTCTGTGTTTTCTCCAGAGGCTCTATCTCCTTTTCAGTGTGTTTGAGGGGGTTTGGTGCCTTTGCACTCACAGGTTTGATAACACTGGCGGGTTTTCCTACACTTGGGGGCACCTGGGTGGTGGATTTGATGTCCTCCTCTTCAGACTCAAAGTCATCTTTATCCCACTTGGATTGAGGGACCTGGATCATGATAATGACATCCTCAGCAGGGGCTGTTATGTCGTTGTTATACTCCTCCAGGGTCTTAATGACAGTTCGTTTGGTGTCTGGCTTCTCCTCAGGCTTCCTGACAGGGCTTCCCCCAGTGGAACTCGTGCTGGGAGGAAAAACACGGACATTAGTAACGGGATGCACACACAGACAGCTTTGGGTACATTTTATAAACTGGCTTGTGTTTCAATTCTAAATTCTCAGCATTTTTCCCAAGGATGTTCAATTAAGGGAACAGACAAGAAAAGGGCTGAGTCCAGTGGCTGAGATTATGAGCCATCAATTAATTTAGTATCTTGCTACTATATATTTAATTAACAAAGACACAAGATTATCAGATTAGGGACTGTCTGATCTGGTAATTCCTTCATGTCCTATTTCTCCCAATGGCAGATAAATTAGATATTCATTCTTCTTTCAACATGAAAGCAAGCAATTATGGAGAGGTACAGACAGCCAAAGTTTTATCCTCATGTCCCAGTGTTCTTCCTTAATAAAATGGACAATTTAAAAGCTTTTTAGATTACCAAGACACTATCTTAAGTCTCCAACAAATGTCTTAAATGTTTTGAGTTTGCGTCACCAACGAACTACCCCTATCAGCTTCCTGTGCAGTACAAACTGCTCGTTTTCCTTAACAACATGAGTTTGACCCACGTATAGTTTCACAAGGAAGATAATGGATTATTCCCTCATTTAGCACAAATTTAGCTGTTCCTTTCATTAGGCACCATGAAGAATTGGAGGGAGTGGAGAAGGAAAGAAAGAAAAGGAAAAGAACTGCCTGAGGTACCTGGTGTAATCCACAAGAGTCGAGCTAGCGCCATCAGCTGCCGTCACCTTCCTTCTTGCTTTTCCCTTTGCCTTTTCCGCTTTAACTTTGCTGCTGCTGGGCTCAGGTTTCTCCACAGCTTCTTTTCCAGGTGGCACATTTTCTCCGCTCACAATCTTTTTTCCAGTTTCTCGGTTAAGTTTAATCTTTTTGGACGGGTTGTTAAGAAAAGCAGCTTTATCCTTTTCTGGTGTCCGCTCTCCTCTTTCCCCCTCAGGCTCAGCCTTCCCCTTGGGTGATGTTTTCAATTCTGCAGTGTCCGGTTTAGAGGCCTTTGTGGAAGCGGCTTCATGTTCTTTATCAACCTTTTCCTCTGCTTTTCTTTTCCTTTTCTCAGGTTTGGCATCAGAAAGTTTGCTTTTCTCAGTAGGTTTTTTTGACTTCTCCTCCTTGCTGGAGGGCTTCTCTACCTTGGCTTCTTTAGGATGCTCTTTCTTTGCCTTCTCCTCCTTGGCTGGTCTGGTTTCTGGGTGATCCTTTGCCACTTTGGGATGAGCCTTCCGTGGGGTACCAAGAGCCTTCTCATCCTTCTGAGAGGAAGAGGTTTTAACACTGTCTGTCTTTGGCAGCTCTTCCTTGACTTTTTTCACAGGAGGTTCCGTTCGAGGAGATTTTTCACGATCGGGGTCTACCTTTTCCTGGGAAGCTTTAGCTGGTTTTGCTACATTGTCTTTCTTCGGAGCAGCCGCCACTTCAACTTTCCTTTTTGTCTTCTCAATCTTCGCTTTTGGCTTATCCTTCTCTTTTTTCTCCTTTTCAGACACTGGTTTAAAAGCAATGGAATCCGCTTCCATAGGCTCATCCCTTACAGGGGTGGCATCATCCCTGCTTGGCAGCATGAATAGAGAGTCTGTTTTAGCATCTTCTGTTGGAACTGGCTCTCTTGGTTTTCTTGCCCCTTCTAACAGCTCAACATTGGGAAATCCTTCATTCTCATCTCCTTTTCTTCTCTTCCGGTGTTTTTTATGTTTATTGCCTTTGCCATCTCCCAGTGGATTTTCCACCTCCTTCTCTTTTGATTTTGTAGGATCTTTGACGCCATGGCTCTCTCTCCCAGGCTTTTCAGGGTAGTTTCCAGCTATATTACGATTCCTGTGGCTCTGCCCAGCGGGATACTCCTCCCTCCGTCCCCGAGCATATGGTGAATTCTCTCGTCTGGTCCCAGGTGGGCCAAACCTTTCTGGAGAGAAGTTCTCTCTGTTCACCGGAGGCCGCGGCTGAGCACCCACGGCATAGCCCTTGTAAAACTTCTCGTACCACTCTCTGTAGTTCCTCTCCCACTCTCTGTATCTCTCCTTCTCAAAGGGGTCTCTGAAGTCCACTGAGCGGCCATAGTAAGCCTTCATGTCATACGGGGGGACCTCTCTGTAGCGGTTGAAGTACTCGCGCTCGGCCTCACCCTGCGGGACAGTCCGTTTGGTGGGGGACTGGCCTCTGAACACCGGAGACCTGGAGCGGGAGTGGTAGCGTCTGTATGGGGGCGAGCGGGAGCGGGAGCGGTGATAGCCATGGGACCGTGACCGGGAGCGGTAGTTCCGACTCTTCCCTTTGCCTCGTCTCTGATATGGCGGCGACCGCGAGTAGGAGCGGGAATGGGAGCGGCTAAAGGAGCGTGAGTAGGAGCGGGAGCGCGACGAACCTGAGCGTGACTTGGAGTAGGTGTACGAGCTTCTAGAGTAAGATGAAGCACTATAGGGAGACTTGGACCTTAAAAAAACACAACACAAAAAAAATAAATGAAGTTAATTCCAAACAGTCATTCTTCTCACATCTTTTCCTCCCACATTTACTTTTTCTCTCCTCTCCACATGCTTATGTCAAAGCTTCTTTCAGCTGCTGACATAAAGCTACTGCAAATTGAAGAACTTGATAACATGTAAAAGTTTCTGCTCACAAGACAGAACAGCTGCTGCTTTGTTAGTGTCAGAACACACAGAAGGGTCAGACTACTTCCACTCACTCAATCACATGAGCTACCAGAGCTACAGACAGATTTCAGGTGGTTACACTGGCCTCTACTGGTACAGGAACACTCACATTTGTCACTACTTGGCAACCACATGCAGTGCAAATAATTTTTGTTGCATTAAGATGCAAAAAGAGCAAATCTGAGTGGCTACAGTGCAGAATCAGACATCGAGAAAACACCACTTGGCCTGAAGACAGCAAAGCCCAAAGTTAAAACACCAGCTCGGTCTAGTTAACTTCACCCTTTTTTGGGAAATTGGACAGGATGCACAATCCTAATACTGCAAAGGACCTACAGACAGGCCTGTGGAATCCACACTGCCAGGCAGGTGCCCCAACAACGTCCGGCACATCCCTCCAGCTCTAACCAAGGCAAGTGACAGCATTGCAAGAAAAATCCCATCTAAAAGCTTCTAACCTCAGTCTCTAGTCACATGCCCCAGTGCCATGACTCTGGGAAAGCTCCTGATAGCAATGCTAACAACTACTCCTGTCCAAGGGATTTTTGGGGACAGAAAACAGCAGCTACCCTCAGGTTATTCTTCTACTATTTTTTAATGAATCATTTCACATGATTCATATGTTCATTAGCATCATTCCTCCTCTTCAAGTCCCTCACCAATTTCAGATTTCCCTTCAAATAAGTCTGAGTTTTTAATTCCCAAGAAAAATTTAACAACGTCAACAAACAAGTGAAAGCCCCCAGTCTGCAGTCCAGGTTCAAACATCTCATGTATCCACACGAGATGCACAGAAGCAGAAATAAGGACAATTTCTCTCACCTATCTCCTCCAAACTGCTTGGAGTGCTTGGTTACAATCAGAATAGCGAGACGCTGAAAATCCAGCCCTTACAGCTAGTCTGTTCCTGGCCTCCTCAGGGCTGTCAGGCAGTGAAGGACATCACTGCAGAGACACCTTAGCAAGACAGACCCTTAACACTCCTTAGTGCCTGCTGCCCAATGCTAATTCAGTCACCTGCAATCTCTGCCACACTGGAGTCAATAGCCTGCGTATGACACTCCTGTCACTGCTCATCCCTCAATCATCCAATCCATCTAATGACAGGGAGGTGGAGTGGAACTCCTCCTGATTCCTCTAGACAATCTGCTTCTCCATTACGGACATGTAAAGCAGTTACCTGGAAAACGAACGCCTACGCTCCTTTTGAATCTTTTTATATTCCATCAATTCCTTAGCAAAATCATTTGTAAACTCATCAAGTTTGGACTTTTTCTTTTCCCTGTTAAAATAAGTTTGACCTTTATTACAATTATAGTTTGACCTTTATTACAAAAGACATCAAGAAACAAAACATGGCCAATATGAGAAAATGTTTACTGCATGCAATGCAAAAGGTGAACATCCTATTTAAGCAAAAACAGTTCCTACAAGTTTTAGGAAAAGTTTTAGAATTACATTTGTCTTGGTTTAGCTTTGCATATTTACCATCTGCAATGAAAAAGTATATTGGAAGAAACACTACGTCCCTTTTGCTTAGGTCAGATGCACTTTAGTGTAACCGCAGTCCAATACGCTCCCCCGATACAGACATGAAAACAAGGCAACGTTAGCGAGCCAAATACTTACTCCTCTTTAAGCCTCCGTTGCTCTCTGTAAAACTCCTCCCTAGAGAGAGGAGGTGCTTGTGTCGTTGGGATGGTGTTTGAATGAGCCGCTGGCACTGCTGTTGGGACCCAAGCTGATGACATGTTTGCAGGAGCTGGGGGATATCCGGGAGGGGGGACAGTGTACCCAGCGGACGGAGGCTGCCCAGGTGGAAACTGAGGAGGAAACTGTGGTGGTGGTACCCCCGGAGGAAGAGGAAGTGCATGGGGTGGTGGAGGATACAAGGGAGGTGGAGGCACAGGCACAAAGACTGGTGCTGATGCTGGCAGTGATGGGGCCTGAGTCCTTTGGGCACGGTCACTGTGCGGGCGTCCTCGATTTGAACTTTAAAGAAACCCAAAAACACGTGTCACTGTTTGTCACAGCCTGCCCTGAGCGTACAGAGGAAAGCGAAGCGGCAGCACGGCGGGAGCACTCCTGGTTCTCACTGGTCTCCGGCTTTCTGTTCATTTGAGACTACACTCAGTCCTGGAGCCTCGTACTTGCCTTGCACATCCTCGCCCCAGCAGCTCCCTCAGCCTCCTCTCCTTACACTCAGCTTTGGGACTGTGGGTGAGGCTGCCATGAGACCCCCATCTCCCATGAGCCAAGCACCCACTGCTCCTCTGCCCCTCCTGGATGCACTTTGAGCTCCGCGCTCCCGAGCTTCCAAGCACTGCGCAGGAATTAACTCACCTCTCAGACCTCTCCTAATCTCTCCCACATTTGCTTCCTGAGCTCCTGCCTCACAATGTATTTGGCCTGTTCTTGTCCCTGAACTGTTTAATTCTTGTTTACTGGATTTGAGATTTTAGATAATCTGGGGGATGGATCCTGGATTTTGTTTTGATTTATCTTTCAGACTTTATAAAAGCAATGACCCTTACAACCTGGCTGCAACAAATCTTTAACAAATGAAGGACTAATTCGACACTGCAATAACAGATAAACAGGCTCCTCCCTCCAAAGAGAAAAAGCAGCTTGGCACTTTCAGATGACTAAACTGCAGAAATATAAAACTGCCATAAAAATAACAGCCTCTAATTTTTCAATAATTTGCTCAATCAGTATCAACTAAGTTGTTAAAGAAAGAATGTTGGAGGCTGATTTCTACTGGGAAATCAATTTCTTCAGCCCTATTCAGTCAGTAATCAAAAGAGTGCTTTTCCATCTGATCTTTTAATTACATTTAATTTTTATATATAATTTTGGTTTCCTCAAAAAGTGTTCATTATTCAGAATCTTCTTTTCAATTATGTACTGGAGTTTTATTTTTCAATAATCTTACTGTAAGCACAGGTCTCCTTTGTTAAAGCTAATTTAAATTAAGCCACTTGAAAATTAATTACCACTTGTATTCTCCACAACTATTATTTCATTATAAATCAGCTGTTGTCTAAGTGATGTGTTACAGACTAATTTAACCAGTTACAACTAGTAATACATTGAATTTCTGTTGAATACTTACAGTTCCCAGCCTGGCCTGCGAAGTGCACCAGCTCTCATTGGATGCCCTGTTGCAGCGGGGACAGGAAAACAATTCCCAGTAAGTTTATCTGAAGACAATTTTTTAGAAGAAATTCTAAAGTTGTAGTTTCTTACCAGTTGTGGGTATTGATTGTCCTTGAGGGCCCAGAAGACTTGGTATTGCTGGTTGTCTCAGTACAGGAACCTGATAGCCCTTGGGAATAAATGCAAACAGTCACAAAAAAAGCTCTACTAGAACATAAGAATCATTGTATGTGTTGAAATAAAATTTACCTTCTCTTCCAACAAACTGCTGATTGACAAAGGGGAAGATTTGGAAAGCTCAGCAGCAGTCATCAGAGCAGGAGGCAAAACAGCATCAGCATCGCTAGAAAACCAACACATTTTTATTACTGAAACACTGCTTTGAAGTGAAATATATTTTGAAATATATAGTCCAAGGAGAGAAAAGGCTGATTTCACTTAATGAAAAATAATTTTAAAATAATCACCAGATTTACACCTGTGAAGTTGGCAGGCTCCAGAGGAAGCACTGCTGAGGAGTATGCTTGGATATTGGCATTTAGAGAGGAAGCTCTCTGGAAAAATATTTGATTAAGCAGCACTTGAAAGGATGAGAATCCATATAACCCATGCATTGAACCTCAGCTCTGGAAGATGCAAGAACTGAAATTCCATTAGAAAATGTTTCTGTGCTGGTTCAGAGACTGCCTTAGAGGATCCTCTGAATCATGATCCTTGTACTGACGGCACAGCTGAGCCTGGCAGCCCTCCAGACACAGTGGTTCTGTGCATCCGAGGCAGCAGAGTTAAAGGCCTAAACACTGGTACAGATTTTACATGAAAGTATTATTTCTTCAGTACTAAACAGAAATTAATGAGACACTAAGATCTGATGGAACTAAATGGCTACTCTAGGAACGGCTGGCCACTTCAAATCAAAAACAGTCCCTCCTTCAGGGCAAACCTGTGCTGAATGACTGGTAAGGGAACCAAACAGAAATACTGCCAAGGAAGTTCTTGCATGAGGTACATGTTCTTACCAAAGTGTCCTCATTTTAAGGAAAAATGAAACCACAACTTCCACAATGACCTGCAGCTGTCACTAATGATACATAAGGTGCTAGCTCAAGAAAAATCTAACCTAAGCATTTTGATTTCTTTTGTTTTCCTGTTGATCTCCAGATTTCCTTACCGAAAAGGTCCATCTGGCTTTTCCCCACGGAGAGAAAGGGACACTGCTGGAGGGAGATCAGAGACAACCACAGAAGACGGATTCACTGGCAGCCCAGCTGCCATGGACGGCCCAGGGCCCAAGGATGAGAGGGCGGAGCGGGAAGCCAGGGAGGCCAACGGGATCATGAGCGGGTCCTGCTGCCTGGCCATGGCCGGCCGCATCAGCGGCTGCAGGTTGCGCGTTATCGTTTGCCGCATCAGGGGGGGCGGTGGCGGTGGTGGTGGCGGTGGCAGCTGCTGCTGCTGCTGTTGCTGCTGCTGCTGAATCTTACGGAGCCTTTTTGTGTAGCCAGTTTCATTTTTGAAGTTGTTGACAGCCTAGAGGTAGGGCAACATGTTTGAAAAGGTGATAATAAACTTCACTAGAAATATGAACAAAAGCATCCTTAGAGGAAAATCACTGTGTGTTCCTGTAAGTGCTGTTAATCCTAAACCAAACCAACACACAGCTATGAACACATTCCATGAAACTCTGGTATCAATGAGTGGTACCTCAGAGTCTCTGGATTGAAAGTACTTTGCTGTTAACACCCAATTTGAAAGTGAGGACATCCCATTAAACACAAGCGTGTCCTGAATTTGCCAATTGTCTCTAATGAGCTGTAGGCTTCTGTAAAAACAGATAATGTATTTGAAAAGTAAACTTAGCCTTGTTTAGTTCAGCCTTGCTTAAGGAGATCTAAATGAATATTTTCGTCCCTTTCAGCTCTTTACAAATAGATTTTTCTAACAAAGAGTTCAGGCTAAAGTCACCACATTACCTGGCGCAAAAACTTGTTGGCGATTAAAGCATCGGGAGAAACATCTGTCTGATGGCAGGTAGGGCACGTGTGTTCCTCAGACTCCAGCAGTGCTGTTCTAATACCTGAGAATACCAAAGTAGTTTTTAGACAAACTAAGTAAACTTTTTTGGTTCTCACTAATTACAAAAACATGATCAATGGGGAAATATCATTTTGAATGGAAAGCATGAAGCTGTAAATGTTCTATAGTGCAAAAAATTGGCACAGGAACAGGTTGCCCAGAGAATCTGTGGCATCCGTAGAAGTGTTCAAGGCCACGTTGGATGGGGCTTGGAGCAATTTGGTCTAGTGGAAGACCTCCCTGCCCATGGCAGGGGGGTTGGAATGAGATGAGCTTTAAGGTTCCTTCCAACCCAAACCATTCTGAAATTCTACAAAGATTTCTGGCACACAGCAGAGGCTTGATATTTCACCGCAGTAATATGTAAAGATGCAGAGCAGACTGGCATGTGACATGTCAACTGGTCTTTTTTCCACTCTAGTACAGCAAGAAGTCATTCATGTAAATGAATAAAACACATTTCACAAAACCATGAGGAGGTTTGAGTTCTGAAGGTTTTAACCAGCTCTAGGGAAGAATGTGGATGAAATGCCTCAATCTTGGTTCTTTGTAGGCTGCAGTAAGTGCCCAAAGTTGGAGACAGAATTCTGTGTGAGGGAAAGGGCTGTGGACAAAACAAATGCATTCAATATCTAATATTGTAACCATCCGCTCTAATATGCACTCCCCTCATCCTCTTCCTTCTGCAGGTAAAGAGGATTTAACCAGATACTTAAGGAGGGAAAAAAGCTTTCTGCCTTTTTTTTCCACCATCTACACAAGAAGAGTCTTTCCCTGTTCAGAACAGGCTGGAGAATTCAATACAACTAACACAGCAATTTCCTTATCTCCTATTTCTGCTCTCAGAAGATCAAATTTGATGTTTGGAATTAACAAATCTGGCAGTAGCACTTACATTCATCACAGTAACTGTTTCCACAGCAGGGAATAACAACCGCATCTGTCATTATATCCTTACAAATGAGACACAACAGTTCATCTGGAATGGGATCATCCTCTTCTGAGGAGGAGGATGGCTCCTCGGGTAGGAAGGGAGGCTTCTCCTTCTTTCCTATAGCATAGGCTTCCCTGGAAATAGGGTGGGGAAAGCAAAAGAAAAAAGTTAAAGGGGAAACTCTTCCAAGTTTTGAATTTTATCCAAGAAAGATAATATGTGGAATTCTTCTCCCTCTCCATTGGACTTCCTACACATAGCTGTTCAGTTTTAACTACTTTTCTATAGCCCTAACACAAGAAGAGGGAGAGAGGAATTCTCCTGCAGAGCTATCCTGTTCATTGGATCAACTAAGAATTCAGTTCAGACTAGAAAAATATTTGACAGCTCATATCAGGTGAAATGAATCCCCGCTCTCCTTTGCCAGAGGCTAAATGTAAATTGGAGGCTCAGGATAAAGCTGGTCTCCAGGTAATTACATTTTCTAACTGAAAGAAGTCTGTGTTACAGCTTCCAAAAAAGGACATCCAGGAGAGAAAATCAGAAGGGCTACCAAGCGTATTTTAGAACAGCCACTGTGCTCAGCACACACAAACGTTTTCCTAGGTTATAGCAACAGGAAAACTTGAGCCTGTTTCACATCCGAGGGAGGGAATCACAGTCCAACAGCTGCTTTATTACACTTTACATGAAACCTTTGAAAGACAAGCTAGAAGCAAAATGAGCTCCCAGAGAGAACAATCCCAATTACAAACCCTGCTGAAATGTTTTGCAGAAACAGTCTCAGCACACCCCACATTTAACCAGCTCCCAGGGGTGTGAACAGCAGGACCCCCTATTTTAATGTCAGGCAGCAGCATGGATTTTAAAGTTGAGTTACGGTGCCAGTGCTTCCTCCCCACAATTCCAGATGCTGGCCAATGTGGCTGCACTGCCACTCGCACATTTCCACCTGGTTTCTCTCATTCCATTTTTGGATCAGTCCAACCAATCCCATACTTACGCATCTATGGTTGGAATTGCGTATTTCCCAGTGTTGGTCAGCATGGCACCCTTCGTGTTGGGGTCCTTCACCTCCATCATAAAACTTCTTGGAATTCCTGTGCTTTTTTTAATTCTGGGAACAGACTCGAAATTTTTGTCCTGTTAAGAAATGCACATATATCTCAAGGCCCACATTGAAAATGAGATTTCAATGACTATTTTAAGCCTTTAACCCCCCTCCTCTTATCTAGCATGTTGGACTAAAACACTCTTTCCCCTAAACAAATGCAGCCAGTATGTTCCAGAGGTCGGAGCAATGTTTTGAACTCACTGACATTCTTTGGCTTAACTACAGGTTCCACAAGGGTGAAATCCCCCAAACCTGCTCCTCCTCCAAAGGGCAGCTCAGAGGGAGCTGGATTCAGGGCTTGGAGAAACTTATTTTGAGATATATCAAGCTATACATAGGGGTTCACATAAAAAGATCCATAGGAATATTTAGTGCCTCTGACCTAGCAAAAATAAAATTTTATAATTCCAGGTTTTTCTTGAATCCAAACGGTTTTGCAGCACTGCCATGTAACCTCTGTATTTCACACCAAAAGATACAATTCTTACTGTGACTATTCACACATTTGTTATGTAAGTCTCCAGGTAAAAACTGAAAACTGAACACCCCTCCAAGTCCCCCAAATCTTACCCCATTCGTTGGACAGTTCTTTATGTAGTGCCCAGGTTTGCCACAGCGAAAACAGGTGTACGAGGGTGGAGGCGGCCCCACAGGTTTCTTCATGTAACTACAAGTTTTTGGGGAAAAAAAGGAAAAGAGATTAATGTGTCTCTCTTGATTAAAACAAACCATCTCTACAATTTTTACAGCAACTTCAAAGAACAAGTTTTACATTAGCAACACTTACTTGACTGGATCATATTCATGGCCAGACTGTGTCATCATAGCTTTTATTTTATCCTCCTCGGAAGCATTGGCTTCAGCCAGATTGGCAGTCTGTGCAACAGGTAATTATTTGACACACACATTAGAAACACATTTAAGCCCACACAGCCCAAGACAACACCACTCATCCAATCCTGTAAAGAGCAGCACTACACTAACTGAGCTTGCATGAGAGCAGCTGCTTATACCAAACAGATTTGTGCTGAAGATGGACTGGGGAGTCCTTATGCCATGACATGATGTTTATGTGCCTGAGAACCTACTAGAAAAGAGCACTCTTGGGCACTCAAACCTTAGGCTCTGTTTGTACCTTACAGCAAGACTTGTGTAACCAATCCAATTTCCTTCAGGGGACTGAAGCTATGTGTAGATAAACCACAATATCCAGTATTTTTATACTGATTTTTAAGCTCCAGACTATATGCAGGAGAAGCTCTCCACTGGACAAGGAATTAAGATGGATACAAGCAGCATTATTTACATTTTGCAGTATTAAAAGGACACAGAACTGCAGAGGTGGGGGAGTTAGGTTTGCTTGCTGAAACTCAGCTTCAGACACACAAGCATTAATAGGACTAAAGGCTTTTACAATCCCTCAGCAAAGCAAAAGATTCTTTTCAGCAGAAATTTGCCCATTAGGAGCTGCAGGTAGTCCAAACTGCATGTTCCCCCCTCCTAATTTCTTCCCGTGAAGCGATTTAACTGCAATGAACAAAACCTGCAGTTTTTTTCCAGTTGACTATGTCCTTTTAACACACAAATTGTAATATAAACCTTCTGCACAACTAGATCTTCAAATTACTGAAGCCAGCTGATTTTTAAGTCATATTGGTTCAAATGTTTTTATTACACACTAGTCCAGATACAAGCAGGGTCTAAGGGAGTGACTGTAAATGACTTGGGCCTTCAAGCACCTATCACTCAGCTCAAGCACTCATGGTTTGGTTTTGTATGCATTCATTCACAAAAGCAACCAACTAGTTTCAACATTTTATTAAATGGTTGTTTCATATACACAGTGTTTCTCCATAGTAACAGAATCCGGATCACCAGCTGTGAAATCATTTCCATTAACAGTTACAGAAAGCTTTACAGATAATACTTGACTAATTTGTTTGAACCCAAACGGTTTACAAAACACATCCAAAAGCCACAAAACATTAGTAGGAATAGACCAAAATTCAAATATGGCATTTCATACATAGTAATAATCACCAGAGAACTGTTAACGCATTGCCTCCATGCTGAGCCAGGCTGCACTAGAGCGGTTAGAGGGAGTAACAGTGCTGAGCTGCTTGGTGTCATCTTCCTGCATTTTTCTGAAATACTTGAATTTCCTCAAAAGCTTAAATGTGTACCCCCAACCCCTTGGACAGCTTTGTACATTTTAGAGTAAAACTTCACGTGAGGTTACAGACCCGAGGACACATTTAGGGACAGCACTAATGGGGACCAATTCTTTTGGTGGCTACCTTCCAAACTAGAGATATTTATATATATAATGGTTAGGGCTTTTTTTCAAATATACACAATTTAATTTCTGTAGTGAAGAGGGGAAAAGTTACCACTGGGAAGAGATTTCTTTTTATTAGAAATGAACTCCAGCCTTTATTTTGAGGACAAAGAACTAGCTGCTCTGCCTCAGGCCCTGCCTACTCTACTGCCTGTAGCTTTAGGCACTGGTGGTTGAGCACTTGCCTGTCCACGCAGTGCAGTCACTAGTGCTTTCCCAGATAAATTACACATTGGTGAGCAAAAATGCAAGCAGTTCCCGAGCAAAACATGGCATTACAACAGTTTCAGAAGGTCACAGCTGCTCAGATGCCACACATACACATTGGTATATTCCTATAAACAATGAGGTACATTTACACAATTTACACAGTCTGCGTTCAAACAAATTAGATCGGGTTGTCCACTGTATAGATCCCAAAATTTATGGAATTGTGCAGCATTCAGAGAATGGGTCTGTAACTATGACTAGGGATTCAAAAATAGCCATGCAATTGTCCATGGTACAGAACCGCTTCTCTTGTGGCTGGTCACACCCCCCTGGAATGTCCGTAACTTACAGCCAATTAAATTCTTCTGTACAAACTGGGTTAGTTTCCAACGCAAAATTAATGAAACGTATGAAAAACGGTAAAACAGCTTCTGAAGAGCTTCTTCTTTGTGTCTTGAGGATGAGTAATACTGCAACATTATGTTGAGGCTGATAAGGTACTCCCCTTCTATCTTCCCAAACTGGGAACTACTCTTTACAGGATAGTATCAAAATATACACACATTTTAAAGTTAAAATAAATACTTTAAGTTAATAAAAATTAAAGGGGGTTTTCCAATTACAACAGTAATCCACCCATAGATCACAGTATCAATTTAAAAATAGGAAGCAAACACTTTTTAAAGTATTTGACAAGAATATATATATACCTTAGTAAGCTGGGCCAGAGAAATAGATGCAGAAGAGTCATCAATCTGTTCACAAAAAATTAAACACATATTCAAGTTCTACAGTCAGAACACAGCAATAGTTAACCTCTACTATAGTCTCAATGTCTGCACTATATCCCTGAGTGTCACCCAGAGGCAATCCCAACCCAGTGTAATTTGTATTGATTCAAAACAAAGTCCAAATCTATGATGGCTTAAGAGTATCTACGTGCTTATGAGAAAAAATTAAAATAACTAACCTGACTGGAGATCTACTTATTGCTCAGAATATCTCAGGGAGGGACCTCTTTCAAAAGGGTAAGGAAGCCGTCAATTTTCAGTTAAAAAGGATTTTAAAATTTTAAGTTTAATTGAGGAAGAAGTATCACTCCAGGTAATTTAATATTAGTGTAGCTTGTAAATGAATCAGTGAATGTCTCCTCATTTCTAAATGCACACAGTGATGATTTTGTGAACCCACATCTGCCTGTCAGAATGGCCAGGCCCAGCAGCCCTGGAACACACACCCTGCCCCTCCTGTCAGTACCCAAACAAACCCAAACAAAAGCCAATCGAGAACAGTAGCCACAATCTGCCACTTTGTCTGGAAAAAACCCAACTGCTTAAATCATTTACACAGAAGCATAATGACAAAGTAGACTATAAAAATTAAGAAAACTGACTTCTTGTATGTTATAAGACCACAGGCCCTACCACCCAAATCAGTTTGGAAAGTGTGAGACTTCTGATTATTCCTTGCAATCAGACCAAACCTCATCTTTAATAGCAGCCCCGTGCTAAATGAACAAAGGAAAGTGCAAAGCATACTCTTGATGATAAAAACATGGATTCAGAGCACAAGCCTGAACTTTTGTCTCCACTTTTCTCCTACCAGCTGCCTATGGAACAGCTCTCGGGAATGAAGGCCTCAGGCTAGCAGCCAGAGAACTAATGCTGAAGAGCAGTTTTACCACAAGTAAGAAGGTTAACTCAATCTAGTTCCTTCTGCAGTACATTGAATTATATCATGCCATGAGCAGCACTTGAGCTAGCACAACAGTACCAGAAAGACACTTGAATCACTGCTTATTACATCTAAATTGCTCAAAAATGTAGAATAAAATTTCACAATGTGAACTGAACAGCTCTCCAAGAAGTCATGAAACAGGTCAGCAAAGAGATTAAAACCTTTCCTTAAAAGAAGGTCTTGTCCTTTACTACCTAATATAGTGGAGAATTTGAGGGAACAGTTTTAGCAGACTCTGGGAAAAAGTATCTCCATGCACAAGATGATTCCTCACACCAGGAAGTTGTTCCTCTTCTGTGTTTTCAGGAAAGGACATACAGCATTCCTGTACTACTGACTACAGAGCTCTTGAAAATATGTCTTTGAAGAGGAACACAGATCTAGACAAAAAGACCTTCATTCCTTTGCAAGTCTTACCAGAAGATTCACCTCTCCTTCTTTCCAGAATGCTATGTATCTAGTTCTGTTCAAAAGGAGGTCTGCACAAGCATTTTGAAGCTTCACGCTCCTTATGCCACTCCTTCACATATGAAAAAACAGGCCAGTGTTCTCTCAGGGCAGGCACAGCTATAATTTTGTGTTTTTTCAGAAACAAACAAGAAATTAGGAAAGCTCTAGTGCCAAATGGTCTAGTACTGACCAGGAACTAAACCACAACAGTCAATAAACTATTAATTCTTTCCTCTATTTTTTCAGGAAGCTGCTATTATACAATCTCCAGGCAATAGTCTAATTTCCTGAAACACGTGACACTGAACAGTTACCAAAAGCAGAAAACAGATAATTAATGTACTCTTCAGTGCATTTGCCCATGGCCATCTTTCAATGATCCTACATTTTTGCCGATTTTTTTCCTTTTAAATTTCTACTGAAGTATTTCCTGGCAGTCCCTCAAAACAGCCAAGTAGAAACAACATCTCCATGAACTTGTAGGCAACCCTAAGATAACAGTGCAGAATTATTGTAAAAAAAACCCCCCAAAACAACCCAGAAAAAGTAACCCCCAAACCCTAAACTCAACAGCCAATGTTTTAACTCCCACGTCATGCAGCAGACTGAACAGAAACTAACATGAAGCCAAGTGGGCAAGGGGACAGAAAAAAGGAGGAAAAAGCTGATCTCACTGCTGGAGTGCTACACTGAAATTACAGGGCTTTCCCCAAACCCCACAGCCTGGCTACACTAAAAGTTCAGCCAGGAAGCTCCCAGTTGCACCTGATGGTGCTAAGCCAACAAGCACAGCTCGGCCCTTCTGCAGCCTCCAAGGAGCCCGGAAGGTACTGAGACACTGACCCTAAAGCAGAAAGGCCCCACGCCCTGGCTTTGGTTGTGCCAAGGGTGGAATGACAGCTGGCAGAAGAGTATGACAATGAAGAAATACTAAAAAGAACACGCTTTTGTGCATCCTTTATAAAAAGAAATAACTGATTTTAACTTTGCAGCTTTACTCTCCATCAATAACTGACAAGATTCCTAGTGATTTACTCCAACTACATGAAGACCCAGCTTCTGCTCTGAAATACATGCAGAAATATGTGTATTTAAAAAAAAAATAATAAAGGCAAACAATCCCCCCCACACCAAGACCTGAGTTAGCTTTAAGAATAAACTATTTGTGTCTCCAGCCCCAGAAGCTGCTGAGGCTGCAGGGCTTTTCCAGTGAGAGAGGGCCTGTACAGAGGGATGCAAGGCTTCCACCCTCCCAGACCAGGGACAGTTGGAGCACACCAGGGAATGGCTATGCTTTCCTTTTCCTTTCCTGCTGTTAGTTCTTACTCACACTAAGTCTTCCCTCCCACTCTGAGATTTTTCCTTTTTTGACACATCTATGTTAGCTTATGGTAAGATGCTACTGAGCAATGTAATACAGACATGCCAGGGAACACACGAGGCTAAAAGAATGTTAACTTTATTTATGAACATGTGGTTTGTGTTTATACACATGCTAGTAAACAAAAAGAAAAAGAACTGTTTTCAAGAAATAAAAACCCATCTGAATTAGATCAAATACTATAAACGTGGTTTACATAAATGCATTACATTAACTGCTAGGGTCACTGGGCCAGTTCAACTAACTCCAACTCACAATGAGAGGCATTCATTTCCAAAAGGAATTTCAATCAATCAGCAATAGAATTATGGATGTTACATTTAGTGGTTTTAGACCTACACAGAGCAAGTTTTCAATTTGAGGTTGATCGTTTCCATGGGAACTGGAGCCTGTATTCTTCCCAGAACACAGCCCCAGAGTTCATGAATTTTTAGAGTAAGTTATCCTAATAGCTGATCAAGTGATCAGAACCAATGATCCAGGGTTAGTGTAATGCCTCACACCAGTCTAGTGAAGAAGAAGCAGTTATACTTAAAATAAAGATAAAAATAAACCCCACCAAATAGTACTTTGATATTCTAAGGACTATTGGAAAAGCATAGCTGCACACAGTACTGACCCAAGTGGCACATCAAGATCTAGTCTATCACCAGGCACGGATTTCCATGTGGGATTATATGTTAGCAGCGGAACAACAGCGTTTGCAAACCTGAAGGAAAGTGCTGCCCCTTTTTCAAATGTGAATTCCAAGTGGTGGTATACTAAAGAAAGGCTTAACCTTTGGGAATTACAGCAGCAGCCAGCCCTGGAGTCACCCAGATGCAAAAACGTGCTGCAGGCAGAAGTTAAGAAAAGTGACAGGGATTTCACCTCCCAAATGCCTCAGGCTCTAACTTGGTGCCAAAATTTGTGTTACATATTGTCATTTGCAGACTGTTGAACTGAACTGCTTCACCAGATAAAGAGGAGAGATCAAATGCAGAACTTTAGAATACCACTCTGTGTAGCAGCAATATTGAAATTCACGTCAGGCTATTAAAGACATTTCTGTACTCAGGGGGCCCAAACAATATCACTTCAATTACACAGTTTTAGGAACAAATACCCAAATATTTAAGGACACAAGAAGGAATCATTTAGCTGCACAGAACTGTCCTGAAAACATCTGGGATATGCTGGGTTTGGTATTTGTTTGAACCCCCAAGTCAAAAGTAAGGAACAGCACCAAGTTTCACAATAATGATTTCTCAGTGGTTTTTGATAACATTTTCAAAAACCATTAGGCAAAAAAAGGTATTTAAAACCAAAAGCTAAGTGATACAATGTGAAAATGGCAAAAAATACACTCCAAACAGTTTTTATTGCAAGAAACAAAAAGCACACAACAACCTATACAAACATACATATCACTAGCTATAGACAGACAGATGTAGAACATGGCACCATGTTCAGTGTGCAAACCTCGAGCCTACAGGATCTGGAAACGATCATACATTATCTGTACAACACAGAGTCATACAGGAGAGATTCTGGCATATTCAATGTGAAATACAATGCATTACTAGGCACAAATACCAATATTCACATTAGAACTCTGCAAATGATGGCATTACCCAGTTTTTACTATGCTGAATCAAATACAATGTATTTACAACATACACTAGGTTTTACTGAAAAATATATTAAGTTAATGTTTAGCAAATTAATAAAAGGCTGCATTGCTTAGAATTAAGTGCAGTGTGTAGGAAAAAAAGTGTGAGATTGTGTTTTTACATACTGCTTTTGATGTTCCACTCACTGGCTCACTTCGACTTCTAGAAGAAGAAATAAAGGAGATCAGAATTTAAAACAAATTGCTGGTACCCGACACAAAGATTCCAGAACCTGAACATCACAACATTATGCTCCAATACTCTAGTGAATGTGGACATTTATTTGTAACAAACTGTTCTCTCTTGGTACATTCAGTGCAACTAAAAAACCCCCCCATATCACATTTGTACATTGTCACAAATTACTCAAGACTTACAGATCTAGAACACAACAGTGCAAGAGGAAGTCCTCAGGTATTTTGTCTCTGCTGTCTAAGTATCAAACCCATGGAGTCTGTACTAGAGTTCTGTGTTCTTAAATAATCAATCACCGAAGCATGGGGCAGCTTTGGCCAACATGTACATCCCTGGTATCACACACAGGTACCAGGTACAGGGCTTCAGTTTCTATGAAAGAACAGTGATAATCTAAAAGTGCAAGTTTGTTCAAGTGAAAAGCACAGTCACGTGACAAAGGGGCAACATAACAGTGTCAGCAGCACAGTCTGTAGAACAGCGTTTCTTTGTGGAAGCCCAAGCACTGTGTTCAGAGATCTACTATATTTAGCCATCAATGTGCCAAAATATTAAACATGTTACATATGCTATATTGACTAAAAATAGTAGTAGAAATGTCACCTGAAAGTAGTTTCTAGGATTTTGTGCGATTTAGGAGTCCTGTGACAAAAAAAAAGGTCTTAATTGCCAGAATTTGCTATAAGATAATCTTGAATATGTTACAGTATTTTAGGAAATATGTATTACATTTGAAAACTTGCTGAGATTCCACATACTCATTGGTCTGGACCTGCATGCTCCTCATCATGAACCACACATGCAGCCACTGAGAGAGTTAACAAACAATCCACGCACCATCCAAAGAGTCCCATGAGCAGAAGCAATGCAAAGGCTGCTGGCAAATTCACATGCCAATGGAGAGGCTCAGCTTCCTGCCACTGCTAAACCCCCTCAGGCTCCCAATTATACCTCCTGAAGATGAGGAAGTACACGGATATACTTTAGATTACCACACAATAGCTGCTTCAGCCATTTACTGCAAGGTGAGTAATGCCTTTCTGAAGGCTTCTCCACCATTGCAGCAGACATTCCCAAACCTCAAACATTAACCACCCTACCAGTGATTTCTGCAATGTTTCCAGCTGAGGAACGGAAAGCTCATCTGCCTGGTTAATTTTCAACCCTACCACAGCAGTGCTGTTCTTTCCTGATCCCCCCACACCACCGACAGAATCTTTAATGCCAGTTTTGATTCTCTGGAGGGCTTTACAACACCAGGCGAGGTGCACTGACAGGACAGCACTCAGCACACACTGAAATGAACCCTCAAAGCAAGGCTGTGTTTACAGGTACAATGCTGTGGGTGCAGAATCCCAAGGGAGAGCCTGGAAGCACTGCACCAACTCCTGCAATAACATACCCCAAGGTTACATGCAGAGCCACATACATTCGGGGTTTTTTGCTTGCAAATGGCTCATGGGTACCAGGATGTTGCTGTATTGTTTGTTCAAGACACATTGTAACTCCTCAGGGTACTTTATTGAGAACCAACATTAGAAAGACATGGCAAAACCGCAAGCTAATAGTATCTCCTGCTGGTGGTGAAGAGGCATGGCTTTAAGGAGGCTGAAAAACATGCCCATTCCAACAGAGCAGATGTAGCTATTATAGATCTGGAATGTATGAAAACATCAATGCAGCAATAATCCTGTAGTCAGGATTGAATTTGAGTATCTGTGATTTTAATCAATACTGAGGACAGAGAATCAGGTGTAAACTTTAGAAATACAGAATTAAAACCTGGAGCACAGATCCCATCTTGGGTACAGACAGACTCAGGTAACCAGTACATTTGGTAATGTGCTAAACTGCTTCTGAGATTTGAGTTTGGATGGGATTAACTACTCCTTCATGGCACTTGCACAAAAGCCAGTACCCTTTAGGGTATGGTTCTTTTTCTCTTGCCTCAGATGCCGTCTTTAGGAAATGCACAGGAATCACTTAGGAATGAAACTTCTTGTTTGCATGGTTCACCAGCTGGCAACCAACCCTTGGTCCTTCCTCTACAACTACGATCTGAGGCAGAAAAATACCTGTCATATCCTGCCCCACCTCCTCCAAATGCAGACAATAGTCAAACACCCAGAATCAAACTCTTCTGAGATGGGAATGAATGCTAAGTTTACACTACAATGCGTACCTGTCTTTGTTAAAAAGGCAGACACATATAATAAGGAGCCTCCCCATATAGAGGAAACAGGATCTGCACTTGAATCTCAGAAAAATAAACCCCAAAACAAACTCAATAGAATCATCTCAGAAGTAACTATTGTTGGTGTCTGAACACCAAATCTAAGTCTCCTTTGGGACAGACACATTGAAATCTACCCCCTGACAACAAACACCAGCAGCAGCTTTAACAAGCAAGTTACAACCCGAGTGCCTCTGCAACTTCTGTCAGTAACAAGGTGGGCACACTGACCCCCTCCCAAAGAAGAGAATGTTTGGACTACTTACATAACATATGTTTTGCTGGTAGCTTTAACTCCTCCAATGGGGATTCTCCTCACAATCACCGATGAGTTCTTGGGAATCAGGGCACTATCATCAGTGTATTCTGGAAACAACATCAATACAGAAAAAGCATTAGTCAATTTGTAAAAATGTATTTAAAATGTAATTACAGAGCACTTTTGAGAATCCCTTTACAGATCTAAAAGCAAAATTTTGTACGTAACATCAGGCTTTCATCCTCTCAACACACCAACAGCACCTGTCAAGGAATCTTCAGGTTTAATAATCAAACACAAGTAGCAAAATCGTTTTCAGATTTTAAAGTTAGTTTGAATGCCAAGAGCAAAATGGTTTCAAATGACACTAAAGCAGAGTCTGATAATGCATGAGGTTCTCCCCTGATCTGTTTTAAGCTGTTTTTGCTTCTGTCTGGCTATGAAACCAAGAGATTTCTGGAGAAAAACAAATGACAGCCAAGCCTCACCTGCATAAACAGATTCTAAAGTCTCTGACTGCTTGTCCTGAACAAACCAGGCACCAGCTAAAGCAGGGAAACTCTGAACCAGTGCTTTCAGCGTGTTAAGTACCCCTGACTCCCCTCTGCTGCCCTGCTCAGGCCTGGCAGCACGGCAGAGCCACCAGCTCTGTGCTTGGAGCTGCACCATCCCCAACCAGGCTGGGCAGCTGCTCAGGGCCTGACAGAGAAGCGCAACTGAAACTGGCAGCACTGGAGTTTGGAGCACAGAAACTCGGGGTGGGGGGGGGGTCTGAGCTTGCTTTCACAAGTAGGACAGAAGTGGTTCAAACTAAAGTGGTACCTCCCCCTTAAGCTTACCACCCAGTATGAAGTAACCAAAGGGATACAAGTTCTTTCCATTCACTTTCTGTAGAGAAGAGAGACTCACACAAAATGACTTCTGAAAGCAGCCTTGAAAAGCCTTTGGAAAACAAGCATGTGCCTGGAGCTATCCCTACTCTGCCTTGGCCTGTACTGTGCTGGTTGTCTGAAGAGAAGAAAAGCCTCCTGACCTTTTACATAAGGCCCAAACAAAAATCCAACTCTCAGACACACTTTGAGTAAGCTTAAAATGCAAAGACCTCTCCATAAGAACGGTTTTTATACGGAACTTACACAGGCTGGATATGACTAAATATTGTAAAGCACCATGAGCAGTCCTTCCCTGTGATGTGCCTGCAGCGTTAGTTACTCCAATCCCTCACCTTTGCAGGCTGAATCAGAACCTGGTCTGAAACCCAGAGCTGTTGTTTACCTAGTCAAGCTCTGTCAGGATGAGTTTGCTCAGCGATCACACACAAAATACAAGCATCTCACAATTTATGCTCCATTTTTTAGTATATTATTCCTACAGGCAGGAACCTCCCTTAGACTAAAATATACCTAGCAGAAGACATCACTTCAACCATGAAATTAAAATTTTACTTCTATTTCCAAGTAACAGAACATTTCTTCAGAAAACTGAGAAATCATTTAGCTGAAACTAATTCCTGATCTTCCCCCCAGGGAATAAAACAGTGAGATTCCTCTGGACTGCAGAGTAGTCAAAAACTGTGGGTGAAAGGACTAGCAATGACAGAAACAGCAGCTCTTACAGAAGTCACATCCTGACACAAGCCCTAGAGCTCTGCTCCTCACACAGCCACCTGTCAACAGAGGCTGCACTGAAACTTTCTGATGGAGAAGGAGCTCAAGCAGTGCTGAGGCCGAGACAAACACCTGGAAGATGGTGCCAGCTGCAGTTCTAGAAGCCCAAAGCAGCTGTTTCTACTTGTGGAACAGAGTCAAACAAAAGTGTTCTTTCTTTCTGGTCCAGACTGCAAATCACTAGACTATGATTTCAGAGATACAGGATAAGCAACAGTGGCTTCACAGAAAGGCTTTCAGATTAAACCCACATCTCCCAACAAGAACCTGCTCCTTATGGGCAGCAACATCCCCTGGCAGAGACTCACAACTCCCAGGACCTGCACAGCCCTGTCACTGTCCTGCCATGACTCTACACCTCAAGGTGAGCAGTGAGGCCAACACCACACAGCTACTGCTCACACTTGTCCAAGCAGAGCTCCAACAGAAACGCTCAAAGCTGGAGGCAGCAACACTGTTCATTCCCACTCCCATATAGCACAAACTTGTTTTACCACCAGTGATGGCCGGGAAGTGGCTACTGGATTTTGCCAGTCTGAGCTGTGATTAAAAGTACCCAGCTAACCCAAAATACCTGCAAAAACAAAGAAAGATCTGGAAAGGCAAGAGCAGAAGAGACACAACAGTCTAAAACCTGCTATTTATCCTACAAGAAAGTAGTAGCTTGAAAGAGTCCAGAGAAAGAAGTATTTCAAGGCATGAATGGACGAAAACTAGTTAACATCAGCTACCCTGACTGCTGCCTCACACTGACTTAGAAATCTGACATCAACTACTGCATTGGTGTCTACAACCTTCTTACAGCTAAGTGCAAAGAGCTCAGATTTGCTGTCAAGTTTATGCTGCTTCACATTGAATGAGCAATTTAAAAATCCCACTTTTAAATTTATCTATTATAAGAATTCCTGCTAGTTTTAATAATTTGTGTTTATGTATGAAGTTACTGACTAAAGTTCCCACATTATTTGCTGGCCTTCTTTCATGCACCGTTTTGTCTGACAGAACTGAGCACTCTGAGAGGTTTTTCACCCAGGTGAAGTACAGAACTCACCAGGAGTCCTTGGAAGGCAAGTCTAGGTGTGCCAGCGCAGGGAAAAGCCTTGCTAAGCAGCTGTTAGGCTGCTGGGGGAAGGATGTACAGGTAAGAGCAGGAATGCCAGCCAACATGCCAGGCTGTCCCCACCAAAACACAGGGAATTCCCTAGAATACATTTTCTCCCTAGACAGGATTTGTTAACTCTGTTCTCATCACCAGTACTTGCTCACTTTGTGACAAGTCATTGCTGTAACTGGCTATGAAAGCAGCCTTGAAACTTCCCGAGTAACAGACTGGGCCACTCCTGTTGGATTTTCTGCTTCACCCAGAACAGGCATCCCTGATCTCATCTACAACAGGCAGATCATCACTTCTGGAACGAGCTGGCTCAGGAGGCCAAACAGCCCAGGGAATTTCCATATGCACTCTTACCACACAGCACTGTGCCCCACAAGAGCCCCCACACTGCTCTGAAGGGATGAGTCAATAAAATCCACCCTACTTCCAATCATTGATCGGATTACACCACCTGCCCCGTGACTTAAGGTCCTCTTGGCTCTGCTGTGGTGTCAGCGTGAAGCTGAAGTGCCCAAGCACTATTCTGCCTTGAAACCACTCATCCATCCCACACCAGTTCAGAGGCACAGTTTTGGGTTTATTTTCTTTGTATTTTGCCCTGTAAGTACAGCACATTTTTCAAGTGTTCTGTTTCAGAATGTCACAGTGCAGGAAAGGGCACTCAAGAAACCTCAGTTCTGGAGCTTGCAGCACTTCCACAATATTGTGGCAACACCTATTATAGAAGACAGGTAAAAAATTCCAGATCCAATGGAACGGAGGCAAGTTTAAAAGCACCATTCTTGAGCGCAGGCTTTAGAGAACATGCCTTGACAGCAGGCATGGAAGAGGGACCCCCTATACAAAACAGGTCCCACCCACTCACTTTGCATTCCCAGAATCTTACACAGTCCATCATATCCTTTTTTCCCATTGATATTTAAAAACTGGTGTACTTTTAGCTTATATTAGCAGTTTTCCTATTACTAGCTTTCCATTAGGAAAAGTAACAGCTCCTGAACTGTAAAAGCTTCCAGCATCTTGGAACAATCTGAACACGCAGCTTATCTCCACTCATGCCTCACTTTGTTCTTTCCAAGATCATTTTAACATTTACTCAGGACTCCTGAACAAAGTTATAAAAACCCAATACTTATGTCCACATGTAAGAATTCCTAACAGCCCACTTCGGAAGAATATTCTGATCCAGTTTTTACTTTAATTTCTGCAGGTTAATTTAAGCATCTAGATCTGATTAATAAAACCCGAGATTCACATTTGTGCATACAAACCAAAGATTTGACAGACATAAGTTTTGGAAATGTGTTCTCTAGCTATGCTCTGCAAACCACAGCGGGATTTTTGTCTTTTCACATGGAAAACGCCCTTAGGAAAGCTTCAATAAGCATCTGTGTCACTAATATAGAATTTAAAATTATGTATTTTACATAGTTACATATTTATAATTTTATACTCATTTTGCAGAGGTTAAAGTGCAACACAATCTGCCCATAGGACCCAGGAAAATCCTTTTTTAACTTCACCTTGAGGCAACACATTTAACAGCTTCTAGGGAGGCAAATACTTTTCCTTCTCTGGACTGTGGTTACATATGAAAACAAAGTAACACCCCGGCAAATCTGGAACGATGGATGCTGCAGTAATACTTTATGAGGTGACATTTACGAGCATCTTTTTTCTCCCAACGACTTTGCTTTCTGTTCACCTGCTACGACAAACTGCACGTGTCTGGCCTATTTCAAAGCAGTTGTTGTTCTGGTGCCCACAGCGGGGCTCCAGCACAGCTCCTTCCCAGCCAAGGCTCTGTTTCTCACAGCCCCGACCAGCCCAGGTGACGTCAGCCGCTCCTTCTGGGAGCCCAAAGTGCCCCAGCAACTCCGGACACAGAGCAGGGACCCTCATCAGCACAGCCCTCAAAGCAAATCAAACTCCGTGTTCAAAAGCTTTCCACAATTTTATTCAATACTGTCAGAAAAATCCAAGATTTCTGAACTGTGTCTCTACCTACGTTTATCACACAACACAATAGCATCCCCAGGACCCCTAATGCTGTACTGTGAAGTCTCTTCACACTCTCCTGGAAATAATTTAAATATCTGTAGATAAACAGATGCTTTAACTCCAACCCCTTTGAAGGTCAGGGCTGAAGTTACAGAGCGTTCTGTTTAAAGTTCAAGACGTAACACTGAAAGAGAAAAAAAACCCACCAGTGAATATTTTAAAGAAAAGAACTACTGAGACTTAGAACCGGGGGGGGGAGGGGGGGGGGGAAATAAAAAGTTTTAACGTTGAAGGAATGAAAATACAATTATTTTTATTTCTGAAAAGCCACACTCCGAAGTCTTTAATCATATTCAAACTTATTAGGATGGCAGATTACCAAACTGAAGCATCACTGTAACACAAGCCCATACTCACACCACAGAATCAAGCACTATTTATCAGATTTAAAAGAATTTATGACTTCTTGAAGAACATTTCTTACATACATTCACTGTAAACGTTCTGCCATAAAACTTCAGGACTGCCCTAATACAGCAAACACTAAGTGCCAGAAAGAAAAAAAAATAAATTAGACAAGCATGATGAAATGATGCTCAGCAGTATAGAAATTACTGTGTCTTTTGTTTGGAAAACTTATATTAACCTAGAATTCCGAAGAGTAATTTTGATACACAGAACGCTTCCTGTTCAAGAGGCTTTAAAGGTCTGCAGAAATTGTAACTCACTCTACACTGGATACAAATTGTTGCTTCAAAGCAATTACTGCAATGAGTACTTGCTTTCAATGAAAGGCGAGTAAAAAAAGCTGCAAAGCACCTTCCAATGAAGGGGGCAAAAAGAAATTGAACACAAAGTTCAGTCATCAAACACACTTTTTTTTTCACCATTCAAATTAGCCATGTGCTACAATCCTATCACCTTCACATTTCTGCCAGATTTCAAAGAAAGCTGGCAGCTTTGTTAGGGTAAGACATCCCCCCCCATTTTACCTACAACTCCAGGAAACCAAAGCTTTCGTAGCACCGTCGCAAACGAACCCGTGCTCCGCACGTAGAACTGGTCGGTGTTGTGAGAGCAGCAGCTACAAAGAAACAGCTCTGAGCCTACAGCAGCCACAGCTCCATCACCGCAGCACCGCTGCCCCCGAACCCCACGCACCTTCTTTGGTCTGCGCGTTGGTGATCTGCAGGTCGCAGTCGGCCGCCTTCAGCTTCTCCCGGCCCATGATCTGGCGCTTGAGGTCGCTTAGGGAGATGTGGAGCCCGTCGAAGGTGACCGTGTCATAGTTGAGCTTGGAGGAGAACTTGTAATGCACGCACGACATGGCGGGGCGCGGGCGGCGCCCGCTCTGGCGCGGCGGGGCCGCGGGGGTCGGGCAGG
>VZTH01000434.1:0-18122 GCA_013397815.1 Aleadryas rufinucha
GGGGTCAGTGCTGGCAGCAGCAGCAGCCCCGCTGCCCAGCTGGCTCAGGAGGGCCCAGCACAAGGGGCTGTCTGAGGCACGAGTGCTCTGCTGGCAGCAGCTCCCTGGCAGCGCCGCTCTCCTCGTGGGGGGCTCGTGCTGCTCTGCCAGGTGACTCATTTGACAGCGATTTCCAAAATCCAAATAAATGCAGCCGGTGGGAACGTCAGCAGCTCCTCTGCTGCGCCGAGCACTGGAGGCTGGCGCTGCCTGGGAGCGGGGGGTGATCCTGCAGACTGCCACACAAGGGATGCTCTTTTCCATCCTTCCAGCATTTTCCCCACTAAACTCGCCTGATTCTCAGTGCTGGACCTTGCTCTGCTGGCTGGAGCTGGAGGAGGAGAAAGTCAAGCAGCAGCAACAGCAACGGGCCCTTCTCCTCTCCTTTCCCATCAGGAAAGTTCACCCGGGAGGTGGGATGTGGCCAGGGCTTGGTCCTGCCCCTCCAGCCGGGATATTCCTGTGGGAAGGGTCTGGGGGGCAGGGCAGGGCAGCTCTCCCTGCCCACGGGGGAGGGCAAGGTGCGGAATGGGCAGCAAAAAGGGGTGAGAGAGAAATCCGTGAGGGGATGCTCAGCCGTCCCTCAGTGCAGGAAGGCCTCGGTTCGGAACATTTCAGGAAGTGAAGCACGGAGTGACTTTGAAACAAAAATGAAGAAACAAAAATAAACGTTCCCAACACGTTACCTACAGCTGGAAAGGCAGTGCCCAGCCTGGCTGGCCAGGGGAATGCTGCCCTGGCACCGCACCCTGGGGTGCTCCCCCCTCCCAGCCCCGCCTGCACATCCCTGCTGCTGCCAGGGTACCTGAGCCCCGCACATGTTCCATAAACATCGCTCTGTAATTAAGGGCTTACAGGATTTGCAGCTCTGGGTTTCGTGGTGGGAAACAGCTCCATTAAAGCTCTCAAGGTTTAGTGGGTCAGCCTAACCCCAAGGAATTCTCACCTCCAGGAATACCTTGCCATTCTACAGGAATGCCCGGCCAACCTGGGCCAGCTTGGGCGCCTCTTGTCCCGAGAGGTGAAGTTGCTCCTGGCCCCCTTCCTGCAGCACCCACAGGTTCTCTGTCCCACTGGGAAGGAGCTTTGCAGGCTCAGGGGGAACTTCTGACCTTCACTGAGGGCCGGGATTTCTGCCCAGCTGCCGGGGGATCCACTCATCCCATCCCCAGAGAACCCCGAGCACGGGAACAGCCGAGCCCCCCTTCCCCTGCTCGTCACAGACCTTCAGCCACTTACAATGTCACTTCAGCTGAGTAATAAGCAATTATGATTTAATTACTCCAGTGCTCTTCAGCAGAATTTTCTGAATAATAATAGTCACTTTTATGGCACCTCATTTATCCTTTCTGCTCCTCATCTTTATCCCGCACTGTTGCGAGCTTCAGCACTGCCAGAGCCACCAGAGCCGGTCACCTTGCCTGGGCTGCCACCAGCCAGGCCTTTGCTTTTCCCACCATCCACAGTTTGGCACGGAGGGATCGCAGCCACACTCACTCCCATCCTGGAAACTCTCAGCTCACAGAGAACCCGACAAGTGCCGCTAATTCATAAATATTTAACACCCAAATCTGCTGCCTCCTGATAGCTTTTTCCAGAGTTTCTATTCTAATCCATATTCCACCCTCTTCCCCTCCCCACCGGCCCTCCTCGGTTTTTTTCCCTTCCTCTTTGCCGGGCACAGATCCAAGTGCTGAGATGACTGTTTCACTTCCCTGCTGTCATCAGTTGTTTTTATCTTATCTGGCCCGTGGATGCCAGTCAGCACCCGCTGCGGCCCTGCCAGCGCCGCCTGACCCGCGCTCAGCCCCACCGCGGCCTGTAACCAGCAGATACGGTCACTCAGCGTGTCCGTCAGCACTTCTGGGGGGAGACAGGGGGAAAAAGAGAAAATCCCGGCAGCAGCCGGAGCTGACAGCTCGGGGTGAGGAGCTGCCGGGAGCACGGCGGCTCCGGCTCCTTCCCGGGCAGCTGCTGGGCCAGGCTGCGGTGGGAATTCTGTGCTGGATGCAGGGGTGGTGGGGCTGGTGCTGGAGGTCCTTGTCCTGTTCCTCCAGGCCTTGTGCAAAGTCCCTCTCCTGCTCTCTTGGAGCCCCTTGCCCCTTTAGGAGCTCTAAGGTCTCCCTGGAGCCTTCCCTTCCCAAATCTCTTCCCTTTCCTTGCGCCCAGAGCTTTGTCCTTCCCGCATTCCTCATCCCCTTCCTGCCTCACCTCCAGCCTCTCGCAGCACCGATTTCCACAGTTAATTTATCAGTTTAATAATGGCATCGTGGGGAAGGGCGAAGCGAGGCCAGCACTGAGCCAGCTCGACTTTATATACATCTCACCCAGAGTAAAAATGTCATGTAAGATTTACTCAACATGCATTTTATCAAAGTGCTCAAGCGCTGAAGTAAAAGGGCTTTTAGTTCCAGCAGATTGAAGGGGGTGGCATGTGGGGAAGGAGGAGAGAACGGATGGATTTGAGCTCTGCCAGAAGCTCTTGTTGCTTTTGCATCAACATCTTTATTTTCCAAGAGAGGATTTAAGACCTTGTTGTGTATAAACAAGCGAGACTGGAGGAACTCGAACGGTGAGGAACTGTAAAAGGTTATACTGAAAAATGCTCTTAGTCTGCATGAAATAAGATTCTTCCTGGAAACATGACACTGAACATTGAAAGGAGGGGGAGGAATAGCTGTAAAATGGCTCTAGAAAAGGGGTTACAAATTAAATATAATAAAAAGAATCCTTTTGAATGAGATCTTAATTTAACCTCAACATCATGACCATATATTTCAGGAAATTAATCCCTTGGCCTCCAATAAATCCAAAGTATAACACAACCACTTATGGTTCAGCAATGAGCCATTAGTATGGGCTACAGATCCTGCTAAACCACCAGAGCCATTATTTAGGAACGTGCTGAATTCCCCGCGGCTGATGCGGCTCCGCAGCCATCGCGGCTGGGCTGCCCCTGGCACCGGCCTCGGGAGTACCCAGGGGCTGCCGGATTCCTCCTCCACCCCATCCCACCCTGCCCGGCCTTCCCGAGCCAACACCCGCTCCTTGTCCGCGGGGACAGCCTGGAGCGGGATGCCGGCGCTCGCTCGGGGCCGCGTTTGTGCGGAGCACAAGAACCGAGGACAGAAGTGCAAGAGAAAACTTCCTGGGAGCCTCTCGGAGCCGCTCCGCACTGCCAGCTTGGCACCGGGCTCTCCTGCATATGCCCCAAGATGAGGAGAGGAGCTTCTAATGAGCCGGGAGTGCAACCTTGCTCTGAGAGGGAACATATGCCACCGCAGCTCCCTTGGCACCGGCTCCTGGAGCCGGCTGCTGCCAGGGAATGCTCTTCCCAGCCAGCCTGCAGACACTTCGGGATCCTGAGCAGGAGCACACGGACCAGGTGAGGAGCACTGAAGCTCTGCAGGAACCAGAGAACCTGCTGGGAGAGCTGCCTTGTGTCAGAGGGTTCCTCCTGGAGGCACATCCCTGCAAACCCACGGGGATATTGAGGAGCAGGTGGGGGTCTGGGTGGTAAAAGGGCTCGTTACAAACAGCAGCCACACCCCTGTGACAATAACCTCACGGACAGGGACACAACAGCCCTAGCAAAGGCTGGAATATGAGAGCCAGCCCCCTCTCCTCAGCTGTCCTTCCCAGGCAGGAGGAAGCAGCAGAGGTGGGAGTGTGTCTGTCCCGATGGACAGCCCTGCAGAGAGCTGGCTCAAGCTGGAAAATGACATTTTGACAGGCAGAAAAAAACCAGTTCCCCATCAGAAAATGTTTTGCTGTTGTCAACAGCACAAGCGCAGGGCAAAACCCCAGCACTGAGTTCCAGAGCATCCCAGGAAGCAGTCACAGGAAAAGAGGCAAAAGTGCAGCTTTTGGTGGGGAATCACAAATAGATGGGCAGGACCCAGGGAATGGCTGGAGCTGTGTTAGGGTGGATTTTGGGAAGAGGTTCTTCCCCCAGAGGGTAGTGGGGCATTGACCAGGCTCCCCAGGGAATGGGCATGGCCCCAAGGTTGCCAGAGCTCCAGGAGCATTTGGACAATGCTTCCAGGGATGTGCAGGGTGGGATTGTTGGGGGGTCTGTGCAGGACCAGCAGTTGGAGTGGATGGTCCTTGTGCATCCCTCCCAACTCGGGATATTCCATGATTCCATAGGACCATCCACTGCCATTCTCTGCACCCCAGCGAACCCCTTTCACACGGGGCATCCCTCTGGCCTGTCCCCCCGACAGGAGCCCCATGACCCCTTCACGCCAAAAACTTCCCAAATTGCCGGCGGGATCTCCCTCCCGTGGCCACACGAGGGGTTTCCCACCTGCGAACGCCGCCTGCGGTGGCAGAAGGTGGGAACAAGGGGAGCTCTGTTTTCTCATCAAGCACCCAGGTTCCCGTTTGGTGCCCGGCGCGGTTCCCAAATCGCCGGCGCGGCTCTGCCGGGGCGGATGCTGCGGTTTGGGGCCGAAACGCTGCACGGGGAAGCAGCGCTGAGCAGCAGCTCCAGCAGAGCAGCTGGAACAGAGCTGGGCCCGCACGTCCCGCTGGGAGCCTTTCAATTGATGGGCTTACAAGAGATGAAATATTCAGGAAGATTAAGAATTTGGAGGAGGTGGAAATCAAAGTGAAAAAGAAAACAAGCAAAAACAGCTTAATCTGGCCTTGGAGCGCTAATTGTCATTGGGATTCGGGCTAAAACAAACACAACAGAACGAGCTGCCAATTTGAAAGGGGAAGGAAGAGGGTGAAGACGATTCCCACCGCATCGAAAGCAGCGTTTGTTTCATCCCCGCAGCCGCAGCCCCGGGGCCGGGAGGGAACAGCCCCATCCCTGTCCCCATCCCCTGCCCTCGCTGCGACCTTCACGGAACGACCACCCATGGGGCGTCTCCACCCCTGGAGGTGCCCAAGGAAGGCCTGGACGTGGTGACAAGGTGGACACCGGGCACAGCTTGGACTCGATGACCTTGGAGGGCTTTTCCAGCCTCAGTGATCCCATGACCACCCTCCTGCCCAGGAAGGGGTGTGTTCAGCCATGGTGCCACCGTAAACACCCCAAACCCCCTCAGAGCAGCCCCCCGGCCCTGCAGCCCCCTCTCCTGGTGAGCAGGACGAGCAGAGCCCCGGGGCTGAGGCTCAGAGAGGCAGATTCTCTGCAGCCCCAGCTCAGTTATCCAACACTGCAATTTAAGTTGACAATTACATGGTAACCGAGTTGCACACAAAAAGAGGCTCTGGAAGTATTCCCAGAATACAGAAGTCTGACAGTATCCACCCAATTTGTTGCAACAACAAAGAATACTGGAATATGTCCTCTCATTTGGCAGAGAACTCTTTTATTTTTTAAGGCTAGGTGGGGAAATTTAGCCTGCTATTTAGGGAGCGTGTTGTGCCTTGAGAGTGACAAGCCAAGAGTTTCACTCGAAAGCCAAACTCCAACACAAATTGCATCCTGCCACCCAAGGAAGGAAACTGCACCAAGGAAAGAAATCAGTGGGATGCATCTGTTGTGGGGGGCTGTAGCTTGGGAAGGTGGGAGCCTTATAGAGCTCCCTTATGTGTCCTCCCTCTCTGCAGGAGCTCCAGGAAAAGGAACATCCCAGCTGTAAAAAAACCCCTTTTTTTAAAATTCTCTGTCCATGGCAAAGCCGGATCATGAGGGTGATGAGGCCCTGGCACAGGGCGCCCAAGGAAGCTGTGGCTGCCCCTGGATCCCTGGAAGTGTCCAAGGCCAGGCTGGATGGGGCTTGGAGCACCCTGGGATGGTGGAAGGTGTCCCTGCCCGTGGCACGGGGTGGGAATGGGATGGGCTTTAAATTCCTTCCAAGCCAAAGCACTCTGAAGTTCTGGATTCCATGTGGGACTGTATGCCTGGGCTGCTATGGAGCAGAGCCTGGCTGGGGATGCCCAGCTCCTCTCTTCCAGCCCTGCTCCTGCCCTTTAATCACCCCCTGGGACTGGCTGCAGGAAGCTGGAAGGAAGTGGTTTGTGGAATGGTGGCAGCGCTGAGCCGGCTCAGAATGTGGCCGTGGCTTGAGGTCTGCGCCCTGGAACACTGACTAATTTCCACCAGAAACAAAACCACAGGAATAAAAAACCATCCCAAGAAATGCCTGTGTCACCAACTTCTGACATGGACCTGCAGAAGAGGTCAAGGGGTTCGGTGACCTGGGGGTGCCCAGAGCTGAGCCCCAGGGCCGAGTGTCCCTCCTGTACAGCCAGCAACAGCTCTGAGACCTGTGTCAGGGCCTCCCCACCCTCACAGGGAGCAATTCCTTCCCAGTATCCCATCTATCCCTGCCGTCTGGCACTGGGAAGCCATTCCCTGTGCCCTGTCCCTCCATCCCTTATCCCCAGTCCCTCTCCAGCTCTCTTGGAGCCCCTTTAGGCCCTGGAAGGGGTTCTGAGGTCTCCCTGGAGCCTTCTCTTCTCCAGACTGAACACCCCCAGCTCTCCCAGTACCAGACTTTCTTTTAATGGGACTTTATGACCCTGCAGATCCAGCTGGGAAGTCTGGAGGAGCTCAGGGACAGCTGAGTCACTACAGGTGTCTGATTTTGGGGGAGGATGTGTAGGGGACCCCAAGGAATGGCACCAGCAGAGGAGCCACAAGGAAAAAGAGTCATAAAATTCATTTCAGAATGGTGCTTCACCAGAACCCTGTGGATGGGAGAGTTCATCTCTCGCTGTGCCTGTCAGCTGGTGGCTCAGGGAACTGCAGCTGCTCCTCTTCCTCTTTCTCCCCATCTCATGCCTGCCCTGCTCCCCATCCACAAAGCCTTCCCACCCAGCAGAGCCAATCCCGACTGCTGAGACTACAGAGTCCAACCATTCCCCGTCTCTGCCAAGGCCACCCGCACTGTCCCATGTTCCCGAGTGCCATGTCAGATGCAGCAGCAGCACCCAGGGACACAGAGCTGCATCAGCACCCAGTGGGTTCCTCAAATAACTCACCAGAAGCCCTGGAGCAGCCCCAGGTGGGCTCACTCCCCCACTGTGGCCCTGGAGAGGAGCACCCTGTCCCTGTTCCCATGGTCCTGCCACCCCAGCCCGGATCTGGGGGCTGGCAGCACTGGGGACAATGGGACACGGATCACTCCCATCCCACCTGCAGCCAGAGCGACCCTGCAGCTGCCCAGCCACAGAGGTTTGTTTGTTTTAGAGAGAATCTAGGCTTGAAGGGGAAAAAATACCTCTTAAAAAAAAAAAAAAAACAACAACAAACCAGAAAAGAAAAAGAAGCCACGGCCACATCCTGCCTGAACTGTCACCCGTGCTGGGTTCGTGCCGAGAGGGTGCTCGGGGAGCAGCGCTGGGGGCGGGGACTCTGCTCCACCTGCCCAGGGACACCTCAGCTCTGAGTCACGGCACCAAAGCCACAAATCCACTTGATGTGAACAGGAAACCACAGCAGCCCCTGGTGCTGCTCAGGGCCACGTGTGCCACCACCTGCTGCCACGAGGAGCTCTGTGGTGGCCAGGGGGACACTGCAGGGACCATGGAGGAGCTCTGTGATGACCAGAGGTCTGCAGGGCCCCCTGTGAGCTGATCCTGGGGCTCCTCTGGGCTGGGACCCCGGGTGTGAGCGGGGCTGAGCCCTCCCATCACCGGCTGCAGGGCTGGGGCATTGCTGTGAGCAAGCTGGGAGGGGAAGGCTGGAAAATCATGGAATCACAGAGTGGTTTGGGCTGGAAGGGACCTCAAAGGCCATCTAGATCCAGGCCCCTTCCCAGCTCATCTCTCCCATGGCATCCCTGTGAGCAGCCTGGGCTTCCTGATCCATCCCCAGGGCCGTGCCCGGCAGCGGCACAGGGATCTCGCCTGCACCAGGTGCCAGCCCACGCCCCCACAGCCCCAAATGCCCCCAGTGATGGGCACAGTTGGGCCCTGCACCCCTCGGGGTGGGGCTGAGCGGGGGGAGGCTCCTGGAACAAAGCTTTGGAACACGGGTGCTTTTCCCTGTGGGGTCAGAGACGCTCGACGTGGGTGGCTCTGGCTCCTGGGCCCCGCTGCAGCCCCACGGGTGCTGCTGGTGAGGAGAAATCCGGCAGAGGAGAAATCCAGAGGTGCTGGAAAAGGGAGAGACAATCCCGAGCAATTAGGGGCTGCAACCATGGGCTGGCCAGGACCCTGGGAGGGGCTCTGGGGTCCCCCCGGTGTGACACTGGGGTGACACAAACACCCCAGCAAACAGCCACAGCTCTGCTCGCCCACTCCGGCCACCCCCGGCCCCCTCGGGCGATGCCAGCGGGGCAGGGGCTCCCAGGCCACTGCAGAGTGACCCCCAGGGCTGCTCACGGCAGGGCACAGCCACCAAACCCCCACGGCCAACCCCTGTCACCACGGCAGCTCTGTCCCCAGGAGAGCTCCCCGCAGTCAGGGCAGGGCCTGGGTGGCTTTGGGCACCTCGGCCACACCACGTTCAAGCACTGGCACCACAAACCATCCCCTAATAACACCCGGGGGTTGTGGGAAGGGCTCAGAGACCACACAGGCACCGCACAGCCTCCTGCAGGCTGCTCAAACAACCCTGCTGCTGCTCTGGGTTGGGAGCCAGGCGCCCCCGCACCCCCGGGCACGGCCCCGCTCCCCGCAGCCAGCATGGCACAGCTCCCCAAAAGCAGGCCCCGGGTTCACACACGCAGCACCTCCTCCCCCTGAGCCAGGGTTCTGCCCGGCAGCACAATTAGGAGGAGAAAAGTAATTACGTGGTAGAAAAACATGAGAGAGAGAGAGAGCAAAGCATGTTTTGGGGGGAGATGTTATCTGTGGAGCAAGATCGTGCTCTCGGGAGCTTTGACAGGTTTGGAATGTTTCACTGGGGCACCACAGCACCGGAATAAACCCTGGATTGTCAGGCAGAGCCACATCCCTGCCACCAGAGAGGCTGGCTCTGCTCCATTCCCAGCCGGACACTCACAGCCTGGCTGGACACTCACAGCCTGGCTGGACACTCACAGCCCTTACACAGACATTCACATCCAGCTTTTTTCCACCCCAAACCTCCCCCCAGCAGCAGCAGGAGCAGCCGAGCTCCCTCTGTGCAGACCCAGAGCAAACCAACCCATCTCCAAGGGGCTGCCGAGCACTCCGAGGCAGGAATACCGAGCACCCATTCCGTGCTGTTTCATGAAAGCAGCGCTGCTGGAGCTGCTGGAGCAGCCACGTGCAGCTCTCCCTGACGAGGGTTTTGCTCCTGGCTCAGGTGATCCAACCTGTGCCCCGAGTTGGCTCAGCAGGAGCAGCACCCACTTCAAAACCCGGGCTGGGCTGGCATTCGCCGCCAGCAGCGCTGCCCCGGGAGGAACACGGAGTCTCTCCCCTCCCTCCCGCCTGCCTTTCTCTTTCTTAACCTTTTTGGCTCCTTTATTAAAGCAACTGAACAGTTTAGAGGGGTTTTTTTTCCTCCCCCCTCCTCCTGTGTGGCTCTTGGTGTAATCTGCCTTGAATATTTGATGTGGAATCNCCTTGAATATTTGATGTGGAATCTCTCGTGAGAGCGAGCAGGGTTTTTATGGGCGCTGGAGGAAAACTCTTGCAAGGCAGAAGTGGTAATGAGCACCCCTGAGTACCCTCTCGCTTTCACAACCGCCTGTCTTTAAAAATGAGCAGGAATTGGGCAAGTGGTTCTCATGTGGGAGCGGCGCAGCCTCGCGCTCCCAGCCCTGCTCTGCCTTCCAGGAGCTCGCAGCAGCCCAGCAACACTTGTTTATTCCAATTGAAGCTGACACCAGCAGCAGGCCAGACCAACCAGACGAGCTCGTGTGTGTCCTGTTTTATTTCCAACTTGGATTAACAGCATCTCTTTAATTCCTAATGGCCCGTTCTGGGATTTGCAGGCGCTGTTCAAACACCAACCCCTGGCTGTGGCACTCGTGTCCCTCCTCTCGTATGTCCCCCCCGTGCCCAGCTCCGTGATTTTGCACCCAGAGAGAGCTCCCTCCAATTACATGGGATGAACTCCTGGGAAGCTTTTCATCACACCCACACGCGTTTTTTTCCACATCCAGGTCTCTGAATTTAACACAGCAGACACGATTCCTCTCCTTTTCAAAGGCAAAATATTCCCTTTCATTTCCAGCCCTCTGTACATCATAACCCTGAGCAAACTCCACAGGAGCTGCTCGACAACGCTGCGGCTCCGGGTCAGGATAAACAGCGAGGAGAGTCCTGGGGGGTCCCTGCTCATCCCGAGAGGAGTTTGCCCCCAAAGCACACACCTGTGGGGCACCTGGCCAGGCTGGCAGGGCTGGGATGCAGGGAGCCAGGGCTGGGCTCTGGCAGGGCTGATGGGGTGGAGGTTGGGGTGATGCTCTGTGGGTGTCAGGGCTCCCTGTGCCTGCAGCATCCTCCTGCACCCCACAGGGCCACCTGTATTCCGACAGGACAGTCTGCACCCCCACAGGATCACCTGCACCCCAACAGGGCCAGCTGCCACATGGGTCCAACAGAAAGCAGGATCTCGGATCCTTCTAGAGCATCACCAGGAAGCCCAGGGAAAGGGGCTGAGCAGCAGATGCTGTTCCAGGGCCGTGGCTCATTCACAGTGACAATGGCAAAGCAGCCACCAAGTGGGAGGGGAGGCCAATCCATGGGACAAATGAGGCCTCGCTGGGATCCTGCCAGAGCCTTGTCCCTGCCCACGCTGGCTGCAGGAACTGCTGGAGCCAGGGCTCGGTGCCCGCAGGGATGCCCGGCTGGTCAGCCAAGCCCAGCACCGAGTTCTGCAAGGGCCAGGGGTCCCTCTCGGCCAGGCAGGGGCTGATTATCGTAACGAGGATTAACGAGTTGATTAGTGCAGCTTGGGCAGGGCTGGGGGCTCCTGCGGCTGCCGGGCTTTGTGTGGGAGCAGCCCCGGCACCTCGTCCTTCCTGTGCCCCGGGGGGCAGCCACGGCCCCTCACCCAAGCGAGACCCGGGCGGGATTTTCCGGCTGTTCCGGACAAAGCCCGGCTCGGCCGTGCCAAGGCTGTCTCCAGGAGCTGGCTGTGTCCAGGAAGCCCCCGCAGAGCCCCGGGGTCACACCCGGTGCCCGCAGCCCCCCAGGCCCTGGGGACAGGGAAAGGGGCATTTCACAGCCCTGGTCCCCATGGGGGCTCCAGCCCCCCAGTATTGGCTGGACGGACAACACAGCAGGGCATAAGGGATCCAGGCGTTTCCTGCAATGGGCTGAGGATAATCTCCAAGTGACAAGGCCAGGTTGGACAGGGCTTAGAGCAACCTGGGATAGTGGAAGTCGTCCCTGCCCAGGGCACAGGGTGGAACGGGGTGAGCTTTAATGTCCATTCCCACCCAAACCATTCCAGGATTTTCTGATTCCATGTCCAGCCCCCTCTGTGCCAGCTGCCCCCTGCTCACTCTGTGATCCAGACCAAGTTGAGCAGCTGAGGGAACACCAGGGCTCAGCCAGGCTCTCAGCTGATCCGGCACGTTGCAGAAACATGGGAAGGAGATTTGGTTTCCCCTGAGCTTGCTCCAGCCCCTCCCTGCTGTGCTGCAGCAGGATCAGAGAACATTATTAAAATAGTGTCATGTTACCTATCAATAATAAATGATCAGAATAAATTCACTGCTCTCTGCTTAATAACCCTGCCATATTTCCATATAAATATCTGCACAGAAATGGGTCCTCATTCCAGGAGCCCTTCAGATGGACACCAGTGCCACATCTCGGACACAGCCCAGGAGGACCCAGACCAGCTTTAATGAGAAAGTGTTTTTTCCTGCCACAGAGGGAGGAAGGGGAATTTGGCACTGATGAAATGAATCCATTATCAGTGATGTGCTCCTGTTCAGATGCAACCCAAGCATCCCTACCCTCGACTCCCCACCAGGTATTTGCAGCTGGGAAGTGCTACCCCTGCAGATTGCTGGATCCCTTGGCCAGCATCACCCTCAGGGATTCATTCCCAGGGATGGGATCTGGGGCCAGCAGAGATGCAGCAGAATGCCAAAGCTGCCCTGAGGTTCCCCCAGCTCACAAGAGGCTGTGGCAGAGTCCCCAGGGCCACCAGGGCAAAGGATGGAATGAAGCCACCAAAGCCCTTTTGACCTGCCCAGCACAAGGAGCAGCAGTGCTGGGAGAGTCTGGTCCATCCTGCTGCTCCTCAGCCTTGCTGATCCCAAACCCACGGCCCTGGGGATGCTCTGCTCTTTCCCAGGCCTGTTTAGCTCAGATGGCTCTTGGTGTTATGATGCCCCAGGCCCGAGGGGGCTGTTTGGCAGCTGCAGCTCCTTGAGGGCGATGGAGCCGTACCCGGGTGGGAGGTGCCTTACAGCCCGAGAAATCCCCTTTTCCACCACTGCCAAGTGGGACACAACCAGGGGCCAGCACAAACAGCCCCTTGGCAAGGCCCAGCCGGCCTCTGCCCTCCTCCTGTGGCACAGCCCATCCCAACCCCGCTGTGCCCTGCACAGGGGTGGTGGGGCAGGGCCAGCACCCTCCGAGTGCCCACATGGGAACATGACCCAGAGATCCCTGTGGTGCACAGAAAACCCTGGCTCTTCCTCCCTTCCCAGGAACACTGAGGGGCGATGCCACACCAGGCAGGGAATGCCCAGCTCAGCCCATCTGTCCTGCACTGGGACACGTCCAGTCCCAAGAGCAGCAAACACGGGGCCAGAGGGTCGGAGCTGAGCCCCCGATCCCAGCAAACCCCGGCTCGGAGCCGGGTGCTGCCGTGCCGCTCCATCCGTGCAGCCCAGCGTGCCAGGGGGCTCTTGCGTGCCTTTCATTTGGCTTTTTCAACATGTCAAAGCAGACTGCTTCCCTCCCAGCGCTCTCAGATGTGGTCGGATTGTTTTCGCCAAAACTTCCCAAATACAAAGTTTCAACCTAAAGCAGACGCTGCCCACAGAAAGCTTTCCCCCCGAGCTAACTGTAAAGTTATAAGCAAATAAAACTGGATTTAATAATGGGAAATATTCCTCATTCTTGTGCATACGCCTCTGAAGTCAAACCACCCTCGTCGAAGACGTCCTTCTCCAGCAAAGGGGGTCTGTGCTGGATGCTCGCTGCTCTTTGGACCAAAGCACATGGAAGACCGGGTTTGTTTCCCTTCATGTGGGCACAACCTCCTGGCAGTATTTAAATCTCCTTCCCTTAGAGTCTCAAAATTACCGAGGAGTTGCTTTGTTGCAGCCTTTTTTCCAAGAGCTCCCCAAGCCAGGCTCTCCCAGAAGCTTCCCAGCACAGTGCAGCCCTCAGGTCCGCCGACATCCCAAATCCCACCGGGCAGCTCATGGACACAGGAGGATCCTACTCCAGTTTTCAGTCAAAAACCAGGAATGAGGGGTATGAGGGCACCTGACAGCTGCCGCAGGAGGGGGTGGCAGAAGGGCAGTGTGGAAATACCCAGCGGAGCAGGCAGAGGGCATCCCTGGCATGTCCCGCCCCACCTCCCCACCGCCACGGCCACAGCCAGCAAGGCTTGGATTCGCTGTGGTCCTCAGCACCTCCGAGCTCTTTGTTCTTCCAATCTATAACCTAATTAAACCCGACTGAGGCTGAGTTCCACATTCTCTGCCTTTTTTAATGCTATAAATCATGAGAGAAACACTCCCAAATGCAGAAGCACAAGGCAGAGCCTCAGCAGCCACGCAAACATCCACGGGCAGCTTCTCACGACACGGAGTCGTCAGGCCTTTCCTAAACGCTCCTAATGAAATGGTTGGAATGACACAGCCTCGTTAATGCCAGGCTCCCACAAGAGCCGGGCGCAGCGCCGGCCCCGGCGGGCAGGATCAGGCAGGAACATGTGTTTGGAGCGGGAGGCTCCGGCCCGGCCCGGGAGCTGCTGCAATTTGTTAGGGGGCCTTGCGCAAGCGGCACCATCGGGCGTGTGGCTTTGTCCGGGGGGCCACCGCGTACCCCACAGTGGGGCCGTGGGAAGGGCAGCCCGAGGTGCCCGGGGCACCCACGGAGGTGCTGCCAGGCTGCTCCGACCCCCAGGCATCCCTGTGCCCCTCCAGTGCCACCCAGGCACTGGGGCGGGGCTCGATTTGGGGTTTCACAGCTCGAGGTTTTCACCAGAGCGTGAGGTTTACCAAGGGGGTTGGAGACAGGAAAATAAGCAGGAAGATAAAAGTCCACTTCAATCAAGCACAGTGTACAGACAAATCTCTCCCAGGACGTGAGAAGGGAGGAAAACCAACAGTGCTCCAGGCTGTTTTTCTCTCCCAGGGATCTGGAGCAATGCAGAGGACCACAGCCAGCCGGAGCAGTGCTGCACACACCAGGTGCATTGGAAATTCGGGATGGGAACAGCACTTTGCCTTGTCCAATAAAACCTCCAGTTCTTCACCCTGCATCCCTGGGCCAGTGGGACGGAGCTGAGCCCAATCTGCTGGAGGTGGCACTGGTGCAGGCCCTCGTGCCCCCAGACCCTGGGGAGGGGATGTGGCGAGGTCCAAGCTTCAGTGTGACGGCACATCCCTGCTGACGGTCCCAAATAGAGCCCTTAGAGACACCCAGGTCACATCCCTGGGCTCCTTTCAGCCCAAAAATAACACAAGAGGTGAGAAGACCTCACCTGACATGGGGATAATCTCACCCTGTTTCATCCAAGAGGCCACACGTGCCCGGAGCACGCACATGTGTCCAGCAGGACACACATCCCAGCTGTGGTGAGAAGGAGGAGGAGGAGGAGGTGGCTGAGGAAGGACACAGAATACTGCGAGTTCTGCCTCTCTGATACCGTTTGTCTCACTCTTTCCCAATCGTATCCACCACGTGCTTGTGCTCTGCCATCGCAGGGACAGGAGCCTGGGGGAAGGTCGTGCTCCGTAACCCCACATCAAGGCACCTCCCCAGCTGGGGAATTTATTATTCTCCCTGATAAGCTATGATCCCTTAAAGACACTTCCCTGTATCCTTCCATCTTACACAGCTCTTCCCTGCCAGCCTGGGAGGTGCTTTGAGCTGCTGCCTCTGGTTTAAATGGAGGATCACAGGCGCGGGTGGAAACGCAGCGATGGGGAAGTGACAAATCTCCCGTTTCCCCAGGAGCATCCGCAAAGCACGAGCCTCGAAGCAAAGCTCCTCTTCCCTGAAAAGGAAGAGAAGGAAAAGAGCAATGCTTCAAAAATCAGAGCTTCCTTTACAGGGATTTAAAAGGGAAAAGATGCAAAACACCCCATAAATTCCCCTCTGTGCGAGGCAGAGCTGTGAAGGTGAGAGCGCAGTCGCCTTGACAAGGGCAGCACGGCACAGTCCCCCCATCTGGAACACCTTCTCCCTGGAGCCTGGAGATCCATTCATTTCCACACTGGAGACAGGGATTCTTTGAGAGCATTAGGAAGGACAACATCAGCTTCATGTGAAAATCCTGGATCCCTTTGGAGCTGCCAAAAGCGCTCGCTGTGTCCTCCCCTCAGCCCTGCCCGCAGCAGCAAGGGGGTGTGGAGCCCCATGGGGAGCTGTCAGGAAGGGCTGGGGGTGAAGGGGCTGGAGAGATTGGGATCAGCTGCTGGGATGAGCTGGTGGGATGGGCTGGAGCACGTCCAGCCGTGAGTTGAGCTCTGGCTCCCATCACACCTGTGGTGGTACCTGAGGGATGACGCACACAACACCGGGTCCTGCAGGGCTCCGGTCCCTCCTGGTGCCAAGGGCAGTCCCAGGGATGGCTGACACAGGGAAGAGTCACCTGGACACTGCACAAGCTACCCTGATGCTGGGGGTTGGAAGAGGGAGTAACACAGGGGGCTCTCTGCCCCTTGTTAATTTTGCATTCTGAGCTACCACTGCAAAACAAGCCCACGCCATGGATCCAGCAGGAATGGGCTCCTCCATATCCCAGTCACTCCTCTGCAGGGAAAGATTTACAGAAATCAAGAATTCAAGCCTGGGAATAATGTATCAATCTTTTCTTTCAGGCTCACCGAGTGCCATTCAAAGCGCTCAGAAAAAACCAGTGATTCATCTGTGATGTTATTGTTAAAATCCACACCAAGGTGCTTTTAAAAAATATCAAGTGCTCTGAGGAAGAGCATCAGGAATAAAGTCCTTTAAAAAATTAGTATTTCTTTCAAAGGAGAGCTGATTTCTTACATTTTAATCCTAAAAACCATAGTCAGAGAGTCCAGAGGCCACGGGGAGGCCCTGGCACAGGGTGCCCAGAGCAGCTGTGGCTGCCCCTGGATCCCTGGAAGTGTCCAAGGCCAGGCTGGATGGGGCTTGGAGCACCCTGGGATAGGGGGAGGTGTCCCTGCCCACAGCAAGGGTGGCACTGGATGGGCTTTAAGGATCTCAACCCAACCCATTCCAGGATTCCGAGCAGTGCGGGGGCTCCTGTGAGCACTGCCCGGCTGATGGGGAGGGATGGAGGGATTGTTCCTGCGCCTCTGGAGCTTCCCATGTGCTGCTGAGCCCCTGGCACAGCGCGACATGACCAGGAACACCCAGGATCTGGGATCAGGCCCAGAAGCAGGCGCTGCACAAGCCCTTCATTATCCCTGTCTGGGATCCTGGAGGCTTCTGCCAGCAGAGCTGCTCAGGAGGGGAGCTGAGGGCAAAATCCAGAGGGCTCCAGGATCCCTCCCCCCATCCACTCCCCAGCACGGGCAGCCCCAAATGCTAATGCAGATGCCAAACCCGTGTAAAATGCCTACTGAATTCTGGGGAATTAGGAAATTTCCATTTCAATTCAAATACAAATTAAACTCCAAGTTGTCATCAAAGAAAAGAAGAAGATGAGGATCAAAGTGATGCAACACTCTGGGAAAGGAAAAGATTAAAGAAAGTAAATTGAACAAGATTTTAAAGAGATATTAAAAGGTGTTAATGCAAGCTAATGCGGCTAATGAAGAGAAAGGGAGGCTATTCAATTAACATTTGCAGCAAGGAGAGGAGAGCTTTCTACACCTCCGCTACAACATCAAAGGCTGGATGCTACCTCTTATTAAAAGGGAACATAGAATATTTAAAAGGCAGAATAGATTAAAATAGATTTCAGATAATTACGTCTACCTCCATAATGGCAACAGTTTATCATTATATTCCAAAAACAAATCTAATAATATGTGCCACATACTGCGGTTAGAAATATTCTTTGAAGTGTTCCAGAAAAGCAGCAATTAAACCCGAGCACAGACGGGTCTGTGGTTTCTCTGGGCAATGGGAACCTCGGGATGTCCAGCTGGAGCTGGGAATGGTGCCCTTGGCCGCCCCAGGGCCGGTGCTGGGGAGGATGCTCCTCACGGAGCCGGGCTGCTCCCGGCTGGGCTGTGAGCAGGAGCTGAGGGCCCGTGGTGGCACGGCCCAGCCTGGGCTCACGGGACACTTGGCTGGGATTGGGGGCTGCTTTTTAACCCTGAGGCCCCGACTGCTCCGCTCCCACCTCTGAGCCACACATCCCACTGCCCTCCCGCTCCAGCAGCGCATGGGAAGGGGGGAGAACCCTGGAGAACACCCACAGCCAGAGCTCAGCCTGGCTACCCACAGGGGACAAGCCAAAGACTCCTCCTGATGGCCCCTGCGGGTGCTGGTGATGCGGCAGCGGGAAGCTCCCCCTCGCTCCCAGCACAGCCTGGCACAGGAACACAGCACTGGTTAACCCGGGAGAGGCTGGCTGGGTGGTTTTCTGCAATAATTACACATAATTTGGGTATTTGCAGACACCTCCAAGCCAAACAGTGCGGCCTCAGCACAGCCCTGCGTCCCTGGCGGGCGGGTGCTCTGCAGGTTGGGATTTTACCTGCAGGGATCTCCTGCAGAGCTCTGCATTCCCACAGGGATGTGATTGTCACACGACAACACCAGGAAGAGAAATGGCAAACCTGAGTCCTGGGAAGAGCAGAGAGCCACAGAGCTCCCACTCACAGGGAGCAACAAAGCCCCCAAACCCAGGATGGGAGCAGCCAGGGCAAGGATGGAGAGCACATGTAGGAAGTGGCGGGGGGGTCTGTGCTGGAATCGGCTCCAAACTGGAATCTGAGAGGCTACAGGTGTGGTTTGTGCAGAAGACAGGCCCTGAAGCCATGCCTTGTCCCCCTATCCCCATGTCCCTGTGTCTCTCTGCTGCCCATGCCAGGCTGCAGCCAGAAGGAGGGCAGGGAGATGCCGAGCTCCTGCTATAGCCCATCCCATCCCATCCCATC
>VZTH01000438.1:0-44978 GCA_013397815.1 Aleadryas rufinucha
AGCACAGCGCATTGGCAGTCGCGCTTCCACGAAAGGCAACTTCCGCACAGGGGAGTCTCAAATAAAATCGCCTCTCTTTGGCAACACTAAGAGAAAACCCGTGGCACCAGTTTTCAGTTTGGCAGTACTGGGATTTTTAATTACTCTGTGTCCTGCGGAGATTTTACGCAGGCTATGTGGTAATGAAAGATGTTAGGCAGGCGCGTTTTTCTCCATCTTGCGGCTTAGGAGTGCAGGAAACGGGCAACTGGGGAGACAGACTAATGAGAAACACAGGGCATGAGATGAATCCATCTCTAAGCGCCCTTATTTAAATAGTATCTCTTTCATGGAGTTGTAGAATGGTTTGAGTTGGAAGGAACCTTAAAGATCATCTAGTTCCAAGCCCCCTGCTAATGGGCAGGGCCACCTTCCACTAGGCCAGGATGTTGTAATATCAAGTACAAATCAGCAGCCAAATTAGGTGCAAACTGTCATTTTACTATGACCATTATTTTAGTGTGAGCAAATGAATATTTCATGAGTGTGTACATCAGCAACAGTTGGTGGAAGCATCACGAAAAAGTACTCAAAACCTTCCAGGATGGCTGTGTTTCAGCTTGTCTCATGTGCTCTGTGCAGTGCCTAAGACATGTCACGTGTCTTTAGGCACACAGAAAAGAAGTGATGCAGTCTTTAACATCATGACTTAATTGTCTGTGCAATTAACTCTCTTCCAAAACAAAGTGGGGGTGGCAAGAAAAAGAAGGGAAGTCCTTGGCAGTAGGTTGATTGGAAAGCTGCATGGAACTGCAAAAATTAAGAAACAGGAAAGGATAAAAAAATGTATTGTAGTGTGAGAAAGCCTTGAGAGGAGGGCATGCAACAGTGTAGGAAGGAGCCAGCTCAGAGCAGAAGCTGGGAATTGCATGGAGCTTTAGAGACCAAGGCAGAAAAACATTAAGCACTGGTGAAAGAAGATACAGAACCACTCTGTGGATTTAGAAAATGAGGAAAATTACAGTGTAACAGAATAAACCTTGAGATTTTCATGGGAGTGTTCTTTAAAAACAGGAGATCAGGCAGTTTCTATAGGGTCTGGAAAATATTTTCAGTTGAAAACAAATACATGTAAGACAATACTCCTGTGTTTACTTCCAGATATCTGAATATACTATTATGGGGTATGGTAAGAAAGAGTCTGTTGGTATGGTAAGAAAGTTGGTCCTGTTATTTTCTGAACATCTGCAACCCCTTTGGTTCATCTTTTATATCTGGGGCAGATAGCTTTTAGGGACTTTACTATCTTTGTCTAGATGCTTTATCCACTTTAGTACATTTTCAACAGGACAAAATAAACAATGACTTTGGAAAATTAAAAACTCTTTCCAAATGCTCTGAAGACATAATGATGCCATTGTGACATTACGCAGTGTACTTCTGAAGCCTCTGTGGTTCTGGTTTAGTTCTGTCACTGGTAATGAAATTCTCAGTTTAAGAAAGTTATCTTCCAGCACCAGTCACCTTCTCTGACTATGGCTATTCTACTGTGTTGCTATCACAATGCCTTGCATACAGGGTCCACAACAGTACCTCAGGCCCTCCATTTAGTTATCTAGGTTTCTTCTGTCAGTTTTCAAAAACCTAAGAAGGAAAAAGCTTCTTAAGATGTTCAATTAACTTGCTAACTGTACAGACACCTGGTGTCACTGATATTTAGCACTTATGTCCACCCGTCTGCTCTCTCATACTCATCTATCCAGTACTGTATTACCACTCTCCAGCTCTGCTCTTTCCCCCGTAAGTAGAGGCTGCCCAAATTACTTCCCCCTTTTCCTCTCTGTTTCAGTTACATTAAAGCTGCTTGTGCTAACACTTCTGTCAGGATGCAGTATCTTCAAGATGACTCCATGAATAGCTCGATGGGGAAAATATCCAAATAGACTCCTTATAGCAACAGTTAAATACACACACTGATGTTCACTGTTTTGCTATACCTTTGATTTCGTTTTCTTGGGACCGGATTTCCAGTGAATTCCCCAGATCCCCATTTCTGTGCTAGCTCAGAACACCTTTTCTCAAGACTCTAGTGTATCATTAGTCCCAACATACAGGGCAACCCCATTGCTACTAAAATACCCTTATTTTCTGCAAGGCTGCCAGTCCCTTGCCAACTCTAGTACTTCCTCTCCTACTTGCGACAGTTTCATTTCATTTGCTCTGCCATTGCTTTTTACTTCACTTACTCATAGCTCTGTGACAAACATGCCTCTCAGTTCCACTTTTCCCTTACTATCACTTACAGCTACTTGCAACACACTGTATTCTCCTATTTACACTAATATGAAATGGAAAATTCCCTTTCAGGGGTAATTCTTGGGCTCTTACTCTCCTGCTGAACAGTCCTTTCAGCACCTTTCCCCACCAGAGCATAGATTTCTGCTTCCAGGTGTATCTGTTTTTGAGTAATCATTTTTGTGGGTTCTACCAGGCAAGTTTTTATTCAAATAATATATTCTTGAAAGAAAAACAGATGCTGTAATATCAATCTACTTCCACCATCATCTTCCACTTCAAATATACTTAAGATTCACAGTGATTGTGGATCAATGACACCTGCAATGAACTTCCCATAAGTAGTTACTCTGGCCCACAGCCTGCTCCATGCAGTGCTGTCTTTTTCTCAGTGTTTCTGGGAGTAGTTTTGGTAGCGGGCCACTTCCAGGACTGTGATATTCCAATGGTTTTTGTACATCAGTCACTTACATTTCTGGGGAGGGACATGTAGTGTGGTACCTAAAACAACAACTAGTTAATGAGCCCTAATCCCCCGTCCTAAGGAGCTTTGGAGAAAAATTAATAAAGTTTTTTTCTCCCTCTCTTGCATAGCAAACCTCACAGCTATGCTGCATTTTTATCCAAGAACTCCTGACTCTGGCCAGAAACATTTGCGAACAATCATCCATTTATTTCTAGGTTTTGTCCTAAAGACAACTAAAAGCCAGGGAGCTTTCTCTCTGGACTAAATCAGTTTACAGTCTGTCTTCCAGGCCTTAACTTATATGGCAAATAGCTTACCATTGTTAATGGATATACCTTTAATTTTTCTTGGAGCCATTCTCTTAATACAAGCCAAATATCCACAAGTGATACAGTTAATAAGATTTTATAACTGGGTTATTAATATTTTAGAAAATTTTAATATAATTCTGAAGATACTTAAAAAATGCCTTAAATAAAAAACAATTATAAAATATTTTACTCATTTTCAATTTGATGCTGCCGTCAAAGTTGCAGAAGAAAATGGACCAGCTGGACGTCACTTGCAGTATCTATCTGCTTTCACTTTAGCTCTCCTGTATGGGAAGAGTGAATGAAATAAGATTTAGATTAAGACCAAACACAATTACACCTGGGTGTTTTATCTGCCTCAAAGTGTTAAGAATGCATTGAAAGCCATTTTTCTTAAACTTTACTTCAAAGCACATAAAAAGGCCTAACAACACTTTGGATTTGTTAATTAACTTTGTTTTCCTAAGGAGACAGAACTGCAGTGCCTAAAGTTAACCTTGACTTTCCCTTCAAACTATAATGACTGCATTTTGTATCCTCTGAGAAATGGAATTCATATTCAGTGTGATCTGAAGCTGACCACCTGTGAGAGCCCAGGAGTGTTCTCACATCACCTGCCATTATCAGAAATAGTTTTCTGCATTTTACCCACTGAATTAATGCAAATATTTATACTATATACTGACATAAAAGGCTTTAAAAATTCAAGACAGTTTCTTTACTCTCAGCTCAGGGGGGAAAAAATATTCCCACTAGATAACATGAAGACTGTCCTTGAATGCTATTTCTCTTTAAAATGCAACTTCTGCCTCTCCAAAATGTTCTGGTACCATAGGTACTGAAAAATGTTAAAAATTAGTTCAATTTTTGTGATTAAAAAGATCAATCCCGCAACAACTCTGTACTAAACAAACTGAACAACCAAGTTAGAGATTTCCAAAAGAACTAATTTATAGGTAAATTCAAACCTGCAAACTTCAGCCAAAGAAGTGAAAATACAGATTAAAAAAAAAAAAGGTGGCAACCCCCGGGACTCAGGCACAACACTCACCAGCGGAAAAAATACTTAGGAACCTATCCCCCTGGAATCTAGACTTCTTTTGTACCTCAGGTTTACTGTAATTCCATCTCCCAGTAGTTTTTTAATCAATACATTATTTCTAAGTACCTGTCAAGTAGCATTTCATGAAAAGTGCCTTCTTTCCTGGCTTTTCTAAGGGCTTTTGTATCTTCTTTGCTTATTTTAAGCTTTTTATCTTGAAAACTTTGGAATTTCTTCCTGTAAGGGGGGAAAAATAGTAAAGAACTGAAACTTCTTTAAAATTTTGCTTTTCGACACAACAGCAGCTGTGGTAAGAATCTTAGCTCCTATTAAAGCAGCAGATAACTGACCTAATAAAATCCAGCAAAGCATCCCAGTACTAAGGTTGCACTAAGGCTTCTGTAGGTGAAAACTATTCATATTTTATTTTTCTGGCAGTCTAAGTAGGAATGAGCCCCTATGTGACTATCGTGAAGTGGTTACAAATTCTAAAGAGCCCCTTCTTCAACTACTAGCATAAGAAATCAGGGAGGAAAAGTGTACTGGATGTAGTTGCAAGGTGCTGACAGTAGAGAAGCCACAGGGGTTTTCTCTGTGAGAAAAGGGCAGGGGCTGCCCTGTGCTGGACAGAGCTGGCTCTCAAGACATCCACTATGGGACACAGCCAAATCAGTCAGCAAAGCTGGTGGCACCTCTATGAAAACGTATTTAAGAAAAGGCAAAATGCCACACAGGCAGAGAAGGTAAAAAATCCTAAAAGGGCAAAATGGCAGTGTGAACATCTAGTACAGAGAAGGAGGGGAAGGAGATGCTTTAGGCACTGTATCAGATATTACCTTCCAGCCCATGAATAAGACCATACCAGAGCAGGGGAAAAGTGGGAAAGGAAAGGAATGGCTGAAACCACTGTGTATTGATCCAAAGCCCATCTGGCTTGGAGGAGTGGATGGAGGAGTCTGGAGTGAAGCTGAGGTTGGGACATGCGAGAACGAAAGGTGGTGTTTTCAATTTTTGTCTCTCAGCTTTAAATTCATTTAAAAGGAAATAAATTTAATTAATTTTTCACAGTTAACCCTGGGACAGTATCTGGTACAGAATCTCTCCTTCATCTCAACCGATGAGCTTTCTCATCCTGTTTTCTTCCCTTGTCCTGCTGAGGAAAAGTGAGTGGAAGGCTGGATGAGAATTTGGTCCTTCCACCGAAGATGGCCCTAATTAGAAGTGAAAGAAGGTACTTGAGTCTGTTACCAGCTCTAAAGTACGTACACGTAATTGATTTCACACTGTTTAACGTTTCCTTTGTCTTCTTGTGGAACTTCATCTTTCTTCTTAGCTTCTCTTTCAGCACAAGTACGAATCTAATAATTGAAAGAAAAAAGAAAAATCAATCAAAATACAATAGAAAACACCTGTATTTTAAAAACCACAAGTTGTAGGTTAAAGATGACTATATATCCTTCATAAGAGAATGAGAGTCACAGTGACTTTTCAAGTTCACAGTTTTCAAAGTGGTTAACCAGAGACAACTGCAATAAAAGTAAGAGCTGACCAAAATGTGGGAAATGTTAATCCTTGATACTATGGTAAGACATAACTGCCTTCATCTCAAAGGAGCACTATTTCAGTTCTTAATTTTGGCAGGTACAATTCAGAGATTGACTTAAAAATATTATTGTTTGGACTAGTTAGACACCTATCTCTGTTTGGAGAGACATATATTTTCCATGTTCAGATAAAGTCAATACAGTCTTTTTAAATTCTCCTAAAAGATCTCCCCTTCTGCATCATTCTGGTAAACCCTTCTCTGTCCCTGATTCGGTCATAATTCCCCTCTTCTGTCCCAAGTTGTTTAGAACTACCTGGAAGATCACACAGACTCTTTTGTCCTCCTGAGTGGTAAAGTATCTTCTTATCTCTACAGGAAGTACTGAGAATTTAGGCAGCCCTGGAACTCATTTACCTTTCTTGGGGCCATATCACTTGACAGCTTATAGGAAGCAATTATAACTGTATTAACAGGAAATCATAGCACACAGACACCTGCTTGTTTGAGTATTCCTGCCAACCCTGTATTGATTGTAGAAGTTACAGATTACCTTTATCATTTCTTCTTCTCCTGCAGTTTTGCTTTTGGCTTCTATGTCCCCCTCTTCATTACATCTAATAAAACGGCTGTTTGCTGCTAGTAATGCCATTTTCCTCTGCAGAAATAATATCACAATATATTTTAAGTATAATGAGCTTGTATATAATCCTTGATTTATAACATTTATCCTCTACAACACACCAAAAGTCTCTGTAACGTGTTTAATTCTTTTATGTATGGATACTTCAATAGCTAGCCAGCAGACTTGCTGGCTCCTTAATTTTTAAGATGCTTATAGCTGCCAAAATGCAGCTATTGAACTATTTTAAAAACTTTCAATTACAGCAAATGCATTGCAGTTGGAAAATCGTGACTTACAATATGAAAGAGACTGCAAAAGGCTTTTACTTCATAGATAAAAACCATCCACATAGATTAACTCAAAATACAGTCAAACACGGGCAACATCAAATAAACTATTCCGAACAGCTTACATCTTGGAACACAGGTTCCCATTGCTCTCTCGATCCTATTGCATCGGAACGTCCAACAACAAGTCCGTCTGAATTTATACCAAGATATTTGCCATAACCAGACTTGAGAGCAATCCTCAAAGAGAAAATGTAGGAAAACAATTAAGTGTTTTTTATTCATGCAATTCACAATATCCAACACATCACAAACACATCTAGTAGTAGACAATGTATTTCAAAACAGTATTAAAATGCGCTCTCACAAAAATCCAAAGATAACAAGTATCAAAACTTGAAACAGTGCAGTAATTACCTTGTATCAGACAACTTAACTGCCGTAAACTGTTCAGGAGGACTAGGGCCTTCATCATCTGAGGAATGAATTTTCCATTAGTTAAGTCCAAAGTATAAATGTAAAATATTTTAGCCTATTAATACTGCAGTATCAAAAAGAACTAAACATTGACCACTGCTAAATACTATGGGAAGTATTTATTTCTTTAAAAATTCCTTTTTGAGCATTCACTTTTAAAAAAGCAATGCAGGTGCTCATTTATGTTCATATATTTAGAGTGCTTAAAACAAGACACAAAATAAAGATGATCCTTGTGTAAAGAAATTTATAGTTGAGAATGTTTCTCAATTCTCTGGTGGCTTTGAAAACCTTAATCTCCTTCTAACGTTACTTCTTTCGTAACAAAATGCATTATGGTTCAGCTATGGTAACTCAGCTCAGTATTCTAAAAGCTACTAGCTTCTCCATCCCTCAAAATCAGAACAAGAAAATACAGCCAGTGTTGCTTTGACCTCACCCTGGAGATGAAACACACACACTGTTGGGGTTCTGGAACAGTCAGTGTCAGAGTCATGGCTCTCAAACTCAAAGAACAAGCTAATTATCCCAGCACATTAGTAGTCCTCTTGTGCACTGTCAAAACAAGTCTATTAAGACAAGGATGCAGCAATAAGCGTTAAAACTCATCTACCTTGAATTTCACTCTTCAAGCGACACTATAAACATTTTATAGGTTTTAATAAAAATTATACTGCTTTTTATCCAGCAAGTGGTATGGCCTTTAACATGTAATCATCTCCAATGAAGTTAAATTTACTGCACACATAAGCCAGCATGAAACTAGATGAGTGAAACTGATTGGCAGTCATTAGGTTTAAGTCATCTGCATGCTTCGGCTAGAATTATTGCATTTTTTTGTACTAAAATGGTTTTAGCTGTAACACTGCTTGCCTTGAAGTGATGCTAGTTCTATGCTTTCACGCATTTCATTATTAAAACTTTATTACTTTCAAATTTTCTGGAACAAACCTTTATGTGGTGCTCCAAGTGTAAACAAGCCATTGTCGAGGGCATGGATGTAAGCTCCTTTATCCATTTCTATAGCTATAGTTCCTGTGATTTCACCAAAATTACTGACAGCCCACCAGTTTCCTGTAATACAGAACCATGACAGTTTATTAACAGAGTAATCACAACTTCTGATTACAGTAGCTCAAGAGATTATATTTCCATGTCTTCCCTGAAATTTTAAATTCTAAAGATAAAACTGCTATCTTGCAATCTTTGTGCATTATTTTATAGTCCAGAGCCAATTTAATGTTTTTGCTGCTGCTGCTTCAGGAAGTCCTGCTCTTCTACCTGTTGTCATCCCTAGTTACAGGCTTCTGTGCTGTATCCCTTCTTTGTGTTAGTCCACAGACCAAGCTGATTCATTCAGCTGATGCAGCAAAGAGACAGCTTGCAAGGAAAATATTTTTTCCCTCTGGACCAGTCTCCTGCGGTTTTGGGGTCATATCCATTTATTAGATTCTCCAGCACAACAGAAACAGACATACTATTTCATCTTGCTGTTAAATATGTGAGCTGTGATCCCTAGACCTGCTGTTCAAACCAATCTGGGTTTGAACATTAGGCGCTTGCAGAATTACAAATATTCCTACCTGATTAAGATAATAATACTTTTATTTTACTACTTATAAAAATCTGAATCCCTCCCACTGGTGTCACAAGTTCCATTTGGAATCTAGGAAGATCCCAATATACAAACAGCATGTTGTAAGAAATAGTTATACACTCTAGAGCGGTTACACTTGCTTTACAAAGTCCCATAACGACCTCTTTAGCTTCTGCCGTATCCCCTACAGTTTCCACACTGTCACATAACTTCTGGAAAGCAGCTCACCAACAATATCGAGCTGCTCTGCCGCATCCTCTTCCCTTTTCCTTTTCTTTTCCTTGTGCTTTTTCTTGCTGCAAGGAGAGATGCAAAGTGAGAACGAGCCGCCGACCCGGCCCTTGCCCCGCGCTCTCTCCCTCTGGCACGGCCTCACGCCCAGGCCCTGCGGGAGCAGGTCACTGACCCCGGCCGGGAGCCAGCGGCTGCCAGCCCGACCCCCTGCCCTGCCCTGCCGGCGAGCCCGGGGCTGTCCCCGGCCGGAGGGAAGGGCCAGCCCGGCCTCACCCCCGCCCAGCCTCCTACACCAGCCCCGCCGGCGGTCCCGCCCCCTGCGGCTGCCGCAGCGCGGGGCAGGGGCGGCGCGGCGGGGAGCCCGCTCCTCACCCCTTCTCTTTCGCNCCTCTTCTCTTTCGAGCCTTTAAGGACGAGCTTGGTGGATTTGACGCAGGAATACTCCGCCATGTCGGGACACGGGAAGGGCGGGCGCACGGAGCCGGCTCCGCCCCTCGGCCGGGAGGAAGCCCGGAAGCCGCGGCCCTTCCTCCGCCCGGCTGTGGGCGGGGACCGGCGGCGCGGTGTTTCAGTCATCTCTCGTGGAGGATGCTGGGCACGGAATTTGAAGGGGAAAATAAGACAACAGGAGTTTAAAATTACATTTAAGAGTCTGTCATTGGGCACCTTCCCCTTCTAAGTCTGGCTTGGCTCCGTGACCGCAGTGCCTGCGCTTTGCAGGACTGCAGGCAAAGAGCGCTACGAATGAAGAACCCACAGCGTCTTCTGCGGCCCGTGCGTGCGTGTGTATTGTAGGACACGTGTCGTGGACATCAGCAGAGCCCTTGGACGTGAGGGCAGCAAGGCCAAGGGCAGCAGAGCTTGCCTCTGGCTGGGTTACACGGGAGCTGGGCGCCTGGATGTGCTGGTGAAGGAGTAAAAGCTTCAAGGGGCAGCTATGAAAACCAGATGGGGAGGGGAAATGCCGCTCGTAAGTCAGCCAGGTGTACCATGCTAGGGGTGAAATGAGATATGACAATTACTTTCCCATCCTGTTAGCCACTAGGTATTCCACAGAATAAAATCTACCTCAGGCTTCCTCCTTGGCGTGTAACAACCCTTTTCTCATATTAACTTAGCACCTTCTTAACAGGTACCAATACTCTTTCCTTGAAGACCAGCCTTACTAGCACGTGTGTGTTTAGAATCCCAATTACAGTAGTAATTTGTATTCAGTCTTCAAAAGTGTTGTTCCTACTTCACGCTCATGGGAGGGACTTCATGCCCAAAAAGTTGCCTGTTTATTATATTACCTGATTAAATGAAAAATACTATCCCTATCAAAGCTTGTTGTACATGTTTTATGTACGCGTACAGAGATGCTTGCATTGGATTGCTTTTTGATTTCCAAGTTAATTTCCTATCTATGCTTGCAAGTTTTGAGCACCTCAGAGGTATCTTCTACACGTAAGAAATGAGAGTCTCATCCATGGTTATGTCAAGGCTTTTAAAGTCACGGAAAGCACGGCCAGTTGATAAGCTTGACCCTGGAGTTGGTGGGTGACTGCAGGTGTCTTCCACAGATACTTCGATTGGATCCAGAACCCTGCCTCTTCTCACCAAAATGCTTTGAATTTCTCTCTGCATGCCTAAGATGACGCTACCTCGTATTTGTGAAGCTGGAATAGTTTCATGTGCCATGTAAAATGAAAGCAACAGTAATGAACTTTAAGGAGGTTTTGGCAAGTCCCCCATTTTAGAGCTTTGGGGGCATTTAGTTTGTCAGCAAAAGCAATACCTGAATCAAGCTGCTGGTCCATGTAAATTCAGAATACTTTTTATGTGTGGTTGTGTGTAGGGTATGCTACTTTCCTGCTAGTAAGTAGGAAAGTACCTACCCTCTGCAGGGTTCTCTTTTATGTTTCAATTTGTCCATGCAGGCATCCTGACATTTTTGCCCGACTTCCTCTTTGTTGGGATGCATTGCTCCTAAGCTTGGAGGAGGTGATCCTTGAATATTAACCATCTTTCTTGGGTGCCTCTTCCCTCCAGAGCTCTATCCCATGTTACTCTCCTAAGCAGATCCATGAAGAGATGCAAATCCTCTTGCCTGAAGTCCAGGGAAGCCAGCTTGCTGAGCATCCTCCTGGCTGCCCTAAGGATCTTAAACTCCACCATTTTGTGGTCCCTGCGGCCAAAGCTGCCCTTGTGAGTCGCACTCCCCACCAGCCCCTCCTGGCTGGTGAGAACAAGATTCAGCATAGCACCTCTCGCTGTTGGCCCCTCTTTCACTTGCAGGAGGAAGTTGTCATTTTAGCCAATATATTCATATGTCTCCAGCCCTTTGGAATTCACTTCAAGCCAATCTCAGCAGTGAGCAATTTTAGCAAATACAGTTACAGCTGTATTTGGCTCTTATCATTAAGTACTTTTTTTGCTGGTTCTAAGCAGATATTCCTATAAGGCAAATATTTTAGTAAAAGGAATATGGAAAAGGAGAGAACAATTACATTAAAGTCAGAAAAAAGCATAGAGGAGATGAGTGACGCAGGAAAGAATGTATGTCAGCCGCCCTAGCATGCTAACTTGCCCTTCAGTGGTTATTTTGGGGAAATGAGTTCTTTTTAGGCTTTGATTCTGTGGAGAGAAAACCTGCAAGAGTTTTTTTCGTTCTCTTAACTATAACTTTACAACTTTATTTATGATAGGTTCTAATTTTTGGAGTGCTTAACTGTGCAACCTTAGTATTTATGGGGTATTTGTACATTTTTGTCAAAAGTGGGCCTCTGTTCCCTGAGACCATGACCAGCACGTGATAGTACGCAAGCACTTGCCTGAGAGGTCACGTGAGAGAGGAAGAGGTAAGAATGAAAAGCATTTATAAGAGATGTAATAACTTTAAAGTTATTAAGAATTATCTAAGTTAGATTTTTGATTTTTTTTCCTTTTTAACTTTGAAAAAGCAAGAGCAATTAAAGCAGTTTATATTTTAAAATACATGTATTTTTATCATATGATAGAGGTGCATTTTGCTATTTGCCCACCAGGTGTTGCTATAGCCACAAAAATAAATTTAGATTACGAAGTTTAGGAGGAAAATAAAAGGAGGTAGTTTTATTTTCATTACAGATGACCCTTACATAACTGTGATCCTGAAAAGAATTATGCATGTGCTTATATTTTGTATAGGGAATAGTCCTGATGAGTCAAATTAAGCCTCTCATTTAGTGTAAAGTTGATCATGGTTGCAAGCTTTCTTAGGATGGGCTATATCGATGATGTTTGCTATTTTCTTAATTTGCTGTTTCCCTTCTTCTGTTTTATGAAGAGAAAGTTGGAAAGACAGAATGTCAAAGACAATAAATATCTTATTTTAATAGAAATGTAGATTTTTTTAAGGCTCCCATAATGTAAGATATATTTTCTTGTTAATGAGTATAATTTTATTTAAAATTCACGTATCTTATGTTTATTCTTAAACTTAGTGACACCAGCAACAAATAGGCATCATTACAGTATATGCAGAAGATGATAAAAGCTTTTCCTGCAGGGCAAAGTGATGAAATCAATGTGAAAATTGTATCTAAAATGGTACCACTTTAGAAAAGCTATTAAGAGTCTAATTTGGCAGTTAGTATTTTTGAAATTAAAACATTTCCAATATGTCTGGGCTGTGGTTGTTTAAAAAAAATATAACAGTTCATTTTCTTTATGGCATCAAAAATAAATGGAGCCTTTGTGTTTGCAATTGTAGAAAACAAATCACTTTTTTAATGACTGGATTTTCCTGCCAGCTTGGAATTTGCCGCATGTGCATTTTATGTTGAATGCCTAAAGAGTGAAATCATTTGCTGTCTTTCATGCAGATGGGGCAGATTGGCTGAGGTGTCGTTTACAAAATGTGCACTTTCATCATTCAAGTTTGAAGGGGATCATTACAAACAATGTTTCCCATAGAAACTCAGGCCTGATGGAAGTGAGGGGCTGAGACTGAGCATCCATGGATATAGTCTAGTGTCATAAGAGCCTGGGCCCAAACTTGGGTGCTTTGGGGTTTTCTTCCATCATATTTAGTTATGCTAGGAAATATTACAATACTTCCCCAAACCAGAGAAACCTGAATTAGCTCTCTTGATAGCCAAGTTGACAGACTATGTGCTTTTTTATCTCTTTTGTTTAGAAGTGTGGGCCTCTTGTGAAATATCAAAGCTCTTGACTGATACAACAGCCAAGATCGATATAGTTTTGTTTACTCATTTACAGAAGGAGTGAAATCTGATGTGAGTTAGAACCAGAACAACTATATTTTAATTTTTGCCCAATGGGACAAAGTACATACTATGGAATGTTGTGGTGGTTTGTCATAATGTTCAGCAGCAGTTGTGTCAGTGTTGAAGCATCCCCAGGACATGATGGTGCATACCACAGTGGCATGACAGATGGAAATAAAAAGCTAATTTGATTCTTAGTATTTTTAATACTGCATGCTGAAAATGATTTTATTGTAACTTCTAAATTTTAAATGTGACCTTTTTTAAAAAAAAACCTGATAACGTTAGTGTTAGATTTTTAGCACAGGTAAATAGATATTCTCAAAATTGCATTTCTCCTACTCAGCTTATGGTTCAGTATTTAGAGCATTTGGGAAATAGGAAGGGTTTCTCAGCCTGTTGGGGCAGGATGGAGCCCCAGCTCAGATCCCCCAGTCCTCAGCATCCCTGGTACAGAAACCCTGTGTTGGTTCTGGCTTCTCAGCTTCTGCTTTGCCTGATCACTCCCTCACTTTCCTCTGCTGTCACTCTGTAAAGTTTTGTAGTGAAGTTTTTCTAGCTGGCCGGACCTTCTCAATATCTTCTTCCCCAGACACTGGGATCCTGCTCTACAGTTTGTCAGTGAGCACTCACCAAAATCCCTTTCTGCTGGACACGGAGGGATTGCAAAAGAGAAATTAAAAAGTAACTGCAAATGTACAGTGGTTTCATGCAGATGCCAACTCTCTATGGTGTTTACTTGAACTCAGACCTTCTGGTTTGTGCTTGTCATCCCAAATGATACATATGTACTTCTTCAAATTCCATTATTCTTTTCTACTTACTGCTCTGTGTTTTATCCTGATGTACTAAGGAAAATTTTTATATGCGTATAAACACTTCTGTTTCTCTGTCTATTAGTCTGTGTTTCTTTATCAATATTTTTTTTAAACTGGCCAGATTTGTTCCTTCTTAACACAAGCACAATCACAACAATGATTGAAATCTGGTGAGTTCTGAAACTGTTGTTAGGTAAGCAGGAAAAAGACCTGTAACTTCCCTGATAAGGGAAGGGTTGCAGTATAAATTCCCATCTCACTAGAGATGGGAGAGAACACTCATGCAGAAATGAGTCTATGAGGAAAAGCTCCTAGTAAATCTAGGGCACTAATGAGTGAAAAATCAAACTGCATTACTTCCAGTTCTTAAAAAAGCAACCTATTGCTCTGTACTGTAATTTCATTTTTTATGGGATGGAAATTTGATTCTGCAAGTTGAACGTATGATTTTTGACGTTTCCTGACAAATAGCTGGCATGTTTGATGCGAATGTAGCTGAAAACTCCTTTCCTTATTCAGTGGTACTGTATGGAAAATACAGACTCAAATACAGACTATAAATTAAACACGACAAAATTTTTGTGGCAAGTTACCTGTTTTGTGCTATGTGTTCATATGCAAACTTTTCTCTCTCTGGAACACACTTTTTTCTTGTCTCTAGTGATCCCTATTTCCCTTGTTATATGTGGCTGAGTTTGTATCTTGTTAGGAAAGCCACAGGATCCATGGGGAAATATTTTCTATTTCATGTGTATGTAGCACTGTTGTGGTTGTTCTTTGTTAGCCTATAATCAAGTTTAATTTAAATACCGTTTCTAACTAGTGAGGGTTTTTTTTTATTATTATTTATTTAATTCAGTGTTTCAAAAATGTTTTATTCCTTTTTGTACTTTGTCTGTGATTTAGTAGGAAATAAAGAGGTGGTTGTGACTAGTCAGGAAGGTTGTACTCACCTTCACGTGATTTCTTCTGAAAAGGGACTTACCAAGGATAACCTCCCCCCACTACCTCACAATAATATCGGGCTTCCTTATGGGCTATATATTTTCCTTACTCTGTTTCTTCTGAGACTACATGGGTGTCCTTTAAAATTTCAATGGAGATATGGATTGGCAGGACTTAAAAGAAAAATGAAGCTGTGGCAGCATGTTCATTTTCAGTGCGGCTGTCCTCCTGGCCATAAAACTGTGCCCTTTCTCTTTGTAAATTATGTTTCCTCTCCCCCAGGACTGCCATATAATTTCTTTCTGCATTTTTTTTTTCTAACAGAACTGGAGCATATACCTAGTATGATTGTTTGCATTGCCCATTTGAATTTGAAGAGCTATTATAGGTGATTTTTCACTCTTATCCTCCACAGCTTCCAATTCTGTGTAATTTGTCCTGAATGCAGATGCTGTTCCATAAAAATGAAATTTTTACTAATACAGTGGCAGTGAATATCTTGTTAAAAAAGCTTTTGTGTGGACTTAGCAATTTTGGAGGTGGAAGGGAGACCTGTAGACCACTGCATATAGAATAGGTATAGTGTAGGTAAAGATAGAAAAAACTTTTTGCTCTGGAAGGAATTCTGAACTATTCATTATCCTTGTCCACTCACTTCCTTTTAAGTGTGCAAAATCGACGTTACAATGGATCCACTTGTGGGTTTTTTTCCCCTTCCTGGGCCAAATATAGAAGAGAAATAAATACATTTAAGTTTTGTTCATTTTTGATGGTCTGACTCAGACTGTCCTACTTGTTTATTCATCCAGAGAACCTTCAAATGTTGACAATATTTTATTAGATTATGAGGCAGTTAGAGATGAAAGGAAAATGTAGAACTTCCTAATACTTGCCCTCATCAGGACTAGCATCAATATCTTGTAATTTTTTTTTTCATTTTGCCCATCACATATCTAGTAAGTCTGGTTTGCCCAGCTTTTTGTCTTATACTTTCTAAAAGCAGCACAAGCAGGACAAACCAGGTTTACAATCATCGCTTCCTTTCTGACAATAAGGTAAATAAAGGTTCTAACCCATAACGCAGCATGGAAATTGTTTTGAAATACAGCAGCCAGAGATGGCAGCATTCACCATCCTAATGCTGCTTGACTTTTTTTTTTTAAAGCTTCAGTAGCTTGAAGGAATGATGATGTAAAATTTTTAGCTTCCACTGAAAAAATACAATGCAAACTAGAATTCCTGTCCCTCATGGATATGAAGAAGATACATAAAACCTGATTGTAAAGGTTTAAACATTTGAAAGGCAGAACAAAAGAAGAGCACACCTATATTTCTTTTAAATTCTGCTATTGAAACCATTATTGTGAGTTTTGGAGCCTGACTAGTGATTTTTGAGTGCTTTGCATTGGCAACATCTGTTGGCTTTTGTCCTGTCGCAGTAGGTGAGTGAGTAGGAGTTAAAAGTGCTGATCTTTCCGTGTTCTGATCCTGAGAGAAAAGGAGAGGGAACATTTCAGTATGCATCACTTGTTTTCAGGCTGTTTTCCCCACAGCATACTGTTGGTGTACATCAGTGCTTTTCTTATAGTCTAGATGCAGCACAAAATATTTTTTCCCAATTAAGCTTTATTTTGCTGAAGGGGTGGCTCCTGCTCCTGGAAATTCCAGCTCAAATTTGGCAAAGATAAAAATAATCTTTTTTGCTGTCACAGCTTCATGAAACTATGTTGTGACAAGGCATGATCTGGTTTAGATCTCAAAAGGTGAAATCTGTGAGACTGGCTAAGGTGTTTGAGTGCATCCCAGAGTGCTGGCTGGCTGGAGCAGAGTCCTAGGGAATAATCCAGGAAGGATTTCTGACATGTGCAGTAGATGGGGTGTAATTTATACAATTAACTTAATGGAGTATTGAGCCATATCCTTACTGTTCTTTGGCTTGTTTGGAGGGTGGAATCTCTAGCGGGGGTGTGTGTGTGTGTGAGGATTTGCCGTAACTGGTCCAGAGCACTAGACCTGAAATTCTCCCTGACCTGCTTCAGGTGTTTAGTCCTGTGATGGATAGAAACCGGTCTCAGTTCTGGTTACACTGAGGTCCAAGGGACAAATTCAACATTGGTAATGCCCATTGATGCTGTTGCCTTTGTTGCAGAGGGCCAAGATCTAGCTCAGGTTTCATCACTGCCTGAGATGCCCAGAACTGCGTTTTCTAGGAGGTACAAAATGTCTAGCTCTGCCAGACGCATGAATGGGACATGTATTTTTTCCCAATATTTAGTGGAAAGCCACAGGTAGTCTAGTTAAAAAAAAATACCATACTGCCCTGCAATAGCAACAGGCAATCTGTGTATCTATGGTCAGAGATGTAGATTATGCACAACACAGCATTGCACCTCATTTTCCCCTGGAAACAGGGAGAAAGATTCCCTCTGTTCTGAGCAGGGCAAACAGTCCTCCCCAGCGAGTGCAGAGGCCCCCTCACCTGGGGACAGGATGCAAGAGGACAACAATTGCATCTCGTTGAAGTTAGAGTGAAAACAGAGAAGAGCAATGGTTCATTCCCCTGCCCCCTCCCCACCCCTCTCAGTGTCACAGAATTTAGGGAACATGGTCATGCTGTTAAAGTAGAGCAAGTTTTTAGTATAAAAATAACATTTGTAGTCCTGTGGTATGAGACAAGGAGTGAGTCCCACAAGCCAGGGCACTTAGTAACCCTTCAGTGCTCTTCTGCTGTGCTGGGGCATTAAAAAGAAGAGAGGATGTTTATGCATAGGTCAGTCTTCTTCTCAGAGACTGGCACAGTGTGTAAAGGACTGTCCTTGGTAGGAGTGTGTAATAGTCAAGATTCACAACCACATAATATTTTCAAATATTGTTTGAAACACTGTTCAAGCAGTTTACTGCAACAGTCTGGAAAGCTTCAACATGAGTTCAGACATACTGTACTCCTATACCATGCTTGGGTTATGGTCTGAGACAGATTGCACACAGGAAGACAACAAACATAAACACTGATCACATTGTGACCTGACATGGTAAAGGCAGTGAGAAGCAAAAGTACCCTGGGGAATCAAAATGAGTCCAAGGCATGACATCTATTAAAAAGCAAGGGTTTGTAGCAGTGTAAGACCCAGCTTATCCCTACCCACTCTTTCAAGTAGAGCCTTTGTCTGCCAAATGACAGTGACAACTCTAAAAGGATAAAAATGAAAAGAGTCTTCTGCTGTGTGAAGCCCCCTTCCTTGCTTTGCTTAGCAACTATCCCACTTTTCTCACCTGAAGGTGCTAGGTCTTTTCTCCCTCTGCTTCTCAGGGTGTGGGTGCTGATAAGAGATGCTAAGAATACTTGCAGGTGACACGTCTTGTTTCCTCTCCTGCATGTGGAAGCAGGTGGCAGAACTCCCCCAGCTTGGTACAAGGATGTGTATTTTTAAAAGAGCATCTAAAAACTGGTTATGGCTTCAAATGTGATGCTGGATTGGGCAGCAGTCAACCATTTTATTAGTTCTGTTCTCCCCAGCAGGTAGATACATAGTAAGACTGGCTATCGAATTTCCACTGTCTGTGTTAATTCTGAATTTGTCTGTATCAGACTTACTGCCATGACTACAACTTCTAACAGGTTGATGCCTGCTTTTGTGCCTTACTCTGCTCTTCCCTGGAGTTGATGAATTTGAGAGTAAATTATGTTTAAACCGTGGTAGCAGTGATACGTTCATGGAGGGGCATGTCAGTGTGGGAGTGCAATTCAGGTGAAAGTAACCTGGAGGTGGTGGGGTTTATTAAAGATTACCTGTGAGTCCCTTGCTAATGGAAGAAAGAGGTGCAGCTGGAGATGGCTATTTTCTCAGATACCTCCTTTGATGTTGGTGACAGAGCACTCATTTTATCTGGATGCATAGTGCTGTCCTATGCCTTCACAAAGTGTCTCTCTATAGAAAGGCTGGGGAATAATCCTGGTTGGATTGATGACGTGGTTTTGGCTACTGCTGGGATTGTGGTCTGTTCTTGGCATGAGAAAGTCAATGTAGTCATCCTCTTGGCTGATGTCTAAAGGGGGAGATCCTTGGTGTTTCCATTCTCTTCCTCTTCCTGAAGTGCAGTAAGATTCTCTACACAGGCTGCATGCTCTATGGTGCCTTCATTCATCCCTGAAACTCACAAATATTTTGCCTTCTATGTCTTCTCATCTCCCATAAAGCTATAGACATCTCTTTTTTTAGTTGTTTGTTTTTAAAATTGTTTTAACATTAGTGTGGCACAGATTTTAAATCTGTTACAAACCTGAGAATGGAATCAGACATTTCCTCAACTGCGTGCTGGTTTCTGGAGAATGTGATGTGTCCATCTGACTCAGAGACAGATCCCTAGAGCTGGGATCATACAACACGTCAGGCTATTATCTCAAAATGGTTAAATAGTATTGTGAGCTTTTGAGTTTTTGAGAGGTTGTGTGTAGCATAGGATGTGATGGACGAGTGGGGATGGAATCAGTATCAAAGTGAATCAGCAGCCAGCTCCATCTTGAGGGGAAGATACTGGCAGACTTTAAATGCTAAAGTTGATACGCGGGTGGAGAGTCATGAGAATACTAATGAAGAGATGTTTATAGGGCTGTTTAGGTTCCAGTGAAATACCAGTAATTTTAACTAGAACATTACATGGAGAGGATTCAGCCCTTTGGTCATGCCAGTAAAAATGACATGGATCTTGGGGCAAAAGCTTTCAACCTAAAACAGAAACAAAGGAAAGGACAGTATGTGACTGCATTAGTATTGCTCATATTTATGAGTTTCAGTTAGTAGGAGAGAAATCCTCCTGTAGATGTATGTTCTCTTAAAGAGAAGTTGTAAAGGCAAAGAAGTATTTCCTGACATGTTTTGAAACTTCATTTGGAAGACTCATTTGCCTATTGTGTAGGTAACTTTCTAGTTTCTAATTCTGTGTATCACCTCATGACTAAACAGGATAATGCAGACCTGTGGATCAGCCCTATTTGTCTTTTCCTGTATTTCATTGACTGTGCAGGGGGGTATGTATGCTGAGAAGTTCAGATCGAAAACCTATTCTATAGCCTGGCTGGAACACAGCCCTCTAGTAAGCACTCGGTGTTTTGCCACAGGTGGTGCATGCAGCTGATAGTTGGCTGATTGGTTTGTAGTTCTATCATCTTCTATTACCTCCCTTAGAAGACCAATAAGGGTATTATTCTGTTTTATTCCAGTGTTGTGCAAAGCAAAACAATGAATGCTGAATCAATAAAATAATCCACAGTTTAACTGCTGTAAGGCAAAGAAAAAGTGTTTTAAACCTATAAATTATTTATTTTTATTAAAGCATTTTAGTGGCACCATCTTTTTGTGTTTTACTTGAAATATCATTTGGATCCCATTTATGTGAAAGGCTTTATTTGAAACTTCTTTTCAGACTTAATAGATTAGTTTTAGTAGTGAGCCAGTTGGAGTTAATCAATGGAGAACAACTGTACAGAGGTTCTCTAAGCTAGGCTGGATTTGAAGGGATTAATTTTAATCATTGTCCAAGAGCTACAGCTGCTTCATGTTTGTTTAGTAATAGAGTTGATGAGCAGCTAATTTGAAAGGAAAGCTCAAGCACAGGTGTGAAATTCCTCATGGGTGTAAGAGAACTGGCCTTGAATGTAAGAAGATGGTGCTGAACATTTGCTCTGCAGTAAGGCAAAGAGATTCTTGTTTAAATGTTTCTAAACTAGCATATGTGACATAAATCCATTGACTCAAACATCCTTCACCTTTTTATCATACCACTTAAGTGATCATCCAGTATGTCAGAGACCAGGATTTGATACCCTACTTTGTCTGTTTTTGAATCTTCAGGTTTTAGGATTTGAGTCGTAGTGAGAACAGTGCTCTGAGCAGGTCTTCCATTTCTTCCATGTGATACTATTCTGATTGCCTGTGAAAACTAATAGCAATTTGATTTGAGGAACACCAGTTACTACTGCCTGTTCTATATACATATGGAGGATACAGAGGTGTGAATCCTTATCTGGTCTAGTTGTCTTTATGCACCTTGCGGGGAGGGAGGATGTAACTTCTGAAGAAAGGCAGAATTGAAAACACCTTCTCTGGCATTTCCTGCTCTCCAGGTTACAAGCTCTGTGGGCTGTGTTTTTAGTTTTAGCAAATGCTACTCTTGGTAAAGGTTCTGATTTGTGATCCATGTCATACTTGCTGTGATTACTGTGGTGCTCCTGTAGCAGTTGCTGCGAGTGATGGCTCACAGATGAGAATATTGACTTTGACAACCGTCTCTTTAACATCCTGTGAGTGTACAGGCTACTGAGTTAGGAAAGCTGAGGAGATAACGTGATTTGCTCCGTTCCCTAAGCCACAAAATTGGTAAGCCATGTAGCAGCTGAGGGGGCTGCCACTCACAGATATTGCTGTCAGTGTTGAACACTTCTTCAGTTAGTGTTTGGGTGATTTCCATGGAGCAGGATTCCCTAGGAAGGCAGGACGTGTGAGACAGGTGTTGTAACACAATTGCTATTGCAATGTTGGTGTTCCTATGCACAGCCAGTCCCAAAGCTCCAGTTTATAGCAGGCTAACATGGAGGAAAGAGCTGGATGAGATTCAAGAAAATGTCAGGATGAAGTTAAAATCATCCTAGAAGATTTTGACCAAAAACCAGAGCTGGTTCTCTAGTTCTGCAGCTTAGGGACAAACACATGTTGGTAAAAGTATTCTCCAAATTCATGTGAAAAGCAGGAAAATACTTAACACCTTAGTTATATTATTGACCTCTGCATTTTCTTGATAAGATCATAAGCAAAAATATTGTGCATTGCTCTTGTAGTAAAAATTTTCCATGTGCTCCAAAATGATGGGCCCAGTCTTGGAGGTTCAACGCTATCACCAGACTGGGGGGATAAAAAAGTCAGCTCTTTGGCTTCTTTGAATTAATTAAAAAATGAAGATCTTAAAGTAGTTTATTATTAGTGAGGAATGTTAGCAGCATTTCTGTTAGGTAATTAGATGTTAGTGTACATCTTATTGCAGACAGTACATGAAATTAGAGCATACAGAGAAGTACAGATATTTTGAGACTATGAAAGTCAGTGACGAGGTGAGGCAGTGACGCAAAAAGTCTTGAATTTAGTCTTCTGTGAAATAATCAGATTCACTGTATTTCCCAGTGCAAAGTAATGCAAATCCTTTTGGGGTTCATTGGACATTATTATTAATTGTATTTGAGATGAAGATCAATGAGGAGAGAGACATACTTTTTTAATTATAGGAACCTGAGTTGCTGCTGCAAATTGATTCAGTTAAAAATACTTTCCTGCTCTGTAAGAGGAGCTTCTATGATTTGAAACATGTTTTATAGCTGTGGATTACTAAGGAGAATCATGGATTCCACACTGCTTTAATATTGTCCAATTCTTATGGAAGATGGAAATTTTTTTTTCCAGTTCTCTTGATATTTCTGGTTGTCAAGGTTATTGTGCTGTGACAAAATCGATTTCATTTCACAGAATTTTCTTCATTTTACAGAAATGGAGAAACTGATTTTGCTGATATTTCAGTTTTGTAATGCCTGTCTCTCTTAGAGAAAACCACTGTGTTGTGAAGGCTTTGGATGCAGTAGTATGAATAACATCCTGTGCCTGGAAGGCATTGTGAGCCACCGGAATCAATCCAAGAACCTTATCAAGTACAGGTAAACAATAAAATGAAACCCATTTATCTGAACGGGCAGTACAAATGGACACTCAGTTTAACCCTGTCAGTGCCAGCCCAGCAGCAAGAGAAAGTTTTAGGCTTCTTCCCTTCAAGTTTCTCTTGTATTCTGTGTGATGCTAGGCTTTCAGGGAGGGAATGTGTGTGCATGTGTGTATCTCTATGCACAGACATGCATGTAGATGATCTTACAAGCCATCTTCTGTTTCAAATGGAAAAATCAAAACTTTGTTTTTAACTATGGCTTAGAGAACTAATACACCAACATGAAAAGAAAGTTGTTTTTCATGCAATTTCAGACTCCTAATATAAAAATCAAAACCCGGTCTCTGACACGGTCTTAAATAAACCTGCCTGTATGACTTGCTTTACAGTGAGAAAGACTAGATGGAGTTTGTGTATTTTGAAGGAATATCTGAAAAGCAGTTATGGCTTCAAAGGTGATGTTAGATTGAGTCATCCATTTGATCAGTTCTGCTCTCTCTAGCAGGCAGATACATACTAAGACAATATTGAATTTACATTGTCTATGTTTGTGCTGAGTTTGTCTGTAGGAGGCTTACTGCCATGACTACAACTTCTAACAGGTTGACTGTCTGAGGATTTGCCTGCTTTTGTGTTTTACTCTCCTCATCTCTGAAGTTGATAAAATTGAGAGTAAATTAAATGTAAGTTAGTTTGGATATGACTTGTAGTGACTGTGCTTTTGTAAGGCCCCAAACATACAGATAGGTTTTTAGACACAGCACAGATGCTTTTCACTATGCTGTTGGTAGAGTAGTTGTTTGGCTAGAGGCTCCAGGATCTGGGAGTTCTTTTAGCTGTGACTAATACAAAATTAATAAAAGTGAGTTTCATATTATCTTTTATTAGTACTTGCATTCTAGGATCATTTTGCTGCCTGATAGCACTGCAAGAAGAAGAGATTGTTCTATTTTAGCTTGTCTTCGTTGAGTAAGAGTCCACTGTGGTCCTGGCAACCTTCTCTAGCTTACCCTTCTTGAGCATGCAAGTTGGACTCAAGGGATTGGATCTCAGGAGATCCCTTCAGACCTCAAGGATTCTTGGATAAATCTTGGATAATGATTCTATAAAACAAGAAGCCAAAGAAAGTAACTATGGATTATGTTATCATTAGCAAATTTAGTTTAAATTCAATCATAAAATAATAGTGCTTTTATCAATTACGGGAGAGAACATATAGTACATTCAGCTGTAGAATCATAGAATCATTGAGGCTGGAAAAGACCCTTAAGCTGATCAAGAGAAACCATAAACCTAACTGTGTCAAATTCCCTACAAAACCCCAAATGCCACATCTACACCAGTTTTAAATACCTCTGGGGATCGTGACACAACCACTTCCCTGGTCAGCCCATTTCAATTCTTGGTAATAATTTCAGTGAAATTTTTCCTAATATCCTATCTAAATCTCCCCTGGCACAACTTTCTGTTGTCCTCTCACCTGATACTTGGGAAAAAAGGCTGACGCTCACCTTGTTACAACCTCCTTTCAAGTTGTGGAGAACAATAAGGTTCTGCTAAGCCTCCTTTTATTCAGGCCCTAGAACTCAGGAACTTGAATGAGAACACTTGTAAATTGCTGAATGTATTAGGAGAATGTAGAGATATTTAGCTGGAAGAAGCACCCCGGAGAGAATTTAAGGAGATGAAGGCTTATATGTGTGAAGGTAAGGGATACTGTAGGTATCCTGTAGCACTCCAGAACTATCTGCATGTTTTCTCAATAAAAATAGTGTCATTGAAATGAGAGAGGTAACAGAAGGTGGGCATGTAAATAGCAGTGCCTGTAAATGTACATGAAATGTAATTAATGTAAGTGGAAATCAGAAGAGAAACTAACTTCTTTTAGGATGGAGTTTGACAAGTTTGTAGAAGGCATTCCTGGGTGGGACACCCATGGTATTAAGGGAATTAAATTAATTACCCTAAGTGTTTACCCATTTGTGTTCACATATATGATTCTGATGAGAATATTGACAGAGAAATATCTTATTTTGTTTTCCAAGTCAGTACCAGTAGACAAGTAAGGGTATTACAGGTTTGTTCTACCATTTTCACAGTTTAATCAAAAGTATCATTTTGATCTGGTAACATCTACATGTATGATTTTAAATATGATATGTGACTTCTTCAGAAAGCAAAATAGCTATAGCAAGAATTTAGTTGTCCCAGCTGTAGTAGTTAGTATTTGAAGTGAGATATCTTACTGTGTGATAAATTTTGAATAGACAATGGGAAGATGAGTTTTTCCAATTTTATTTCTTGGTTATAACCAAGTCATAAACACTTGGAATGGGGATTTGGTACAAATAAAACACCTTCTAAAATTTTTGATGCAGATGAGAAAAATGCTATGTATCCATAGATTGCCTGTATCCAATTACAGTAATTACTCAAAGATCTTAACGCAATTTCAGATGTTTACTATTTTATCCCCTCAAAGTAAGCAGTAAATGTAAGAAACACGTTTGATGGTGCAGCCCTGGGTAGCATGTGTATAATTATAGGTAAACCTACACTGTTGCTGTTACTGCGGGGAGAGAGAGAGAACGAACACTGATTCAGTCCAGGAAGTAGGGAGAAGAAGCTTTTATTTAATTATATACCACCCCTTTTATACTTTAGTGTTCTTGCATGGTGTAAGGTCACTGGACCTCTAGTCACCCACCTCCTAGGGTGATTGGTCAAATTCTACAACAGCCATTTCAAAATATTTCTCTAGTCAGTATCATAACAATCCACAGGTGCAAGATAGAAAGAATAGTTTACAGAAAACCATAATATTGTTTTGAATAGCTTGCATGGGAAAGACAGAGCTCTCACAAAATGTTACAGTCTCACAAAATACTGCAGAAAGCTGGAAAATTTCTCTGCTGAAAGCTTTTCAGCATCCACACTACATGGGAAAAAAATGTTTGTAAAATGATGTAAATCAAGGTAAATGCTACATATGTTCCAAATGAAAGTATTTGGTAAAGGAAATAACATGGTGCATCTAAGGAATATGCAGTAAGTGCCACTTCTGGGGTTGTTCTCTGTTGCTAATACGAAAAGAGGGATCCATGATGGTGAAGTGTCCAAAGAAATCTAGCCTGTAAAAGTATTTAAAGACCTGTGACAAAGTGACCTTGGGAGACTTCCAGATGCCCTCCCAGCTGCTCTTGCAGTCCACCTTCTTAACAGTACAGAGGAATTAAAAAAATGGAAAAGCTTGTGGCTGAGATAAAGACAGGAGGACCACTGACACATTATAATCATGGGCAAAACAGACAGCTTGAAAAAAGACAACTATAACACCACCTTCCCCCATCCCCTCTCTTTATCAGGCTCAACTTCACTCCATTGTCCTACCCCCTCCCAACCCCAACAGATGAAGGAGGATGGGGAATTGGATGGTTACAGTCAGTCCAACACAATTTGTCTCTGCTGCTCCTTCCTCCTCACACTTTTCTGTATGCTGAAGTTCTTCAGTAAGAGGTTGCTCCAACCTGGGACCTTCATGGGCCTCAGTTCCTGCCAGTAGCTTGTTCCAGCAGGGGTTCTCCATGGGCTGCAGTTTTGTTCAGGGCACATCCACCCACTGCGGTGTTGCCCTTCATGTGCTGCAGGGGCTTCACTCTGGTGCTTTTCATGGTTTGCAGGGAATTTCTACTTTGACATGGTCTTCTGTGCAGGCTGTTGGGGAATCTCTGCTCCAGCACCTGGAGCACCTTTCCTTCCTTCTCCATTGTCCTTGTTTGTGGGATTTTTTTTCTCACTTCTCTGTCTCATAACTATTGTGCAATGTTTTTTTTATCCTTTCTTAAATAAGTTATCACAGAAGTGCCCCCACCTTGCCTGATATCCTCAGCTGTGTCCTGCAGTGGGTTTGGAGCTGGCACTGGTTTCTCCTCACATCCATTGCTATGCAAAAGCAATACTGAGCATCTCCTCAGGCCTCTGACATCTGCAATAAAACCGAAGCAACCTGGAATAATAGCCTGAAAAAAATGTTGAAAGGGCAATACACTGAAGTACTGAACTTTATTAGATAAATAAGGAAATTAAATTCTTTCTCTGGTCCTTATTACAGTTTTTGGCATTAATCAGTTTCAACTGGTTTCTTGACTGGCTAAAGTAATAGGTGATTTTATTTTTTTTTTCATACGCAGAAGTAGTTTTGATGACCTATTTTATGTAACACTCTCAGAAATTCCTTCACAATTTGTAGTCTCTTCAAGTCTGGGATATTCTCTCTCTCTGGTGCTATTAGAGTTTGTGGCACTTGAACATACAGCAGTAGTAATAAGATGAAGGACTTGAGTTTTCTTCATTTGAAAGCTATTACTTTGCAGATAAAGTTCCATTCCCATCCTGGTAACTTGTTTTGCAGATGGGAAACAGCTGAGACCACTGCAAGTATGGCCACAAGCACAACATATAGTATGTATCCCAAACATGATGCATATTGAAAAAAAATATTTTCATCTTTTTGGTAATACGTGTTTTGATGATAGTTGGTTTTAGAAGGCACTTTAATACAGGCAAACAGTGAGGATTTCACACTGTTGTTTGGATAAGCTCTGTTTGGCAAGGCAGTTATCATACTTACATGTCCTAACACTTTGAAACATGGCTTTGGTCTCTTATCTACTTAAAGTAAACTCTAGTTTAAAAATTGCTTTTCATGCAATACTAAGTATACAAATCCTCAGCTAAAGGGAATAGTTGGTATTCTCAGAAGGATTACCCCCAAAAGTTCGTCAAGCTCTCTCCTATGTTATGACACATCTGTTTTTTCAGTCATGGGAATAAACTGAAGTGCTTGGGCAACAGTTTATTTTTCAGGATGATTTGTGAACCTGAACGATTGAAAAAAAACCCAAACAACAAAACACTGGTTACTTTTCTTTCTGACCTCCAGGTAAAAATACTGAAGACATATATAGATATATTAAGAGGCTTTTAACAGATATTTTAAAGCATTATTTTGCAGGTTTTCTCCTACCAACAAGTCAGTTTCTCCAAACTGAACGATTGAGACAGAGATATTTCCTTTTCTTTTTTATCAAGGTAGGTAGAAGTGATTAGAGCACATTCTGTCATCAATTCCTAGTATGGTACTTTTATCTTGAGTCTCTAATAGGTTGGTTGTGTCAGCACACACTCTAGGTCAGCCCTTGATCTCTTCAGGCAGCTGTAGGCCACCCATGTGCTCAGATGAGGTGAGGTAGAAAGGTTTTTTGAGACTGACATAGCATTATTAGCTGTTACCATGTCTGTTACAATTTCTCCTAAACTTCCATCTTTAGGAGTCATTGCAATCAGAGCTTTAATTTTAAGTGAAACTTCAAGACTTCTAGTCCCTGGTTCCAAGTTAATTCCATGCATTGATATTTCTGCTGACCATATCAGAGGACTGCAGTCCTCCTTTGAGTGCTGGGACACATCTTTTCAAAGGTAGAGAATTTGCTACGTCTTCTGTTTAAAACTGTAGATCTCTAGAGAAGAAAGGGTTTCTGTAGCACTCCAGAAGACTTGTGGGAAGGGAAAAGGTGCTTTGGTCCCATGCAAGATGCATGTGTGCCTTACAGCTGTACAAACTGCCACATGATTCCTGAGCTGGAGTCTAGGACTGGAGGAGGTGCATTATCTGCCTTTCTTGTGAATTTTTTCTTCAGTGGGTATTAAATCTTGAATATAAGTTGAGCAAAACTCATTATGTTGGAATATTGCTGAAAGCAATTCAAGACAAGAAAAGTAAATGTTAGAAAAGAATGAAAAGGGAGCTTGTGCAAGACTTGTCTTTGAAATGGCATTTACAGTAAAATTCCTGCAGCTCAGTATTCTGCAGCTGAGTACTCCAGCTTTACCTTTCTATTAACCTACAGGTAACTTGTCAGAAAATCAAATGGGGAAGAATGAGTGTTTAGAAATAAATCAATTTAAAAGATTGAATGTTTGCACTCATCACAAGTTAAGTAAATAGACCATCCATTTCCAAGTCAGCCTTTTGGGTACTTGCATTTAGGTAAACATTAGTTACGGGTTATTGATATTAGTTGAAATCCAACACTGTACGAAGTGCTTTAGCAACAAGGACAAAAAAGTTTCTTGAAATGTTTACTGTGTGGTTAGACAGTTTAGATGAGACGATAAATGAGTTATATTGAGAAGCATTGTAAATGAAATGGAGCATATACTACTTTAGAATGTTATGATTTACTTTAGATTTCTATGTCTTTTTTAGTGTTGATGACTGGTGATAACTTTTTTCTATTCTAGAGCATTGTAAGGTACAGAAAGAAGGGCAGGTATTTATGAGCTTGTGAAAGATAAATGATAAATATAATTTTGTTCATAACTTTAATCTAGTTGCAGCCCACTTTGTCAAATATACGTGTATTTGCTGCAGTTCAGCATTCCTGGACCAATTTCAGCCAATCTGTGATAGGAGGCAATTTAAACAAATGGAGACAAGCAAGCCACAGTAAATGTGGTTTAGACGCAGCTTCTCTTCCGAGTTTGTGATTCACAGCCAGTACCAGAAGATACCTAAGGTGATAAAGTGAGGAAGGTTCAGTCTTCAATAAAAGTAATACAGGACTCTAGATGGAAGGTGATTTCCTTTAAAGACTAAAAATTTCAGTTCAGAGCTAATTCTTGCAAGGAATGTGAGAAATTCTCTTGTTGATTTTTATTTCATAAGACTTTTTCTTTTGGCAATGGATTATTCTCAAACAGCCTTCTTCTAATGCTGTAGCTATCCTTGGGAGTACAGTTGGAGCTTCTAAAATAAACAAATGTGGATTTTTAAAATATTTGGTTACTTAAACACTGGCACTTTATTTTCTGCCAGGGATTTGGACAGTCCCATAGCATATGTAACAGAGCATCCCTGTCAGAGTTAAACACTGCCAATATTTGCTTATGCTGGCAATCCCAGCAGTGTGCTTTCAAAATGGAGCACACAATGGGCCAAATCCTGCTTGCTTTGTTAGATAATCAGCTCTGGGCCAACAGATAGGAACTGATAAAAGGGTTTTCAGAGTTAAATGCATGAACTCCTGCAACTTGATCACCAAGTCACAATTCTGCTACTGGGGCCTGTGTCAATTTGTGTTTGGATGTGATTGATGTGAATCAGGCATAAAAGAGCCTGGAAAATACACTCATCATTTATTCAGTAACAAGTATTCTAAACTGTTTTAGTAATACAAGCAGGATGTTGTGAACAATTAACAATTTGAGTTAATAGATGTTAAAATCTCCCAAGGGTACATAATTAAGCCATTTGAGGAAACTGCATAGGTGATGCAATAGGCCACAGGAGGGCTGTGGACTCTGTGCTTCCACAGCTCACTGTCTCTGAAAACAAACAAGAAAAGGGGTAATATTTTTTAAGTGTAGGCATACAGACAAGCTGTTAATATTGCACCTTGAATCTTGTGTAAGATGACTTTATTTTGTCACTAGGTGAACACCTGTGTAGCATAGATCTTGGGTTATAACTGTGTTAATGAACAGGTACTGCATAGCTGCTGTTGCCCACTCTAAGTCTGCACACAAATTTATCCTGTGGTAATTAGAGAATGAACAGTACCTATATAAAGGATAATGGTATGGATCACAGTCTGATGACAGCTAGCTCTGTGAAGAACTTCTTCCCTTCATCTCAAGTCCTCCACACCTCCTTTTGCTACATCGAAGATGTTCTGCTGCTTAAACTTTGTGCAAAATAGATTTAGCTTCATCCCCTGTGATCAAAGAAAGGCTATTCAGCCTATCCAAGTCTTTCAAAGATCACTTAAAAAGCAGTACTTGACAAACTGAGCTAAAGGAGTGGTTGCTTCTGATTTATTAGTTTTCACAGCAGCCTGCTGTGACATGCTTTTATTTTTCTCTTAGGCATAATTTGTTTCTTGACTCTGGGGGATGAACGGATCATGAACAGCCCTGCTGAGGAGGACTTGGGGGTGCTGGTGGATGAGAGGCTGGATGTGAGTCAGCAATGTGCACTCACAGCCCAGAAAGTCAAATGTGTCCTGGGCTTCATCCAAAGCAGCATGGGAAACAGGGTGAGGGAGGGGATTCTGCCCCTCTGCTCTACTTGTGTGAGATGCCACGTGGAGTACTGAGTCCAGTTGTGAAGTTCTCAGCAAGGGAAGGCTGTGGACTGTTGGACTGGGTTAAGAGGAACGCTATGAAGGTGATCAGAGTGATGGAGCACCGCTCCTATGAAGATAACCTGAAAGAGCTGGGCTTGTTCAGCCTGTGAAAGAGAAGGCTTTGGAGGGATCTAATTCCAGCCTCTCAGTGTTTGAAGGGGCTTTATAAGAAAAGTCGGACAAACTTTTTAGCAGGACTTCTTGCAATAGGAAAAAAGGTTATAGTTTTAAACAGAAGAAGGGTTGATTTAGATTAGATATAAGGAAGAAGGCTTTTACAATGAGGGTGGTGAGACGTAACAGGTTGCCCAGAGAGGTGGTGGATGCCCCATCCCTGGAAACATTCAAGGTCAGATTAGGCGTGGCTCTGAGCAATCTGGTCTACTGGAAGATGTCCCCACTCAGTCCAGGAGGGTTGGAATACATGACTTTTAAAAGTGCTTTCCAACCCAAACCCTTTGTAAAATTCTATGTCTCAGAAAGCAAAAGATAAATTCTCTAATTTAGCTTGAGGCACTACTTTTAGATGTATAGTACAGCAATGTGCCTGTTCCTGATAGTGCATGCATACATCCACATCCTGTAAATATGTGCAGGGCACGACTTGATGCGAACTCTTTACCAGTTTAAGATGACACATGAGAAACATGGAGAGGGAGGCAGTTTTCTGTATTTACTTATTTATTTAACTGGAGCAAAAGGGTTGTTTGTCTAGAGTAACTGTGCTTGAATTACAGAAGAAAAAGTTGCAGAGGGAGAAGCTAGAAAAGGTGAAAAGTATGATGTGGTCTGCTTCTTGAAATACGAATAGGTCAGAATGCAATAGTTCAGTTGGAAGGGACAACAGTCATCTGGTCTAACTGCCTGACCACGTCAGGGATGAACAGAAGTTAAAGCATATTATTGTGTTTTCCAAATGCATCTTAAACACTGACAGGTTTGGAGCATCAACCACCTCTCTAGGAAGCCTGTTCCAGTGTTTGACTATCCTTGGGAAAGAAATGTTTCCTACCATATGAAGATTTTCCTTCCTAACATATGAAGATGTTTTTCCTATATGAAGATAAAGGGAAATAATGACTGGATACCCAGTGTTTTCAGCACGTGTTTTTACACAATTGAGAAATCTGATAGTAAAAGTGATGTAGTAGATAAAAATGTAACACTGGATCTACTTTCAGTTAGAGGGTAATGGGATGTTGCAGAAGAAAAAATCCAAGAAGAACGTCTATTTCCCTGTAGTATTCCTAGTTTTCAAAGCAATTTTTACCATTTGTTACTTAGCTGCTCCCTGACTTGTATTCTGTCCCATGTTTTGTTACTCTTCTCACCTGTTTCTCAATACTTTATGAGTGCATAAGGATTGGCAACATATGAGAAGGTGAAAAACAGAGGACCTGCAGGATGTAAGAAAAAAAATCAGGTATGAATTATGAGAAATCTCAGCTTTTTATTGTTCACTTCCCCATTCTCAGTCTTCAGTCCAGTATTCCTGTAACACCCAACAAATCAGTGTTTATCTTTATTTTTGCTTAATAGACAGTTGTCATATGTGGTGAATATGCCAACAACCACACAGCTTCACAAGCTCCTCTGATCTTCAAAAGTGGCAGGGTGATGCCATGAGGAATCAAAGCAATCTGACTTTAAACCACAGAGTTTAGTTTTATATGTCAGGGATGCTTAAACAGTTCTCTTTACCGCTTTTTCTTCCTCAGAACAATGCAAACATCCAGATTTCTCATCTGTGGTACTTTAAACAAGTCCTAAGATGTTATCTGAGAACCCTTGTTGACAAGACCAATTGTTCCCACAGTTATAATCTCTCCCTTTTTTCCTTTGGTAAAAGATGATTCTGGAGGGTAAAGGCTTTTATTTACTTTCTCCTTTCCACTCTCCTCCGCTGCTTCCTCCCCTCCCCCAGGTAGATCTGGGAATAGAAAAGAATGCTTTCATTTATGTTGAAGATAAAGGCTTGGGTTTGCATGGGAGATGATAGAAATGGGTGCAGTGCAGTTTTTGGTAATGAGTTCAGTACTTGATGTGCAGACATTACCCTACACCTTGTGGTGGACAGATGAAATGTAGTTTTCTTTATAACAATGCTAATTTTTTGGCATTGGGGACAAATTTTTTTATTAAATCATCTGCATGGATTAAATACAAATGACAGAGTAGATCCTAAGACTGAAATAGAGATAGCAACGAAAGTTTCAGATTTAGGTTAATCTTCCATTCTGTGTATTGATATGCAGGCTTATACATACAAGATTCTTGTCATTGTACTGTAGGATAACTATGGTTAGTCCTATTTCCCTAGCAATTAGGGTAGTTATCTGCAGGTTTAATATATGCTTGCTCTCTTCCCTGACAACTATCAGAGCAATATAAACCAGAAAGCAGTAGCTACTTTTGGCATTAGATCTGTACTGTAGGCAGCTCATGTAGTAGTGCCAGGAAATGATTTAAGAAGGATGCTCAGGAACTCAGTATCTAATTTCTATCTGACTGCTCCCATATCAACACTGTACCAGTGTAGATCACAAGCAGAGGCAGAGATGACGAACAGATGTTTGGTGAAGAAAATAACAGCTCAACCAGATGAAATAAAACCACAGGACTGTAAGTAGCATAGTGTCACTGTGAAGCTACCGCACCACCTTTTGCCCTTTGCACTGGGTCAGTCCAAACTTTGTTTGACACAGCCTGTTGCTTGCATGGTTGGGTGTTTTGCCTCAGTGCTCGATGGCAAAGCTATCAATGCTCTGGGTGTCTTCACCTGCTGCGTCAGCAGCATTCTTTTGTAGTTAGCCCAGCATCCACTGTCTGCACTATATCCAACTGCAAGTGCTCCTGCTTCTTTCTCCTTCTGTAAATAAATATTGATTCCTGATGTTGTAATGTACTCAGGGAAACAAAAAAGCCTTTCTCAAACAGAGGTAAGTTGGTTCCACTAGCATTTCTTTGCTGTCTTACAGTCTAATTGCAGTTGCAATAAGACATTATGTGTTATCTTGGAGCTCACAATCTATAAACCCCCTTGCAATCAATGCAGTCTTCAAGACCCAGGAATTTGAAATGAGAGAATACGTCTGCCTTTTCACTTATGATGCAAATAACATTACAATATTAATTGAACCAGCAAATATTTACGGGATGCAGAAAATAGTAATAAAATATACACAGAAAGTTGCAGGTTTAATTCTTCTGGGTTATCCATTACAATGTCTGCACTGTAAACTGATCTCTAGGATGAGTTTTGAAATCCTTTGTTTTTTCTCTAAGGCAGATGACAGCATTCTGTGACAACGTTCTTTCCCTTGGAAGAAGTTACTTCCTTGTGCTTCTTTTTTCTTTTGTGGTGATGGGCACACACAAATTGGCCTTTTAGCTTCTGCATAATGAAAGATAGATTCTATATATATAGAACATAATATAACAAATGAAAGATTTATTAGATAACTTTTTAAAGCAAGGTCTTTTAAATTTCCAAACAAAGAAAATGGTAGAATGACATAGAAACGCTCAATTCCCTCTACCTACAAGGAGCTTTTTCCTCTTCAGGATGCTAGGATGAGCTTTGAAGTTCTGGGAAACATTATTCTGCCTACAGCAGAAAGAGAATGGTATTAATCTCCTGCACAGATGTAATTCTTTAGGTACTAATGAACTGCTTTTGTATTATAATGCAAGTAACACGAAGATGGTCTTTCCTTTTGTGAGAGCTATTTTAAGATTTTCAACCAGTACAGTCAGATAAGACCTATTAGAAACAATCTTAGGTATGAATTGAAAAATAAGCCTCTCTCTACAGAAACTGTTAATAAATGCATGCTGTGTAGTCTTTTCTTCTATATTTTGTGAAATTTTGAAGCACTAGGGGCTGATGGAGTAGAGCAGAGGATGTGGTGCCATACTGGAAACAAGAAATGGAAGAACTTGTGTTTTGAGCAAGAGGCAAATGGAGATCCGCATACATTCATTTTCAAATTGGCCTGACAAGCCATGCTGTAGCTGCTGAGTGATGTCTCAGTGAAAGACTACTTGCTAATTCACTGACCCATATCCTGTTCATCAGACATGATGCTTAAATGATTGTCTAGATGAAGATTGTTAATGAGCTCCTAGGAGCTTGGCACTATTAGCAAAAGAAGAGTAAGTACTGCTGGTTGTCCACACAGCAGTTGTGTAGTTGTAATATCCAATTATTATTTAGAAAATACTATGGTCTTGGATATTTGCCTCATTGCAAAAAATAGTTAGCCTGGGAAAGTACTGTTTATGTCTCATATTGAGTACAAAAAAGCATAAAGGCCAGACTGATGCTGTCTGAATATTTCAGTAGTTTAATATGCAATTTAATAGTTGCTAAGTAAAATACAGTAACATTTAACTGCAACAAGATCTAAAAATATGTGGAATTGTGTATCAAAAGGCTGTTAATATACATTATACTTTCCAGGAAAATATGCATGGGTATTTATTAATACAAGGGCAGGAACATGAATCCAGGGTCTTAGTACAAGCTTAGGTGAAAGGATATTCTGAGGATTAATGTGTATTTTGAAACTGAGCCACTTTGAGCCCTGGGGCAGAAGTAATGGGTTTTCTATCCTAAAACTCTCCACAATACAAACCTTACTCAACAATGAATAAAAGTGGATTCAGCACTTTACACAATGTCTTGAACAGGATTTTTAAAATGAGAATCATAAGAATGGATACTTACTCGATGCTTTTTTGCCTTTTCTTTTTTATCTTTTCTCCTGCCCCCCTCTATGGGTATTCCCCATTTTCTTCATTCGTTTGCAATTTCATCTTTCTTTTTGGTTATGATTTTTGAGGGGAGAGTCTGATTCCATCCTTTCCTCTGCTTTTTACTATTCTTAATAATGATATAAATTGGAACCAGCAGTGTACAAGGTACTAAATTCACACCTTGCTCTCTTTACTCCCTTAGGTAAGTAATATGTCTAGAGAGAATACAATGGCAGATAATTGGGAGTTATTCTTAAGTACTCACTCTTTTTCTATGTATGTCTTTAAAAATACTGGGTAGTAGAAACTGTGAGAGAAATTTTTTCTCTCCTCAATATTGAGAGACAACGACTAGGAGAGAATTAATTAAACCTGGCTAAGGCTACATTAATTACCATTGATTCTTCTAAAAAGAATAGCTAAAATCTTTGTGCTCACATTGCTAGGAATTGGACTCTATGTTCCATTCTTATCAGTATTATTATTGTTGTTGTTGTGATCTATTGTGTTTCTGTGAGTGTTGTCTCAAACACCCCCAAGCTGTGGTAAGTAAAGAAATAAACTAATTCAGTAACTGTGAATTTGGATGCTTCAGGAGCATTTCTAATGTTCCATAAGGCTTATGCAGTACATTTGTAATCCTATACACAATTTTGGGGCGAATAGGATCTGGCAGTTATTTTCCTGCTTTTGAGGAACATGTTCAGATACCACAGCATTTATGTACATTAGTATATAAAGTAGAGAAAAATCTCCAAACTTTAGTTAAATTTTAAAAGTTGTTGTACTTTTAAAGACAACAAAGATCTGTTGCACTCATCCACTAGAAATAACTGGTCTTCATCACTGATACTGAAAGAATGAAGTATTAATGGTTACTGTTTCGTTTTCTTCTGTGGTAGTTTGCAGTGGGTCTGTTAAAGTGCTTCTCTCGCCAAAAAGAGTGATTAAGGTTGTAAACTAACCTGTGAGGGTAGCTAAACACCATACTTTTTCCGTGTTTTCCATGTTGTGAATGTTTCTAGCCTCAACTTTCATGGACACTTCTCATTTTACATCTGGACCTGCACAGCTGTATAAATTAGTCTAACTTGATTTAATTGAGGTATGTGTGCTAACAGGGCTTTACACCAGCATCATATGTGCCTCTGTACAGTGTGTTATTGTCACAGGTGTGCTAAAAATGACAGGAACCTGATGGAGTCACATCAATCAAATCTGATGACTTTAGTGTGCTCTATTTTTAGAAGTACATAAGCATGTGACCTTGCCAGCTAGCATGTTCATTCCTGTGTTAACTCAACCAGTACTGCAGTAGGAATACTGTCATGATTTTATGCCAGTATATGTGACCCTGTGCTAAGCCAGAGGGACATACAACGCCCACTGGTGGTTGCTGTGCTCTGTAATTTAATTCTGTAATTCAGTAACATTTAGAAAAAACAACTAAATAGTTACCACATGGTGGAAAATTAGCAATAGGCGACTCAAATTTTCTTGTGGTATTACATCTGCACATGGAAAAAGTTAAATATCATCCTCGATGCTATCCATGTGTTTAGTCACATTGAATGAAATGCTTATAAAGCATGACATTATATAATTTTTATAAGGTTTCCCACAACCAGTAAAATTTATTGCAGTGGCTTTGAAAAGCTTTGTGCAGGTGCCTTTTGAGCTGAGCTCACTCAAGTCAGAGTATCACACACACTATGTGCAGTTAGTCACTGGATACACAGTATGGTATTTAAGTAATCCCATAGTAAATTGATTTTTAGTAATCCAATAGTTTGGTGGGATCGTGTCTATATAGCTCACATGCAGAAATATTGAAATATAATCTCCAAAAAAGTGTGACATGAGAATTTGCTATGATGAAGAGTCTTTTGACATTGTGCAAGGGGGTCTGTGGTTCTCTGTAAGAGTACTCCCATTTCCTTATTTCTTTTCTCATCTCATAGTCCAGGGAAATAACTTCAGGAATACCAACATCTGCACAGGAAAGGTACTAGACGTTTGCTGACCTGGGTTCAGCCATACACTGGTAAGTGCCGGTACTGATACCTCAGGGATATTAATTTCAAGAGTCAAAAGGGAATCACTTTTTCTCTGTTGGTTTTGAGTACGTAGTCGAACTTTCCTTTTCTCTCAATAAAAACTATTTGGTAAGTTGAGGTAGCGGAGTAATCTGCTGAGTATCCAGGGCTGGGATGACATATTAATCGAATCTTGAAATCTGTTTATCATTCCTTTTGTGATGTACATGATTTCCTTGAGTTTGAATAGCGAGATTCCAGATTTTTTCTGTCACTACTTTGATTCATCATCATAAAATACGACTATCCCTCATGTGGGTATTTTTGGTACATAGGTGATATTTGGGAACCTCTTGATTTTCAGGGATTTAGAGTGGGACACTATGCCCACAGACAGCGTAGTTATTTTCTTCACAACTAAGTTGAGATTTGTTCCCAAACATTAAGTGAGAGGTGCCTCTGGAGCCTGAAACGGAGTTCCACTGAGATTCATATCTCTGCCTCCCTCTGAACAAAACTGGTGGTACCTGCTGAAGGAAATTCTGAGGCTATTTTTACCTTTCTGAATCTGTGGCAGAACACTACAGAAAACTGTCCAAAAGGAGAAAAAAAAGTGAGGTTTTTCTCTAGCCCTTGGTTGATCAAACTTCCCTGCCTGCTGACTAATGCATACTCAATATTCCAGCTAGGCTTTCCTAGGAGGAGGGGAAAATGCATTTTCAGATATCAGTACAAAGGCAAGTGAGAATCAGAACTGTCTATTTATCAAACACATGCACAGATGTGTCCCTTCTGTGGGTTAGAGGTGGCCCATCCACCCATCCTAGATAGTATTGACGTGAATGAGCTCCCATCAATGGGACTCCCACCATGTTAAAATCATGTCTGGTAATTAAGTGTCAATTCTTTTAAAATATTTAAAGTCAAATTGGGTAAGGAAGAGGCTATGGCTGGTCATTACCCACATCAGGGTCTGCTACTGGCATGTGTCTCCACCTGCTTGATTCCTTCTGGGTTGCAAACAGTGCAGAGCCTTATGGCAACAGCACACAGCAGCCACCCAGCCTGGCCCCTGACCAGCAAGATGGCATAACCCATCCATCCCCCATAAGCCCTTGGGGGTCCCATGGGTAGTGACAGCACTACCCCCACACTGCTGCCAGACTTTATCTGGCCTAACCACCTTGTGGGTCAAGGCTTATGCTACTCTCAGTTAATATATTTTTCCCCTAGTACTCTAATGATGATTACTGTGTGAATGGCTAACCTGGTTATGTCTAAGTCCCGTGGCAGCTATTGACCTTTTGTTAGAATTCTCACCTTTGCTTGTGATAGTGAGGACTAACAATATGTTGGCAAGAAAGGGTGTGGCTATTTAAATAGGTTAGTGTATGGTAGACTAGGTGTCAGTTTGTAGCCTATCCTTTGTATCTAGCAAGTATCTGTATGGCTTTCTTAGACACCTAAGGCTAATGTAAGTAAATTGCTTATTATTGGAGCACAGGCAATTTATTTTACATTTTTTATAGGAAGCAAATACTTTCCGCTGGGGTGATTGCTGCAGAATAGCTGATGAATTACCAATCTGTGATTTAGCTGACGTTTCAGTAATTTATTTCTCCATCCATTCTCTGAAGGCTGACCTGTCCCCAGTCTCATCTTTGTCCATGGAAATTAGAGCTTGATCAATCTTTCCATTGACATTAGTGTGCTTTGGATCAAGATTTTACCCTTTTATCTGTCTTAATTTGAGCCCTTGTTGCTCTGAAAATGAAGTCCAGTGATCACATTGTATCAAATTTTAGTAGCTCTATATCTTTGTAGATATTCATCTGCTTGTGGTAATCAGTTTGTTCTTTTTCTAATCTTTTCTCTAGTATTTACTTGTAATAATAATTTTACTTGTAAAAATAATTCTCTTGCTGCACACCCAAAGCTCGGCCAAAGGAAGGCCTTTAAAAAAAAAATAATCTTAGTTGGCTAAGAGTCATTAAAAACAATAAGGACAGATTCTTACAGTTGTCTGTGAACTGAGGAAGAAAATATGAAGTCTCAGAGGTACGGTTCAATGTACTGCAGTGTGATCAATCCCCCTTGCTACTCTTGCAGTGATAACATCTTCTTCCCAGAAACTGCTTTTGGCTGGGAGTGTTTAACCATATATCACCTTCAGATGGGTGGCAGGTGATCAAAGCCTTGAAAAGCTGCTAAATGTAACTACCTAAGTGTCAGTGGTTTGGATATATTTTTTTTCCCAACCACAGCACTTTTTTTTTATTCTGAGTTTCTTCAATGTAAAAATAGAGCCAGAGTAGAAATTGTCAGAAAGCTGCACAGTGCAGCCAATGCACTTTTGAAGCTGATTCTAAGATTTTTGTAGTACTTTTTGAAAGTCAAGCAACCAGAGATGTCTTCACAAGCTAGACTCCAACAGTTGTTCTTCACAAATAGTGATTCTGTAGTGTACTGCCCTTTTCTCTCCTGTAGGCACACATTGATGAGGAGGTTACTTCCAGGGGAGTCTGAAAATATAAGTGGAGGTTTAGTAACAATATTGTTTAGGCATTAGAGCACTCTTTCAGTATTTTTTTTCTGCTTATTGAGAAAAGCTTCCCAGCTTAGAATTTCCCATCTGAAAAAATATGAAGGTTAGACATAAAAACTGAACATATAAAAGAACACAGTAGGATATACAAACTATCCAGCTCACCCACAACCCTTTACTGAAAATAATAGAAATCACAGATTGTCTTTTTTCTTTTTTCTTTTTTTTTAAATCAAGAGATCCTTTATGTTCTGGCAGAACAGGAAATAGTGATCTTAGGAAATAGATGTACGCAATGCAGGTAGAGAACAGTAACATTTGTTAACTATAGTTAGTATTATGTATTTTATATATATATAGTTCGTATTGTTGTTAAACAATATTTACTTCTGTTGTGCATCCTCATGAAAGTAATTAAATTCAAATAACTTTTCAAGTCCATCTTGAAAGCCAAAGCACCGAAGAAAATTAAAGACCTACAAAGTACACAAAGTATTTATTTTACAATTACAAGAAAAACTTTTTTTAAAGAGTAAGAAATTGCAAAAATTGAAGCATTTGAATTCCCCTAAAAATCTTGTGAAGAAAGCACAGGCAGAGATAATCCAGTTTTGGGGTGAGCATTCTGTTGGATTAGTTACCGCCATACTCACATTATTCATCCTCACTGTTGAAGTTTGGATTTACATCCTGAAACACATGAATTCTTTTAAAGAGACAGTCATGACATACTCGATTTTTTTTTACTGGAGTTCCACTAATGCATCCTTTGATTGAAACAAATGAAAATTAAAACATTTGTATGGCAGACTAAAGTGATTTGCCTATCCAGGACGTTGCGCTGGGAGGTTTCCTGTGAGAGCCCCAGGACCAGCATTGTTTTCAGTCGAACACTCATTTCACACTGGAGTACTGGCTCAGAATAATTATTCTATTTGAAGTGAAAAGTGGAAGAGGAAAGCCTGTGGTCAGTCCACAGAGAGAGCATTGACTGCTGAGGAGGAGGCAGAGCAAGTCTGCTGATCTTTTCCACACGGCTGTGCTTATTAACATCTCTGAATTGCATACTCTGTGGAGGTTCACTGAGTATCTATTTCCTTTCTTCCTCTGCTCTCACACCCCCTTGGGTACTTGACAGAATAATGATTATGGTATTGATGCATGAATTTGTCTGAAAAGCTCCATGGCAAGTGTTAGGAAGAAAGGTGGATCAGGCTGGAGCTATATAAATGCCATGTGAAAATTTGCACTGAAATCAGTGGTTAAAATGAGCATTTAATGGGATTGGAATTTTAACTCGTTCATCTGGGCTCTTTGGATTTATATTTTTAACCTTTTATGTGTGGAAAAAATTGTTCTGTGAACCAGCAGACAGATCTTCCTTTGTGGTTGAGCACGTAAGTAAAACATGACACTTCCACCCTCCACAACTGTTTTCACCTGAGGGGGAAAAATACTGAGATTATTTCAAGTGTTTTGTGATTATAATGTGCTATTTCTTTAAGTCATATCTGCTGGAGGGTTATGTTTTGTGAGTGTGGCTCTCCACTGACATAAAATGTACCCAGATAAAGACACAGGTAAAGAGTCTATACTGCCTAATTCAATTGTTCTAAAGTGAAGCTGTTGTCTTGGCTCGATGGTTCATCTTCTCTCAGCACCTGTAGGAATATTTTATAGCAAGACACCTGTTCTGTACAAAAGTAATGCAAAATTCATAATATTTCATTGCATTTGTGCCCACTGAAATCTCCATTGAGTTCCAGAGGGATTGCACTCCTTTAAATGGCTGCTAGGAGCTATAAAGCCACATGCCTTTAGTATTGCATGACTGGCTTCTTTGGAGGGAATCTGGTTCTATAAAAAATTTAAGTGATCACTTAGACAAGACATAATTAAGTGAACAAAACTAATGAAACACTGGAGGAGTATCATCAAATATGAAATTCCGAATGCCCCCCAACGGGCACTTGCTTGATGAATGACTACCCAAAAGCACTGGCCTCATCTTTTGAGAACTTGTATTCATTTATTTTATGCTTCTTTGAATAACGGGGCATCCATGATACCTTTGCATATTTCATTAGCATACATTTCAAGCTCAGAGTTGCTTACTAAAGAATCCAGACCAGAGTCAATTTAGTAGAGACGGGATTTGTTCAGTAACTGAAAATCTGCCCTACTGTTACAGGCTTTTGTAAAAGCCTTATTTCTGAGTATGTAGGCAAGCTCCTTTTGTTCATGTCTTTCTACAGGACAAAACTCTTGTCATGCACTGTTAGTAGCTGACTAAGCCTCATCTTCTGGAAAAGGACCACTAGAAAGTACTCATCTCACCCATACTTCTTGTGGAAATTAATGGTTATTGGTGTATTGTGGCTCTCTGAATCTGAGGAAACCTGGAAACAAGTTTATATCAGTGGCTTTTGCTCCACTTATATAAAGCATACCATGTTACAGTCAAGGTCTGTTAAATTACAGTGGAATAACTATGGCCCAGCGTTGGAGTGAAGCTTGGGAATACATATTCCAGTATTATTGTGATGGCTGAATTTTCTAGGGCAATTGCTTACAGTTTTTATTCCAATTTATACCCAAGACTAGAAAATACCAACCCTCAGAAAAGGAACAAAGGCAAACCTTAAGCAACTTTCCGCTCAAACGAGTTCCTTCATAGCAATGGAGTTATTGCGCTCATACATTCATCTTCGGTAAAGCTGCTGCCATTCTTCTTTCATTCTACGAGTATAATTTCTAACAGGCAAAGATGTGTTTTGAAAATAAAACCAAATAAACCCCAAAAAACTTTTGGTAGCCATTTTTATTTCATGCTCTACCTGTCATTAGAAATACACAAAAGCATGGCAAGAAGTAGGACAAGCTGCATATGTGAACTGGCACTTGGTGTTTTTACCCATGGAGGCAAATACAAAGGATAAAAATATGAAGATGCCCCAATTCATGTCACTCACCCATATTTATGAATACAACTATTCCAAGAGAGGGCAATAGAGTACCTAATGGCTGAGACCTCCTTGGACCTTTTGTTTCCTGAGTGATAGATCAGAATAGAAGGTAAAGGTCAAGTGTTCCCTGTATAAGCCTGCAGTAAATTAAAAAATATTCATCTTAAAGACACCATGTGGGGTATATGGGGAAATAATGTTGAACAGGACAACAGGAGTTGCATGAATTTTTCAGCATAGAATAAAAGCCACCCTCAGTGTTTTGTAGAACAGAAAAGTGGCATCAAAAAAGGAGAAATAAAGTATGTTTTAGTAGATGAAGAGCATTCTGTGGAGATGACTGTAGATTCAAGATACATCTCTTGAGTGCTTATTGATGGTTCTTTTCACGCTCTCTTGGTACAGTTGGAACTACTCTGCTTTCCTTATTCAAGCAGAGCTGATGTTATTCTGATGCAGAATTCTACTAACCAAAGGGCACAGAATTCAGAAACAGGAGTTTAAAAATCTGATGAGTAGAATTTAGCTGAGGAGTATCAGAAGTTGTGAGTATTTGTGTTTAAAACTTGCTTTTTGTTTTTAAGTAAGATCTCAGAGCAACATTTTTAGGAAGATTAGTGATAAATTTGTGTTCTTACTTTCATGTTGATCACAAAACTACAGCTACCTACTAAGAATGAGATATCTTTTGCATATGTGCAAACAAACATATATATGAAGACTGTATATAAGAATAAAGCTATTAGAAGTAAGACATGCACCAATGTTTGCCTTCTTTTTTTTTTTTTTTTTCTTTTTTTTAGAGTCTTCTGAAAAGATTGATCATGCATCGATCAATCTGCATGTCTGGACTCACCTCAAATGTCTATTTTTAAATTCTCCCTCACGTGCTCATATAAGCATCATTGTGTATGTCACTGAGATCCCCAGAATATTTCTTAGAGTATAGAGATATACAAAACTATGAAGAGGTGGTGAGTATTCCTAATGGCAACATAGGAATCTTTAGAAAAATGTTGCACTTGATTCAAGCAGAGAATCTTGCTTTTCTTTTGCTGAGCTTAACCTGTCTGTTCATGTAATATCTTAAGTATACCTAAATCTGAGAAAGCTGTGAAAATTTTCTTTTTTAATGCTTTTAGTTTTTTCAAGGAACAAAGGAAGAGCACAGATGTGCCAAGGACTATTAGATCTTTTTTGCCTTCTTTCCTGCTGGTGTTTTAGGAGTCATATCCATTGCTGAAAACTATATATGAAATCCGTTTTGCAGATACCAATGGGATTTTGCATGTAATAAAGTAAAAAAAAAAAATAAACAAAGTCTCATCAGCTTTTTAAGGATGCTTGATATTTCACTCTGCCTCTGTTTACATTGGAATTCTACACACATACACACATTTCAGTGGATTATCCTTTTACTGGGTTTCTGGCCATAAAATGTGTATAACTAAGAATAGCTCTGTCCCCTGCAAAGCAGGAAGCCAGTGTGCACTGTAGCAAACTCTATTAAATGCATTTTCAGGTTAGTCAGGTTTCAAGAAATAGATAGTTTTATTCTGAATGAAAGGTAATGGGAGAGCTAGATAGTGGCATTGTATATGTCTCTAAAAGTCAGTTAGAGGTTCAAATGCTGGTTTCTGCTTGTGCTAAAGGAAAGTAGCTCTTTTCCTGCTTAACACAAATCTTCTGGTCGCTTCATAGAAATAAAAGTAATGTAGTGACATAGTTAATTGATTGCTGATTTTCTAGTTCATTATTACCAACATCAGTTGGCTTTGAGAAATCCTTTAGGAAATTCTAGGGAAATTAGGAGAAAGATCTCTTTCTTCCAAAGAACCTTAGGAACAGAATTAGAAAGATGCGAAATTGACTTAGGTAACACTAATGGTTTTCTGTCGTAGACACTTGTCCCAT
>VZTH01000455.1:0-10081 GCA_013397815.1 Aleadryas rufinucha
AGAATCTGTGCTACCACACTTACTGTTCTTCAAAGGGACCCTCCCTCCAGGGATAGAAACCTGAAAGATTAAGAAAGAATGAGATTCACTTGGGCAGAGTCAGAAGTGGAATGAGAAGTGATCATTTTATTCTGTACCTTTTTGTCTGACTTTCGAACGGGTATGAAAAAAATTCTTCATTTCAAAACTGGCAGGAGCCACACCTTCCATCACAGATAAACTCTTCCAGGTAATCCCATCAAAGCCAGATACTGCTTAGCTTGTTTGCCATACAGAGACCTCCTGATTCCAAACCACCATTTCCCTCTACCATTCATCACCTTCAGGAAGGAAACACTCTCCTGGCATGCACATGTATTATTATCCCCACACAAATTCATTTAAAAGGCATAAAAGTGCCCCCAGCCTTGCCCTCGAGTCACATATGGCAGTGACTAAAACCTCTTTTAATGCAATAGCAACATTAAATATTTGCAATAAGAATCTGACAGTAACCAGCAGAAGCTCCAATCAAGATAAGAGGCTGTGGTGTGATTTATTGACTGTCAGAAAGCTCTTGGTAGCTGGACTGAGCTGGAAAACCTCTCTGCATCATGTGGAGGAGGCACAAGTTAACAGGAAAAGGTCAGAGGAGCTGGAGCTTTCTTGCCTCCCCCACAGACTCATAACTGCTCATATAAGGAGGGAGGGAGACAATCAAATGGAGCTGCTGGCAACAGCTCAGAGCTATTCCAAAAGTATTATCCTCCCTAGGTCCTTCCTAAAAGCCAGGAGGCAGAGGAGACAGCATTAACACCTTAGGATTATACATTAAAGGAAAATGTATTAAGGCATGTGAGGTCTAAAATATTATGGGAATGGGACAATGTGACCCCCTCTCAGGGGACCTGTACCAAAAAAAGATGTGGGCATCGTGTCTAGTGGCTTGTCACTGTCACACACACACTGTACAGAGAAGTCAGATTGGATGAGAATGATTAGGCACTGTGATGGTTATGGTTAGAAAATCACACAATAAGGCATGAGGAGATCAGAGAACTTACACTTAGAAAATGCCCCATCAGGGCGTTGTTTTTTCAGCCCTACGAGTGTGCTGGACATTTCCTCAGTGACTGGGGAGCNTGTTGTTTATTTGGCCCTACGAGTGTGGGCCACTCAGTGACCCATTCAGTACATTTCCTCAGTGACTGGGGAGCCAAAACAAAGGCAGGGATTTCCTGTGACCTACCTATGCATGCCAACAGGTGAGATACCTGCACAGAGAGCATCACCCAGGCCCCACTCACTGCCAGGGACAGCAGGGAGCAGGAGGTGCTTCATGTGCCCCGGTCCGTACCTGCAGTAGAAGGAGGTGAATCATGTCCTGCAGGTGTCTGGACCTCCCCACGGAGTGCAGGTGGAGCCTGGGTGACTAACTGTGACACAGATATCAAGGACACTGCTTCTGGTGACAGTAATCCCTTCCTACCCCTGTCCATCCCATCTGTGTGTGTCCAACCATCCGTGTGCCTCAGTACAGAAGGCGTGGTGGGTGCTTTAATTCCTTTTGAGAGTGCAAATCACATTTGCTGGTTCAGGCCCAGGAGTCCAAACCACAAGCCCGCCTGGAAGGACTTTTGGGGCTCTAAGTCAGTGAAGTATAGAAGCACAGAATGGTTTGGGTTGGAAGGGACCTTAAAAATCATCCAGTGCCCCCCCTGCCATGGGCAGGGACACCTTCCACTGTCCCAGGTTGCTCAGAGCTGCATCCAACCTGGCCTTGGACATTGCCAGGGATCCAGGGACAGCCACAGCTGCTCTGGGCACCCTGTGCCAGGGCCTCACCACCCTCAGGTGGGGAGGAATTTGTCCCTAATATCCAATCCAACCCTGCTCTCTGTCAGTTTGAACCCACTGCCCTCTTCTCCTGTCCTTAGAGGCTCTTGTAAATCAAGGCTTTCGTTTGTCTTCACCTCCCAGAAATTAGTGCTGTCTGGCCATGCCATGTGACAAGGGACATGAGCCTGGTATGGAGGACATGTCACCCTCCCTGCTCCCAGCCCCAGCCAAGCTCTCTCATGTGAAGCTCACCAAAGCAAAAGAGGCCCAGCAGAAACCTGCTCCTACTAGGTGAGGAAATACATGTCAAAAGAGGCAAGTTCAGTTAATTTTTTTTTAAAAAAAGCCTTGTTGTGCCTTAGAAATTCAAACTTTTCTGAAGTGTCAGACTAATCATCAACCTCAAGTTCAGTGGAGCAGAGAAGTGCAGGCTTAGTTTCACACAGACATTGGCCAAGGAGGGGCTTAAAGAAGCGATTTTGCTCGCAGGTGACCTGCACAGATCATCAGAGCCCCTGCACAGCCCTCCAGCTATAAACACCTGCCCCTCCTCGAGTCAGCAGCAGAGCTGCCACTTCTTCCACTGCCACCAGAACTTCACCCTGGTCATCATCTCTTTGTTTGTGTACGGGCAAATATTACAGCTTGAAGGCAGAAACTTTATTATCCTGTAAACAACCTTTTGATAAGCCATCCCCTTGCCCTTCCCTGTTCCGAGTTGAAAGACTAACTTTCTTTTACTGCCCAAACAACCCTCCCGTATCAGGTTTAGTTTCTTTCCTACCACTTCATCAGAATGTTTGTTCTTCTTTATCACCCAGATCAATATTTATCCTTGTGGGTGGAAACTGCTCCCTCTGCTCACCACGCTCTTATCGCGTTAAAGTTTAACGTCACTGAAGAGGTAGTAAATGACAACTAAGCCTGCATAACCAGAAAGGCTTTATTTATTTAATTAAAGAATGCATTTTACTGAGGAAAGCCGACCATAACATTCCCAGACAGGATCCTAAACACATTTTTCACAGTAATGAGCCTCCACTGACTGCCCATGTTTTGATAATGTAACTCCACCTTAAGAAGTGTCCGGCACAGTCTGATCCCACTCTGGCTTCATATCACTCCCACAGGTAACTCCATAGTTATGCTGTTGACTTACAAAGGACTGGAGTCAGATCTGTCACCTCTATGTTTATCAAATTCTCTCTTTTGTTTTTTTTTTTTTTTTAGCTGCAGTTCCCCAACAGTTTTTAAAGCAGAGGAGAATTTGTGATACTTTGTTTTTTTCAAAGGTTTTTCTTGACTGTCTGCTGAGAGAAATGCCTGCTCCAAACTCCTGTGCCAGCACAATTTAAATGAGGGGGTTTGTTTATGTCCTTCTGTGGATTAATTCACTATTGAGATTACTTTCCAATTTTAACAAGCTTTCTAGTAATTATTAGCCACTTCTAGGCAAACCCTGAAGTGGCTGGGAGTTCGAGTTCAGTTCACATAAACACACAAAAGTTCAGATGCTTATCCAACTGCTTGCACTTCTGCAGTCTGCAGAACATGTCTGGAAGCCTATCGAGCTCCCCATCTCCCTGCTCCCACGTGCCAAGTCATGCCAAGAATGCTCCAGCTGCATTTTTTCGTGGTGCTTTCGCATGTCTGGTTTTGGTGCTGTGCAGAACCAAGAGGGGCGAAGGTTGGTGAAAGGGGAGATGGTGGGTGAGGCCTTGAAGGGAGTTCCCTCCCTCAGAGCACAGGCTGCTTTCAGGAACCTGCCAAAAGCTGTGGGGTCACCCAAACCTTGACAAAGGGCTGGCATCACAAAGAATTTAAACCCACCTAAGCCTCACGGGCAATAATAACCTTCCTCCACACCTCCACACCTTCCCTCCCTCAAATAGGGTCTGGTCCCTCAAACTGATTTACAATTTCTCTGTGCCCCCTGCACCAAGCACTGCCCCATTCTTTGCCTTTAACTCCCTCTTAGACTCCAGTGGTGTCCAGAGACTGGGCTGAAATCCCCTGGATTCAGGAGCTCCCCTGGATTCAGGAGCTCCCCTGGATTCAGGAGCTCCTGACAAGGATGCTTGCAGCACACCTCAAGCAGGCCCGGGTTCCTCACCAAAGGTACTCAGAAGGATTTCATTTTAAATAATGCCACAGCACATCCATACCTGCTAAGGAAATAAAGGGGCTGTAAACAACACCCTACAGCCTGTGCAGAGTCCAAAAAAGCACTACGATATCTAGTGATGAATAAGAAAAAAAATATTCAACCTGCAGTAGTACTGGAGCATTTTCTAAAATGCTCTAATTTAGGCTTTCCTTACATTTTCATAGAATCACAGAATCTCAGAATTGTTTGGGTTGGAAGGGACCTTAAAGCCCATCCAGTGCCCCCCCTGCCATGGGCAGGGACACCTTCCACTGTCCCAGGCTGCTCCAAGCCCCAATGTCCAACCTGGCCTTGGACACTGCCAGGGATCCAGGGGCAGCCCCAGCTTCTCTGGGCACCCTGGCCAGGGCCTCACCATTCCTCATAGAATTTCTTCCTAATAGCCAATCTAAACTTTCTCTATTTCAGCTGAAATACTTTCCCCCTTGTCCTGCCACTCCAGGCCCCTGTAAATATTCCCTCTCCAGAACATTGCAGGCTCCCTTCAAGCCCTGGAAAACCACAATTAGAGCTCTCCTGGTCTCAAGGAACAGCTTGAAAAGATAAAGCAAATTCATCTCGCACATTTTGAAAACAAACACAAGAACCCTTAGGTTACATAAGCCAAAAAAATCACAATTTTAAGGCCACCTGTACTTCTGTGTAGCTCTGCACTGTTTTCTCTCTCCTCTAACATAACACATGGCCGTTTTGCACTAATGAATTATCACATTCACCTCTGCAAAATATGTTGAAATATTTTCCCAGAGCTGCTAAGTGAAATCTGTTCTTTTGTTAGAGAGCATCGCTAGCCACAACTCCATATGGAAACTGAAGGCTTTAAAGTCTTGTTCTTTGAAGTCTTGTTGATGTAAGATGCTCCCTCCTTTACCCATGAGATGGAGAGAGCAGACTGTACATGTTTTGCACTAGGGGAGGTTGGACATCAGGAGGAATTTCTGCATGGAAAGGGAGGTCAGGCCTTGGAAGGGGCTGCCCAGGGAGGTTTGGAGTCCCCATCCCTGGAGGTGTCCAAGGAGTGCCTGGATGTGGCACTCAGTGCTCTGGGCTGGGGACAAGGTGGGCATCAGGCACAGCTTGGACTCAGTGGAGATCTTTTCCAACCTCAGTGATTCTGGGATTCTGTCTGTGAAGAACAAGACAATTAAACCAGGAAAAAAAGGAGGTGGGGGAATATGGGAGGATTAATCCCGTTGCATTACAACTTTTCTTATTTAGTGAAAAGGAAATACAATTAGGAGGAACATATTAAACACACCTACACAGATATCTAAATATCTCCCTGGTGCACTCATACTCCTGCCTGTGGAGGAAACAGGCAGGCACTGCTTCCTTAATCAAATTAGAAAACTAAACTTAAAATTATCCCCCTCCAGAGAGATATTTACACCTCCAAACATGTTCAGCAAAGTAGAATATGAAGCTGAAAGGAAATCACTGAATTATTTATTATAGTTTTCTAATGTTCCAGGCTTACAATTTCAGACACTAAAACGTACAGTAGAAAATGACTGATTACAGTGTACACCGGAAATTTTGGGGAATTAAAAGATAGCTGCTTTGCATGATAATTGCACACTCCCATTTCTGGTGGAAAATTAAAAAGCCATTGCTCCTCGCTAAAAAAGACTATAATTGCAAATAAGGGAGTTTGGGGCTGGGGGAGGGAAAGAGAAAGGAGAGGAGGAGAGAAAGAATGATGGCAAAGATTCATGTGGAGGGTGACAGTGAATTAGGTGATGCTCCATTAAAGCAGCTTACTGGCTTCCAAATTTCAACCAGTAAGGAAGGAAAGGAGGTTTGCACCTTTTTTGTTAGGTTAATGCACTGCACACACCATCAGGACATTGGGGTGCTGAGATGTCCAACAGCACAGTGGAAAACTTGTAACTGAAGGCTTTTTCAAAGCAAATTTTCCCAAGGAAAAGGTAAATTTATAGCCTGGGAATGGTCCCACACAAGCTCACTGAAATTGTTCTCCCGGCTTCGGTCATAATGGTTTTTCTTGCAGTTGTGACAGAAGTCTTCACTTGCACAAACCAAAAGATTTCAGGGTGTTTGTGCAAAAATCACATAGTGCCAGACCTTGGTGGCCTTTTGGGGGAGTTCTCTGAGGGGCTGCTGAGGGCAGCTCATGAGCAGGCAGGAGGTTCCTGCATCCCATCTCTTCTGAAATGGAGCAAAGCTGGGTGATGTTTGCTGGGTGTCCTGCAGGATGCAGCTTATCCTGCCCATCCCGCACAGGCACACTGGCTGACCCAGGGATTGCTTCCAGACCTGGCCTGGAGCTCAGGAAGGTGCTGGCACATCACAATTTACACAGGCAACTGATCGAGCTAAAGACCAAGATTATGATTTAGGACATGTGTCCTGGAAAGTTCCTCAAGACTGTCAGGTAAGAAGAAAAACAACAACAACAACAACCACCACCACCAAAGTCCAAACAAAAAACAAACAACAAAAACCCCAACAACAACAAAACAAAAACAAAAACCAAACCAACAAAAAACTAAACCAAACCAAAACAAACCCCCCAAAAAACCAAAAAAAACCCAAACCAAACAAACAAAAAAAACCCACAAAACAAAAAAAACCCAACCCAACCAACCAAAAAATCCCCACTAGTTCACGCCCAGCAAAGACAAGAAAAGCTCCTCTAAAACACAGGCAGAGCAAAACTGGGGTGCCAGAGGGAAGGAAGCAGAACAGATCTCTGTGGAGATCTGGGAAAAGGCATTTGGGGGTGTAAGATATTCCTCTGGTTAGACCCCAGCCTGGAACATGGCATAAAGTTCTGGTGTCCCCAACATAAGGAGGACATGGAACCGATGGAACAATTCCAAAGCTGATAAGGGAACTGGAGCACCTCCCCTAAGGAGACAGGCTGGGAGAGCTGGGGATGTTCAGCCTGGAGAAGAGAAGGTTGTGTGGAGATTTCACTGACATCTTTCAGTGTCTGAAGAGGGTACAAGGAAGCTGGAGAGGGAGAATTCATCAGGAACTGGAGTGACAGGATGAGAGGGAATGGGTTCAATCTGAAAGAGGGGAAATTAGGTCAGATACACAGAAGGAATTGTTCCCTGGGAGGGTGGGGAGGCCCTGGCACAGGGTGCCCAGAGCAGCTGTGGCTGCCCCTGGATCCCTGGCAGTGCCCAAGGCCAGGTTGGACATTGGGGCTTGGAGCAGCCTGGGACAGTGGAAGGTGTCCCTGCCCATGGCAGGGGGTGGCACTGGGTGATCTTTAAGGTCCCTTCCAACCCAAACTATTCCATGATTTTACAGTACGTGTTTCCAGACGTGAGAGCTGTGACACTGATGCATCTTCTACAAGAAAAGCCATCTGCAGATGACTGACAGCTACACACAGATAATCTCAGTGTAAGCAGCCAGTACAAAACCAAATTACACAGAAGATGTGCAGTAAGGGCCAACCTAATGGGAGGTTTTTGTTTTGGGGTCAGCTGGGAAATTTCGATATTTTTCTCTTTGTTCAACTTCCAGTCACCCAAAACCATGCCAGCTCAGCTTTCTGACCATAGATTATGTAAGTGGCTTCACTCACAACTCAACAAAAGCTGTTTCTTAATGGTGGGAAAGGGATAGAAGAGACTTCTTCCCCTCTGGACAAAGCACTTCGCTCCCAGAGCTTTCTTGTCTTGGCTGGAGAGGAGCTAGCTCAGCACATAAAAGAGAGACTCCCTTCAAGCCTGCCTTGCATTTTTCAGAGCTGTTATTCCGAGATGGTGCTTAAAGGAGCAGAGAGAATTTACATTATCAGGGGCAAAAAATGGCATAGACCAAAAACCAGCACAGCTTCACTGAGAAGCAGCACAGCTACTGTGGTAATACAAAACAGGGCATGTTAATGTAAATAATTGATATCAGAAATGTTAATTGGTATATTTTTTATATTATATTTTTATATGTTATACTATGTGCCATATATATGTTATAGATTTTGTATTATATGCTATATATTAATATATTATCTATGTTAATTAATAGTATATCTGTTAACATAAATTATATTAATATAAATGCACCCACAACTTTGATTTTGCAACAGGAGAAGTGGAGAAGTTCAGCTTTTATGCAAATGGGGTAAAAATAGCTCTCAGGAGATGGGAAGCCCTTGGTTTGCACAAGACACAACACGGGTAATTCGAGTGTGACAGCGTGACCGCCTGAGTGATTGGGAAGAGGCAAAAACGGGATGTTTCTCCTTTGTTTCTCACTCTGCAAGACGTGGAGAGAAGAGGAAATAGGTTAAAACACAAACACACATGTTTTCACAATGCACACTGTGGGATCCATCGCCATCAGATGTCACAGGAGCCAGAAACACAACTGGAAAGCTCAGCCCAGTTCATGGAAGAAAAGTCCAGGGTGAGCTATAAAACACAGAAACACAAATACGGCCTCTGGGCCAGGAAGTTCCCGTGCAGGGACTGCCAGGAGTGGGGAGGATGCCCTGGAGGAAACATGAGGATGTGCCTGTCCCTTCTTGCACCCTGATCTGGGTGTCCCTGCATGGATTTGGGACAGGCATGAGGCTGCCTTTTGTCCCCTTGCAGTGGGGCTTCTCTTCTGCAAGGCACCAAATGCTTTGGTCAAAACCTTCAGCACTCAGGAATTCGGGTCATAAACACCCTTTGGTCCCTTCAGTGAAAAATTTCTGTGAGCATTCAGGCAATTTCTTTCCAATTCTACAGTTTTTACCAAGAATCTTGGGTTTGCTGCATCTGAGGGTAAAGATAAAAGTGGCAAAAGCTTCCCAGAGAGAGTTCAGCGCCCTGGGGAAAGTGGTCAGGCTGGAACAGTGGCACCCCCACCTCCACCCACCCACCCTGGGAGAAGGTGTGATCATCTGACCAGCCCAAAATTCTGAAATATCCACGTACATCCAGAAATATGGATTTGTGCATGGTCAGGAGTGTTTGGGGGGACTTCCAGGTGGATTGCTCCCAAAAGTTACAGTACAGATCTGTCTCAGCCTGGAAAAAAATGAATTTGTCCTTCCACTATTTGTCCTTTCACTTTTCTTCCTAACTTAATGCTTTCTGTGTCCACCTTTTGCAACTAAATATTTAAAGATCCAAATTTTGACATCTCCAGGAATGCGAATATTTGGGATTACCCAGAAGATTAAACAACTGAAGCCAGCATCTCACCATCCCACACACAACCAATTCCATTCCTGAAGAGGCCATGGGAATTGATTTTGTTAGCAGTTTTTACGGAGTGCCTCAAATATCATTTGTTAAGTGGAAGCAGCCATTGCTCAAGAAGGAAAGAGATTTGTGCCTGTTATGTAACTCGCTGAATCTCTTTTTCTCTTGTTTTTGCCAAGATCCTCTTGATAATGGTGTGAATTGTTTAGGCAAGCTCATGCAGCCTACAGACATATGTACATACAATCTCTGAAAGAACTTTCTGTTCCTTGTTCCCAGGTACACACCACACCATGCTGCATATTTTAAAAACCTGCTATAGCCTGTTAATAGGAGTGTGGAAATAACCCTGGAGGAGAAGGCACACAGAGTTTATTACATAACTTCAGAAATTTTGGCCAGGAAAAAATGTCGATCCTATTAAATAGGTTTTAATGAAGTCAAGATTTAGGGATTTTTATGATAATATCTTCATTCCAGTTGCTGTTCCAGCATGCCAAGTCCTGTGTCCCATTTTAGCCCCTTACCAAAGCACAAACTGTTATTGGTGGACTTCATTTTTAATTTTTATTTGTAAAGGACAGGATGGGAGGTTGCTTATGTTGGCTTTTTCTCAGTACTATTATTCCCCTAAAATCTGATTATAAAGGGAATTCCAGTGAAGCAATTAATAAATAAAACAAAAGTAGTTTGGAAAGAAATGTTCAGCGACTGTCCTTGCTGCCGAACACAGAGCCTCAGTGGTGCCTTTTGGTTGAGACCCACTGAGATATGAAGATCTTCACTTGCATTTTGTACCTTTTAAACCAATCTTAGCCAAAGGAATCACAGGCTAAAGTTTTGTCTAACACAATCTCAATTGCACACAGGACAATTTCTTCTTGGTTTTGGTTACAACTGGTCATGGACCTGTTGGAGCAAATCC
>VZTH01000460.1:0-59676 GCA_013397815.1 Aleadryas rufinucha
TGTCCATCAGCTCAGGCCCAACCCATCACAATTGCTTAATAGGCTACCTGATATTTTTGACATTTCTGAAAAAGAAGAATATTCAACCTCAGTGCAACAATGCACCAGTTTCTGCTATATTCCTTCTCACTACACAATTTTCAGGATTTTCATTCTCTCTCAGTCTATCCTTCTTTCTGTCTTTATTTGCCTTTCTTCTTTTAGATTCTGTAGTATTGCTACCGTAAAAAAAAATTGATAAATGAGGCTTGCCATTAAGGGGAAGAAATTGTAACAGAGCGGGAAGTTATAACAATGCTTTGAATTATTAGAAGGCAATGATTCTTTTGAAATAGAAATGTGTGCAATTTCATGAAAAAGTGCACAATTATTTGGGTTTTGTCCCTTGCTTTACCTTTCTGCATGTCAGTACCTGGGAATAAGGTTGTATAACTAAAAGAGGCTTCTGTTTGTTGGTCAAATAAAAAAAAGGAAGAAAATGTTCTGAATTTTTTTACATTTTTATTCTTCTATTAAAACTGCTAACAACTATTTTTTTGCTTTATCTAAATTGATACATTTCTAAATGTAACACTGCTTTTAAATTAAAATATATTTTTCTTCAGAATTGTTTCTTTTCTGAATTCACAGCTCAGAAAATCACCAGGCACTCAAAATCTGTAACAATAAATTTGTATTTATTATCCAAGGTTGAAAAAAAAGAGAAGTTATTCTAAACAGTGCATTTACCTATGTGTGAGAAATAATGTAATATAATATTATCCTTTCACTCCTGCCTTTCCTTCAATCCAGCCTTCTTCTCTTTGACTCAAATATTCTTTCAATTTTATTCCAGGTTATTCTACTCCAAAACTCTTTACCTTTCTATTTTTTATCTATTTTCTTTATTTCAGAAATTCTTTTTTCAGTTAATTCCCATATTTGTTTTTCTTATAACATCGATTTGTAGATAAGTTCCACTGTAAAGTCTTTAAAAATAGAATCTTTAAAGGGCCTTTAATAGGCCACGATAAAGGTCCTGATCATATTTTTTGGGGAGAAAGCGTACAAATTCTGCATAGAGTGAGTACTTAGATTCCATAAAAAAACATATTGGTTGCTTTCTCTATTCCCCTATGCTAAAAAGTAGATGTAAAGGCATAGGCCTTTCTGTAGAGAAGAGGGAAGAAATCTATGAGAATTAAAAGACTTGTTTATATCAAAATCTTACCAGATCCTAGGAAATAGCTCAAAGTTTTTGGCTTGATTTTTATATATTTATTCCTGATCTATATAAAAGGAAACGTAAAGTTGTCAGAAATCCTGTAAAAAATGCAGAGCAAGCTTCTTAATCCCCATTCCTAGACATCTGGTATTAGTGCATGTTTATAGGCAATGATTTGACATTTTGGCATTTTTCCATTAACACTAATAGTATTAGGAGTAACAAAAGCATCAGTTCAAAATTCTGGGTACAAGACAGAAGTGAGAATACGCTCATTCCATATGCATGTGTTAAACTGCAATGTCTATTTACTGTTTGGTCCAGTGACAACCACAGCATTAAAACTGCACTTGCAATTGCAAGCACAACATGTTCAGGATAAATATTGATGAATTAGAATGAGTTGTAGGGGGGAGAGAGCTTGGGTGTCATCCAGCAAGGATACACATGTAAGGATGACTTTGTGGAAAGGGCACCTGAGGAAAAGGATTTGCAATTGCTTTTCAGTACAAGTTAGGAAAAAGGAACATCACTTCTTCCTTGGATGTATGGGTAAATAAGTGCCTACCACTTCTTCTGCCAAGAGGATGATATCAAAAATACAACCCAAAAATCTTCAGCAATTCAGCAAGGTGACAAACAGGCTTTCTCTTTCATTGCAGCTTTCCAGAAAAACAGATTAGGTTAAATTTTCAGGTGAAATGCATTGCCCCTATGCTGTGGTATGGCATTTTGAATCTGATCAATCACACCAGACTGTGCTTCCCATCAGGGAGCATTTGTTATCATTCTAGTCACCTCACATTAGAAAATGACATATCATGTTGGAAATTTGAATTGAAAGGAGAACCATTTTTAGTAATTACATTTCTGGAAAGTGAGCTGACAAATCAAACTAATTTTTCTAGGTGTGGTCTGACATCAGNTGTGGAAAGGGCACCTGAGGAAAAGGATTTGCAATTGCTTTTCAGTACAAGTTAGGAAAAAGGAACATCACTTCTTCCTTGGATGTATGGGTAAATAAGTGCCTACCACTTCTTCTGCCAAGAGGATGATATCAAAAATACAACCCAAAAATCTTCAGCAATTCAGCAAGGTGACAAACAGGCTTTCTCTTTCATTGCAGCTTTCCAGAAAAACAGATTAGGTTAAATTTTCAGGTGAAATGCATTGCCCCTATGCTGTGGTATGGCAGACTGTGCTTCCCATCAGGGAGCATTTGTTATCATTCTAGTCACCTCACATTAGAAAATGACATATCATGTTGGAAATTTGAATTGAAAGGAGAACCATTTTTAGTAATTACATTTCTGGAAAGTGAGCTGACAAATCAAACTAATTTTTCTAGGTGTGGTCTGACATCAGCATAGTAACCTTAACCCTAAAAAGCTGCAGAATTATTTGCCTGTCAGGGCACTATCTTTATCAAATGAGGGTTGATTTTTCAATTTTTTTCAATGTAATATTGCTTATATATTCAGGGATTTAATGAAAATGCTTAAACCAGAAAACTATTTTCTCTGCAACTATCACTACATTTTTGTATGCCCCCACATCAGGAAATACTGTTGCAAATCTTATTGCATCAGAAGTCTAAGTAACGTCTTCAATACTTTCAAACACCTTCTTGTCTCTTTAAGAACAAGAATATTGTCTTCAAGTAGCATCTACTCTCTCCTTCCTGAATTTCTAATCCCAGTGGAGCAGAATCAAACTGGACCTGGATAAACTACAGACAAGTTCCACTAAGGCTCTTCAGCCAGAAAGTAAAGAATTAAGTTTAAATATCTGCGTTTGTAATGGAAGTAGAAGTCTCCAATTGCCATCTATTTTTAAAACTTTCCATTTTCTATATCAGATTGTCTATGCTTCTTCCTACTCACAAAGAAGAAAACATGTTTGATAGCCTATTTGACTCAGGTAAAGTTAAAAACAAAACAAAACAAAACAGGGCTTAGATGAAGTGTCCAGACATTCAAGAAGGAAATAATCTTATTGTATGAGGTTCTCACCTCTGTGGACATATATGATAAATGGACACATCAGTGTAACACATCTTTAACCACCTTCTTGCACAGCATTACTTCCCTCTGTTCAATGTCCTGGTCTGCTGAATGCATCTTATGCAATAATGACTATTCCTGCTCTGTATATCAGACTGCAAATCTGTTATTACAGGAAACTGTAATATTTTAAATACTTAAGCAAATTGTATGTCGCAGGCTCACTGGTAACAGCTTCCTTGGTAAAGGCTGAGATGATCCCTTTTTGTTTGGTCCGTCTCCTTCACCCAGGTAACCATCTCATATACTTTTACCTATCCTTCCATTGCTTTATAATTAAAATTTTCTGTCATTTTCAGAGGACTAGAAAGACTTGCCCCTGACTGTGTGGGTGAGACTTGCCTTGCAGATTGCAAGTAATTTTATGAGGTCACACAGAGTTCTGTAAAATCTTCCCCAAAAGTGCTCTAATCTGAAATAACAGGAGAGGGAAGATAAACAGCTGCTGATTTCTTGTGCTGCTGGGTGCTGCTTTCTCCTGCACCTGGTGCTGCATCTCAGACCACAAAGAACTACTTCCTGCCTTGATAATGGAAGCAACTATTGTAAGCTGCTAGAGAGTTTGGAAGCTGCAAACTGCATTCTTTCCAAGCAGAATATTCTAATACAGTTTAAATCCAATCGTTAGAAATTCTGCAGTGGTTTAAAAACTGGCTATTTCTTGGCTGAAAAATGAAGATACTATAGTAAAAGCTAGAGTCAGACTCAAGAGACAATGAAAACAAATAGTTTAGCTGAAACGGTTGTCACTGTTGGGTTAAAAAGCACTTGAGAACTCCCCAAATTTGTAAACTACAGGTAGATTCCTTTTGCTCCAGTTTCCAGGAAATAGGATTGTTTTAATTTCTGAGCATGATGCATTGCCCTTTGCAGTATTATGGCAGGTTGCATCTCATCAGTCAAAGTGGATTACATTGCACATTAAAGCAAATGTTATGATTCCAGTCACATCAGATTAGAAGATGACATATCATGTTGGCAATTTGAATTCAAGTCTTTTGAAGGGTAATTTTCGAGTGTGGGATTAAAATATCCATTCCAGTCAAAGGTCAAAAGGTACACTTCAGATATCAAATGTGCAGTATTTGGCACATTTTCCTTCCTTTATATGCTGAGTTGATGAAGCCAGATGCAATTGAGACAAAGCAAGGAGAAATAAAGCAAAAGGACAGACTTTTAAAATACCAGTGTCTAAACTATGGCTGAAAAATATGGGCAATGCATGGGACAGAAAATTGAATATTCATAGCATGAATTTAGGCATGGAATATATATGATCACAGGGAAACAAAAACAGAGGCACTAATATGATTCTGCAGTGATCATTAGAAGTTGTTTTGCAAAGCCTGTACCATACTACTTATGCAAATACACATCCAGTATGTATGTGTATGTCAGAACGCACCTTTCAGTTTCTCATTTTTTAAAACACTTGCATTTGAGAGAAATATTTGGGATACTGGTAGTAAGAGGCAGAACTTGCAGTCTACAGATGTGGATGCCAGAACAGCCTTAATTGTCCTTTGTTCTCTTTAAATCCTGTGAAGCTTTTCTGTGTCATATGGGTCAGCTCCATCTCCACTTTGGAAACTATTAAACAAAGCACTTCCTTCCTTCTCCAAACTGGTTTTCTAGATCTATGAGGTATCTGAAAAAGCAGTTTCTGGGAAAGTGAATATGTAGCCCATGTGTGTAGCAGGAAGGCAGGTTGTTGATTCCGGGGGTGCTCTGGTGGGGTGCTGTGACTCTGAAACTGACTTCTGGCTGAAAGTCGCTCGGCAGCTCCTGCACACACACACACACACACACACACTCTCACACACGCACACACATGCGCACACACACGCACAAGCACACGCACGCACACGCACACACACAGCCCCCCCCCACAAACACACACGCACACACACACACACGCACAGGCACACACACGCACAGGCACACACACACACAGGCACACACGCACACACGCGCGCGTGCGCACACACACACACACACATATGCCGGATAGTTTCTTCGACAGGTCGACGGCAAAGAGGCAGGAAGGGTCTTTGTGTGCAGATCCACTGCAGCCTTTATTGCAGCATTGCTGCCCGTGACAAAGACGCAGTGAACGGGGGCAGTGACAAAGACCCAGACCCATTCAGAGTTCCAGCTTAAATACGGGGGTCAGGACAGCTGAGGGCATGGGGGCAGTACATAGGTAGGGCTAAGGCATGGGGGCGAATAGGAAACTAGTGAGGGAGGGACTAAGGGACAAGGGTGAATGGGGAGACAGGGAAGGGAGAACATTCTGGATTAGGGCTATATAGGGTAGAAAAGAGCAGCAGCAGCCAATGGGCCAATAGGAGAGACAGAGCCAGGGTACGTTTCTGTAACAGAACAGGGCATTGTGAGAGAGAGACCTTTTTAGTCACTTTAACCTGGGGAGAATTTCTCCACTTAGCTTCAGGGGGTTCTCATAATCCCTGGTGTCATGGGACACCTGTCTACAAGAGCAGGTGGATTGCACTTTGTCACCTCTAGTTTTTTTACTGATGCTCAGTGAATGCTGTTTTGCACACTTCAGTGGCAGTCCTGTCCCTTGACAGTACCGCTCCCAGTCGTCCAAAAATTTTAAAACTGCTCTGATAGTAGATATGTGGAGTATGACTCTGAATCAGAGGAATTTTACATTAATCTGGGTATCTAAATTGAAAACAATGCTTACTTAGGGTTCTATTACAGCTGCGAGTCTTCAGTGTAATAAGAAGTAAAATCCCATGGAAAACTGTCTTTTGAAGATGGTGCTGGCTCCTGCTCCACTTAGATGAAGGAAGTAATATAGTTTTTTTACTACCTAAGAAACTAAAATAAAATCAGATGGTGCAATTTGACACAGAATCGTACAACTGCTGCTAGGAAGGAACCACCGGAGATCATCAAGTTCAGTCTCCTACTTAATTCTAAACTATCACCAACAGTAGATCAGAGCAGCATGAGTTCTTCTTAAAAAGCCCTTCGTCTTAAAATAATTTCAAACACCTTGATGTCTGTAGCTTCTGCAAGTCCCCAGGCAGTGTATTGCAACCCTACCCACACCACAACCTAGTCTAGGTTGCTAAACCATTTATTTGCCCTAGACATAGATCAGCTCTGATTTCCTTTTTCATTTCTAGGTCCTGGAAAATGCAAGTGCTATGTCAGCATTCACTCCATGAAAACAGATGGCAAGCTAGGCAGTGAGTGTTTCTGCTGAAGGGATTAGAATAACTTCTTTCTTATTTCCCTGCAAGTTCTTCCAGAAAATTTTATTTTTTTTCATTCTTTTTCCTTTCCAGTTCAGAGAAAGAAGCATAAATATTGTGAACATGGAAACTTTAAACTGTTTTTTTAATCACTAGTGTGATTCAGTTCAATCCACTGGTAATGTGTTGTATCCCACAGGGATACTGAGAATGGGCCAGCAAAGAAGGCTCGCTGGTGGGATGGCCCTAAGCCATGAATATCCCTCTAGGTTAGGGTGAGTCCCCTGAAGGCTCCCAGGAGGCCTCGTCTCAATTATTATAATGTATGGTTTTCCCCAGGTTGAGGTTGGCCCCCTTGTTCTCCACCCCTCTATTCCATGTATGTATAACATCTAGAAATTTCTTTTCGAATTGTACCCCTATTGGCTCCTGCCCCTTAGTCCCCCCTTCCCTTTCTCTGCATTGGCCCTCGCACCCTTGCTCCGCCCTCTGTCCCTCAGCCCATTGGCCCTGATGCTCTGCCCACCCCTTCCTTTCCATATATAGTCTCTGTACCCAGCTCTCCCTCTTGTGTTCTGCCCTTAGTTCCTTCAGCATCAGGTCTTCTGTCCCTGCCATCCCTGGACCCTACTATAAATCCTGTTGCTGGATTCCACACAGAAGACCCTTCCCGCCTCCTTCATTGCCCGCCGTTGCTTGATCTCTCATAGCGTGAGTGTGCGCGTGTGCCCCGCACCATCGGGCGTGTGTGTGTGGCTGTGCCCTCAGCTAGCCCCTCTGCGCTGAAGCGGCTTCCCCTGGCTGGGGACCCTTCTGGAAGGCTGCGGCAACTCACCACTGCCCCACGCTGTGGCAGTAATGTATGTTGTGTTTTATTAATTGGTTCTTGCAACTAGCCTGCTCATTCCTATTGTAATGCCTTTTTTATTTAATAAGCATCTTGATACAATCAAGGTATTTTAATAAGATTTCTTTTCACAGGACTTCAACTTAAAGCTAGTCTAAGGGGGATTTTGAATACTTCTCCATCTTTTGCTAGGGCTTTAGAAGTCCAGAGTACAATCCAGTTCAAGAAGATAAGATCAGATACTGCTGTTAGGATCGGGAGTCCATACCTAGACACAAATAAATCTTCAGGCTAAACATGAAGCTACGTTGAGAATGACTACCAGTATTTACAGCTGCTCAGATTCATTGGAATTTAATCTGAAACATTTACTTGCTGTTAAACATGTAGATGCTGATATGGTGAGATAGGATCTTGTATTTGCCAGAATATTACGGACAGGCGGCTGGGTGCACACAGTGTTCCCCAGTATGAAAAAAAAAAAGACCACGATTCCTCTTCTAATTCTGTTTTTCCCCACAATGTCCAACTTTTTCTACTCCATTTTTTATTGATTATTTTAAGGGCTTGGAATATTTGTAATTCCAAGCAAATTTTAATGCAGGTGTAATTATTTTGATGCTGTTCCAACTCAAAGGTTCTGTGAGATTTTCCTCTCACTGTGGATTACTCTGCATTTTCATCAGGACAGAGACCCATCTCTGAGAATGGAGATGCAATTTGGTTTAATCACTACATTTGTCATGATGAATGTATGCAAATGTTTTTGTTTTTCAGGTTCAAAAATTTGGGGTTTTTTTGGTGATTGGTTTTTGTTTGCCAGTACCTACACTCCGACCTATGGCTTAGTCATTCCTAGATAGATTTGGCAGAAACGCTACTTGGTGTCAAGTAAATATTCAGTGGTTTCCACATATTATTCAAGTTTATTCTCGTGGCTATATAAACTATTCCAATGCCAGATGAAAAACAACAGGTAATCTTCAAGCTGAAACATATGTGACCCCTTGAGTTCCATGTTTTCAGTAAGTGGGGCCGATTCAAAAAGAGGAACACAAGTGTACTGTCTCAATTTTTTATATTTTTATATTTTATATTTTTTATTCACATTGCAAAGAGATCACCCTAATGCAAGCACTCTAATTTTTTGATCTGCAATTACTTAAGAATTTCATTTAAAAATACTATTTAGTAGATGCTATACATCTCTAGCATATAATAGAATAATGTATGCACAGCTGGATGAATAGTGGTCCTATTGAATATATGTTTTCTTCAAAACACATAATATAGCAATAAACACATAGTACACTATGTATCGATACTTAAGAAACCACCATTTTATTTTATTATATAAATATGTTATAGATCTCTAGTTAATTCTCTTCATATGTGGGTATTTATAATTTTTTAGTTGGAGGACATATTCTAAGGTGTATTGAGACAAGTGATGAGTTCCTAACTGAGTCAAAAAATGCAATGAGAAGTGCAGTCAAGCTCTTTTGGGAAGAAGTTAGGTCCCTAGATATTCCTTCAAAACTTCAAAAGCCTATGCTTTGGGCATAGTGAGGTTATCAATTTTTTTCTGAAACAGCAATAAAAACCACTTCCCAGCAAACTGTGCTCCAGCCCTGACTGTCATTCAGAAACTTGCATTAGAAGTTCCTTTAAACTGTAAGAAGTCATGAAAAAAGATACCAGAAAGTGGGTATTCTCTATTTTTCCCTTGCTTTCACAAGTAGCATATGAGATGCAGTGCAATATACTTAGCAAGATTTAAAAAAAAAAATTATTATTTTTAATTGGGTATCTCCTGGGTCTTTAGATGCTCAGACAGAAGGAATAAAACACACTCAATGTAAATTGGTGGATTGCACATACAAATATAAGTGCAGAAGAAGCTAGCTGTGCACACCATATATCTGTATATTTTATGTATTTATAAAACAATGATTTTTCAGAATCTTTAAAAGAGCATCATAGACTGAGAAAGAAACAGAAAAGTTTGCAGTCTTATTGGAAGGTTGCCACAAACATACTCTGGTGAATAGTGAGGGTAAGAGTAGTAGTGAATCTCTTTTATGGTGCTGTTATCAAGACATAATGTGCTGGGTTTATGGCATGCCACCACAGCCAGTACCCAAACTGCCAATGGAAATGTAATTTAGGATCTGATGTGAGATCTTGCAGTGCATCAGTAATTTAATTGAATCTTTCATCATTCCTGTATCTAACTGTCATTACCTGATAATTGCTTATCCTAAAAGAAGTAGGGAATTCTGTACATACCTGACGGAGCTCAGTGTGTACTCAGCATTTAAACAGAACACAACCTACCACATGATTGCTGTGCCAGGGAGAAGAGAAAGAACTGTTTAGCCTTTTGATCCCCAAGGTGAAGTGTTTTCCTAATCTATATAAATGTTCCTGTGAAGACCATGGTTTTTCTAGGTTTTTGTGTAGCTTTTTTTTAACACCTAAGGGCATAGGTGCAGTGTTCTAATAAACTGTGTCCCCCACCAAGGTGGTCCTCAGAGAGGCATATATCATATTAGATGTGTTCCTGCAGACATTCCTTTGAATCATGCAGGAGATATTACTGTGATGATATAACAAGAGAATCTGAATAGAGACATATGAGGACATTTAAACTCTAAACATTTTATGCATCTCTTTGCTTTCCCAGTAGGTGGTTTGAAGGTTCTCCTAAGCACTGCTGTTATGTACTGTGCAGAAGGTCAGAGTAGATGATCATAATGGTCCCCTTGTAGCTTTATAATCTATGAATCTATACTCCTGGGGAGCTGTAAGTGCTAAGGAATCTGGTTAAAACACCGGTTTCGGAGAAAGCAATGAAAAATGACTGGGAGAAGGCACCCCCCACCATCACTCCTAATAAGGGTCCAGAGTACATAGATGGAGGACCTTTGTGACGCAAATTATAGATGGATTTCTTTTCCAATTAACAAAGAGAGAAAATAGGCTAGACAATTTCAAAACAATTCATACACAAGGTTACTGACGAAGGGGCTAGTAAGAGAAGCCTTGGAAATACTGTAACAGGCAATTTGATTGTAGCAGATATGCATTTTAAGGAATGACAATAGAGGAAAAGAATGCCTGATTCTTAATTATTTTGCTGTCAAATTCAGAGAGAACTAGAGCGTTTCTGAAATACTAGCAACAAAAGCAAGCAAGCAGTAGAATTGTGAATAATCCTGAACCTATCAGATCATAAGCTTAAATTTCAACTTGAATAAATCAAGGAAATAAATGCCAGTAGCAAAATGGCCATTGAACAGCTAGAAGATAATGGAATCATTAGGAATTAGCAGAATTACTTTTTCAGAAAAAAAAATAAATAGGTTTGTTGTTGATGATAAAATTTTAATTTTAGTACAAAAAAGAAGAAAAATAGATAAAAACTATTTTTGCTTGAATCCTGTATGAGACACTTAAAAAAAAATCAATTTTTATTATCTGCAAAAATCTTTCAAAATTAATTAAAAGTTATTTACATTTGTATTTACATACAAATACATACAAGTATTTACATAGGTACACTGTCATATAGACTGAAAAGTGACTGAAGGGACCCTAACAAGGGCTAATGATACACAACAGTGTATCAAGTTATGGGGGAGCCGTCTGGTAGCACTGAAGGGACTAGTGTTAGTTCCTGAGGTTTTTTTGACAACCTCATTAATGCTTTGAAAGTGGGAGTAAACAACAAGTTAATGAAATTCACATATCATACTAAATTGGGAAGTGTCGCAAACATTACTGATGGCTCAAAATTAATAAGAAGGGACCAAACAATATTAGAAACATGGACATATGAGCAAAATGAGATTCAATTTGGGAAAAGGCTATCTAATAACATATGAAGAAAAATAAGCCAAAACATAACTATGGAGTAGGAGAGAGAAACCTGGAAAGCAGTAATGCTTAAAGAACCATGGAGGTGGTAATGGTCAGAAAATTAGGCATGAATCTATACAGTGATATGGCATTAAGGGAGGCCAATGAGCTCTTGGGCTTCATGCAAAGTGGTGTCAAAGTCTGAGGAAATAATAATCATTCACAGCATAACACTCCTGCAGCTAAACCTGGATTATTGCATTCAGTTCTGTGCATCGGTTTACTAGGAAAGTAAATGAACAAATGAAATTAATTTCTAAGTGGAATAGCAAAAATGAACAAAAGATAAGGGAGATTGTTTTAGGAAGAGAAAGTGTAAAAGCCAAATTTCACTGTGTATACTTTGGCCAAATGACAACAGAAGAGGGCTGTGAGAACAGTGTCTGTATGAAGGCTGCACAATCCAAAAGCAAAAAGAGGATTTAGGAAGGAACAAAATGGTAGGAATAAATTTAATTGGGTAAAATCATAGAAGAAAAAGCTAGAAAACTAGACACCAGGAAAGAGTTCCTGGATTTAGTGGAGTACCTACTTTCTTTTATTTAGAAGAATTAGTCTATGAAAATGGACATTCAGAAAACAAAAATATATTGAAATTGTATTAATTTTGCTGTTTGAAATTTCCTAGTAAAACATCCATTCTGGTTATTCAGGTTGCTGACTACAACTGAATTCCAGTATAATCGGGAGGTAAAGTGATACACATTGTATTGTCTGGAACATTTTATAAAGAGCTAAATAAATCAACTCTCCATGTTTTAACAATCTGTGCAAGTATTAGCTAAAATCAATAGCTGGGCAGATATATGAAGGACAAAAATAACAGAACGGATGAATAGAGCACTCAATAGCCAGAAATATAGGTAGAGAAAGGCTGCACTGGCTAGAGGGGTAGTAAAGGAGAAACGTTGAGTTCACTCTTTCACTGCAGTGGGGAGAATAAGAGAAGAAGCACAAAACGCTCTCTTCCCATCTGAGAATGTGGAATTTCCAAAGAACAGCTCCGCCCCATACTGACATATAACATTTGATATAGAGAAATATGTACTTCATTTACTTCTTCCTTTCTAGAAAGGCTTCTTATGAATGCAAAATTTAGTAAAAAAGAGCTCTTTTTTACTGTGTTTGACACTATCCTTGAAGTTTCTATGATGGAAATATACATTGCTATCAAATTCTGATCTGGTGGTCTAAATGTTGCCAGAATGAAAGGAAATTTGAAAAAAAAAAAATCATTAAAAAATGAAGGGTTTCATTTAAATAAAATATATAAAGAAATAGATTAGGGCCCTTATCCGGGGAAAATAAATTTGAAAAATAAAGACTTTTCTAGGTCTTCATGTTTCTGTATTGAGCTATGAAAGTTTGTGAAGACACAGCAGGAAAATAAGGGTGACCAAAAAATCCCTACTCCCTGTAAGACAGAGAGAGAGAAAGGATGAAATAAAATTATATGTGGAGGCAAATATGTAGCATACTAATATCAAATAGGGTATTGTTGACTACATTTTGTTCTCTGGTATGACTTCCCTTACAAGACTTTGCTTAGGAGCACTTTTCACAGGTGACCGAGACTTGTCCTGGCTCTTTCTGGTGTTATTATTTTGTTTGCTAGGAAATATTATAAGCTCTTTTGAACACTTTGATCTGCTTGTGTGTTTTGGATATATCCTTCAATTCTCATTTTGTGGAGATGCTCGCCCTCTCTATTCTCCATACAAATCAGCTCTGCAAGTATTTTGTTGTTTATATTTATTATTTTGTGGTCAATCAAAGTGAAATAATCTAATTTATTATTTTTGTCTTGCTAAACTAAATTTGATGTCATTTTAAACATAACAAATCTGTGTACAAGGATCATACGCAAAACCAAATGAAACCTGGGATATTGACAGAAATAATTTCTGGCCTGAGTGTATGGTGATATTTCTGCAATTTCATGTGATTGACACACCTTAATTCAAATGTAGAAATCACTTCAGCTTTTCTTTTTAGTGTGGTAACACGCCTTTGTAACAAATCTCTCCAGGAAATATGGTATAGTCCATGGTATAGTAATTTTCACATGTGAAAAAGGTTGCTATTTTGATAAAACCACACTGTGACATTTCACCTTGCACAGAAGGTTACAATGACACTAGAAGATAGTGAAAAATGGCTGAGGAGCAGGGCAATGACACTCTGGCATGATATGATTTATTTTTGCCATAATATGCTTTTCAGCTCTTCCTCTTCTATTTCTCATGAGACTAACACATTCACCTGAAGTAGATTAGTTAAGATACAGTTTCATTTATTCAAAAAGAAAGGGCTAATTGTAAGGGCTGTATGGCAGGTCTAAATGTTGTGAAGAATGTCTTAGATTGTTTAAAGCTCAAATATATTGTGAAAGAAAGAGTTTTTTGGAACAGTGTCAAAAGCTACGCTGGTACTTGTAGACACACAGGCAATGGGAGTTGAAAGGTATCTCTTCTGCAGCTGAGCATGACTGTTGGAAATGGAAGTTCTGTTTCACTTTGTTCCATTGGTGACGAGACCAACACAAGGCAAGCAGGGCGCTGCAGATGGCACACCCCCCCCTAGGGTCAGACATGAAGTTGTGTCTGTGGCTGCCCCGGAAAACAGTGGTTCTTTTCTGCCTCTTCTCTCCAGTAGGGTTTGCACAGGAGCCCCATACTTGGGGACACGGAATCTGGCTCTGTAGCCTACAGTTGTTCAACCACACATCCTCTCTCTGTCCATCTTTTCCTCTATTCTCCTAGAGAGGTCCTGCATACGGACAATAAACTACTCGGAGTATTTACTACTTACTGCGCTCCTCCAGTTCTCTATGAAGACACAGCAACTAACTGTAGCCTCTGGGTTTGATTTAACACATGCCATTTCTTAAATCAATACGACTACTACATAGAGCCTGGATTTTCAGAAATCTAATACCTTGCAGAGATATAAGGAAATGTAATGGGAACTACTTCATGCCTGAACAAACGTAAATCAAAAGTAATAGCTGCGTAATGAAGTGCGTAGACATTCCACAAAAAAGGTGGCTGCCAATCTATAGGCTCGTCTAGCCAGTAGCCTGCAGCTTTACAGAAAAATGTACCTCTGTTCAAATTATAGGTTCATTAAACTTTGTTAAATCTAAATTTTTATAAGCAATAGACAGGTATTCATAAGACAAAAGCAAATAAAGATAATGGAGAGGAAAGACATTGAAAATGGACAAGCAGATCTACCAGTATTTAGCCATCAAAAATCCAATGCATAATGATGCCATAAATTTAACTTTGCTCTTATTTACTTGCTGTCCCCTGATCTAAGAGGAGCATTAATATTTCTTTTTTTTTTTTTTTGGGTGGGGGCAACACATTCTTTTATTTTTTTTTTAATTATGCATATTATTAAAAAAAAGAAGCTCCTATAAAAGAGGAAAAACTGTTTCGTTCTTATAACCTTGAATTATTTTGATTGTAGAGAACAGAGGCTTTTATCAGGATTATGTCTTCATACTGGGGCACAATAATGCAGATTTACTCCTTTATTGGAAAGCTTATAGTATAATAGGTAGATTTGCAAAGGTAAATTGATTTCCCATTTTATTTCTGTATGTATTTGAAATGCTTTTCCTGAAAAACACTCTTGTAATTATAGAAATGTCAAAAGTGTAGTAGTTTTCATGTCATTGTAATGGAGAACACAGATTGCAGGTAAGAAAGGCCTGGGGAACTCAGTCCATGCGCACAAAGGCGTGTAGAAGGATGCCGCATCTTTATTGCACATTCATGGCAGATTTTGGAAGCAACCATTGACAAGCAGTATCTTCTCTTATGATTAATGCAACTAGTGGGCAATCCAGATAGTAGAAGGACATAAAAAGCATTTTTTAATCTGATTTATTTTCAATTAAAAAATAAAACCAGAAGATCAGAGAATCCCACTTCTTCCTGACTCACACAATTCTTTTGTACCTTCTATGGCTTGTAAGGAAGGATTTTGTGGAAGAGAGGTTAGTGAGCTGATAATAAACACTTGAGGGAGTGTACATTAGGAGTTTTGTGGTCCAAGCTTAAGTTTAAAAAGTAGATGGTTATGATAAGGTGGTAGAGTGACAAAGGCAAAAGAAAACACCGGAGAGCAGGAAAAAGAGCAGTAGAGGAAAATGAAGGCTAAAAATACTGCACTGAATGGTATTACCAATTAATTGCATAGAAATTGGAGATTCTCATTTGTTTCTTACAATCAGAACCTTGTTACAGATAAGAGAAGCACATCTTATATGTAAAGCCAGTGGTTTACTGTTACTTCAATTAAAGTCATCCCAGTTTAATGGAAGAATTCTGTTACCTACCTCTTTCTTGGTGGTATATTCAACCTTCCACTGCCCTACTGAGTCCTAAACTCAATACCTTCACTATGAGGAGAGAGGTTTAGAGCAAGTCTTCAGCATCCCAAGTCCTTCACTGAGATGGGTAAGTTTGCTAATAAATCATTAATGTTTACCATATTTTTGCCGCAATCCTAGGATTTTTTTACCTGATTTTGATACTTTTTTCTATTATGCTTTATACTATGATGCTTTGCTCTTTTCCTCCTTTTCCTGCAAATCCACTTTATGTCTTCATTTACTGTATAAGGTGTATGTTACATGAGTTGAATACTTCTTCAGTGTTCTCTTAATTACCCTGAACATTGATTTTGCCAGGCTCTCAAGGCTGAGGTAATTTTGTGACCAGTAACTGACCACGGCTGAGTTGTTTGTAGACCTGTAACCTCTACTATCATACTGCACATGGTAGTAGAGGCTTCTTTTATCTTGCCATGCATGCATTTCTCTACATGCATTTTATATTAGGGCAATAGATAGTTCATTCTAGCCAGTAACTTCTTGCTACTATATTTGCTATGGCATATATAACAATGGATACATATTATACCAAATAAAGAAAAAACTAAATCAGAGAAGACAATAGGTCATTGGATTACTGGTATTGCAAGTTAAAACTGTCTCCAGGGAGGTTCAGACAGGCTTGAATTTTGTGGTGCTAACTTGGTACCAAGCCATTACAGATCATGGCACTGCCATGTTTATTGGGCTCTGAGGCTGTGGTGGGAAAACAGACAAGTAACCTGAGACTAAAATGTGAGGCAGTAATGTGTCAAGTAAATAGGAACATGATCGTCACAGCTATGGTGAAGAGATGACATTAATTATTGAGTGAGGACTGATGAGAGTCCATGCCATATCATCACCTTTTTTGTTAAAGAAACAAAATCGTTCTGACATTAAATGGAATAAACTGAATATTCACACAATAACTGTGCTATAAAAATGCTTTTGAAAGAATTTCTATACAATTCTGTAGTAAAACACTAAGTGAAAGGGGAACATTCATATATACTTGGTACAGCATCAATCAATTAATATTAGTGTTTCATTTTATTTGTCATTTACCTACGTTAAGTACATAAAATAACAATCTTATAACACAGTTCTTTCTTTCACAGAACAGACTATAATTTCTAATTTCCAAAGTTAAATCCTAAAAGAGTGACATTTCCATGGTTGTTGTTACTAATACAACAGCTTGAAGTGTTTCTTCTGGATATTTAGCACGACATTCCTATTTGCACACTACAAAATTATTAAATTCTTGCAATTTCGAGTCAGCGACCACATTCTTGGTATGTTTAGGAGATCTAAAGCTTTTGGCTTGCAGGACGAACTTGAGCTTTCTTGTGAATTTGCAAATTCCCTTGAGCTTTCAAGTGAAATTGAAAATACTGCATGAAGTTTCTTTCCAATTCTATGTCTTTAGAAAATTGAACATTGAGGTTTACTAGATTAAAGCTGCAACAATACAACCTGTTTTGACTCAACCATTCCAACATAACATGAAAAAACATAGTCACTTTGGGTTTTCTCTGGCAAGTAAATAATTTTTCACTTGATTGGAAGAAAATAGAAAGATAAAATAGAAAAATAACAGAAAAATAAAGACTGTCTGTGAAGAAAATTTGGAAAGCCATTCTAAGAGGAGATAGACTATTTTTGTTTGTAATTTTTTTCTCATAATCAAGTTATTTCAAATTCCTGCTCTATGCAAAAAACCCATATGTATTGATATCAGATTTTGTGGATGTATGCCGTTCAAATATGCACCAAAGTTAAATGATTTATAGTCTAAAAATACTGATCAAGTAATGACAATTAATAAGAATTAATTTGGAACAGTGTATTTTGCATTAAACCCTCCCTCTCTGCTGATATATAGCTGCACGATCACCTTAATTCTTTCAAATCCATTTTCCCCTCAGAAAAGTAGAAAAATATATATTTCCCTTAAAGCATAATGAGGACTCAGATAATTGGGAAAAAAAATTGAATGTGGGTCCCAGAATAGCTGTTGGTAAAGATGATGTGTCACTATGGGTCAGTATTCAGTGCCATTGCCAACTTTTTTTTTTTTTCTTTTTTTTTTTCCATAATAAGAGAAGGAAGATGCCTGATACTGCTGATGACCAAATTTCAGCAAAGGGGGTATAATTTACATTCTCATGACTGGTAGAGCATCTACAAAAGCAATTCTCTGATTTACCTTCTTTTTCCTGCTGAGACAAAATGCAGTGGCATACTCTAAAGCAAACATAGAGATGGGACTTCATGCAAAATGTTTGCCAATCTTAGATGAAAGGTATTAAATAAATATTATTGCTATTATTACTCTCTGTGGAGAGCAGCACTATAAGGTCTCTTTGGAAGGCTTACTTCATGGAAAATCTTCATAATTTCCATAAAAAATATTGTGCTAGAAATTGGTACAGCCTTTATAACTTTATGGGGCTATAAAATGTGATGGTTCCAATATTAAACTGCAGTGAAAAGTAATGTAAACAGAATAAAAGGTATATAGGAAAAAATATACTTATTAATGAAACAAAAAGTATTCAGGGAAGAAATCCGTATTAAAGGTTGGAGGGCCCAATCAGAGACTAAGCACTTTTCAACTGTTGCTTTTAAATCTTCCCAAAGTTGAAAGTCGATTGCAAATGTTGAATTGTGATGGATTTTTACTTATTTTAGTTTAAGCATAACAGTACATGTGTCATAACTGCACTAAATATGCACTCCAGTAATCAAAGATCTTTTAAGTGTGTATTTTTCAGGAAGAATTAGCAGGTTGCAGAGGTGAGCTAGGAAAGGAATTAGCAGGTGATTGGCTATGAGTTTACAGCCTTTTCCTTTTGCCCAATCTCATCCCACTCACCCTGTACCATTGCTTGATGCTGCTCATAAAATGCCCATGTCTACATTCCATGGTTTTCACCAAACTAGGGGTGAGGGCTGAAAACAAAAGGCTAAATAAGCGTTGAGGTTTACTAGTGTCTCCTCTGTTTTAAAACAACAGACATTCTGTTAGAGTTGAACAGATTGTTCCTACCCCAGTGTATTCTATAGACATCTGTCAATTATATCAGGCCCTATCACTACCTTCCTTTCTTTACAGAACATGAATTAGAAAGAAAAATCTATGCATCTAAAATCCAATCTGTATCTTCTGTTTCACTGTAATAATTCAAGAAAATAGAAGCTTTTTGATCAGCCACAAGAGCAGTTTGTAACGCTCTGCTCAATTTCCTATCACTAGTATTTCTTTTCCACCTTGCAACACTGAGGTATATTATGATCTTGTTTCCTTAAGGGAAATGAAAAATAGCATTAGAAACATTTCAAGTGATTTAGGCACGAACCACAAAAAACCAGCATAAGTCCTTCTTCAAAGTAGTTTTCCTAAAACTTCTTTCAGTTTTGTTTGTATATCTTTAAAATCAAAATATATTTGGACTAGAAATATCTACTATTATAGGATAAGATCTAACTTGTGCTGTAAATTCATTGGAAAAGACTAAAACACATCTTATTGATTAATGATGAAGTATCTGTCAAAGTTGCCTCTCATACAGATCCAAGTACAATGTAGCAAACCTTACCAAAATATTTCAAATTATTTGACTGAAAAAGTTGTTGCAAGACTAAACTTACCTACAATAATTAATTTTAACAATATATGTATACAATTTGTCAAATGTTTCTCCTGAAGTCTTGACTGATCTTATCACTCACTTATTGAAAAAGCTGAGAAATTATCAAGTCATGGTGAAAGTTGCAAAACTTAAACAGAAGAAGGTGGCTGTCCTGATGTATAAAATGGCTTTGCTCATATCTAAATCTACAATTGAACTTGTTAATAACAATTCAAATAAGAATGCAAAGAGTCCCATGGATTACATTCCTTCACATTCAAATGCTGAAGAGCTATTAAAAATCTCTTCTTATCTACTGCAAATATGGAAACATCTTTATGCAGTTTACCTGATCTTTACTGAAAACAAGAATGCAGAGCCAATAAAATACAGTCAGGTTTTTCACAAATACTAGTCATAATTCTTTGAGCTAGACTTTGCTATAAATTTTGGGTTTAAAATAGGTGTTGTAAAACACAACGTCATTCCAGTAATTCTGGTTTAAAATCACATGATTCTGAGATTAGTAAAATTCAAGTATCCCTATTCATAAAAGTTGCATTTACACAAAAGAAAAACTACTTTTTACGTTTTAATATATGACATTTATTAAGATTTCTGCTTTTAATTTTCAAACTATAAGTTCAATAAAATAAGTATACTGTTCATTGTCAAATATGTTATTTTATGTTTACTTTTTTGAGATACCATATTATTAGCTAGGTTTGGTGGCAAATTTTACATTGTTCCAAAGACTGATAAAATCACTCCTATAATTCAGACATTTTTTAATGTTGTTTAGGTCTTGATATGTATTAGGGAACAAAAGTACTGAGGTATGAAAATGTCACATCGATCTTCAGATGTTGATTTACATTTCAAAAGATGAACAAAGGTAGGAAAATGAAAAGGTAAAGTCATAGACAAATTTTGATATTGAATATTTCAAAATGTCTGGTGTGGTCTGTTGCTGTGATATGATGTATCATAAGCACGTAAAAAAATCTAGACTTGCTTCAGAAATTGTTTTGCCACTGACCCTATAATATTTAATATTTTGGTACATGTTGTGATAACTGGTAAGGAAACTAGAGAAGACTGTTTAGAATTTTGTAAGGGTTTAGACTGGTGTTAATTGCTAGTCTGAGCAGAACCTGAACACTATTGCCAGATTAAATACAGGTTGTCATGCATTCTTAATGTATCTCTTTGGGATGGAAGCGTACAGCAGCTCTACAGCATTGACTCTCATGATCTTTTTGGGAGCTATTTTATTTATTTCTCCGATGAGAAGGAGAAAGGACAAATAAAAATGTCCCGTGGGATTTCCCTAGGTGCAGAATCAAGGTCTTTTGCATACATTGCAAATTTTTAATCTATTTTTAGAGAAAACCAGGGTGGAGGATAATGGACAAGGAAATACTGAGAAGGAAAGGACTTTTCTTTTTCATCAGGCTTGCTCTATCTGAGCTTCCTTTGACCTGCCCACTTCATTTTACTTGGCTTAGTTGCAACAGCAATTTCTCCAGCTGACCAGGTGTCAAATTTTAATTTCTTTTACTTTTGTTTAATTGAGTATGTAACAGCCACAGTTTTATATAGATAGTAGTAACAAAAGGTCGTTGTAGGTAAAATGATAACTTTGCCACATAGAGTGATGTAGTGTAGAGATGTATGATGCTGGGAGCCTTGAGAAGACTGAGGGTATGCTGTGTTCAAGTAAAGGCGATAAGAGATGGGACATAGGCTTGACACTGGAGACCTCTGGACTCATTAGCACTCAGTGAAAAAAAAAAAAAAACACACACAAGAGAAGAATAGATCTGAACATAACTGCTTCTAGGAGTGAGAAATAGAACAAAGAAATAATGTATAACATACACGAAAGGGTACCATATATAGTAAATTTCAATACAGTCTGGACCTGTGGACCAGTGAAGAAAGGGTAGTTTGCATGCTAGCAAACTTATATAAATGAACCAAAGTTGAAATGGGAAAAAAATAAGAGGAAAAATCATTAACAACAACATCATATTTCTCCTGTCTAAGGACTACAGATATGTCACAATTTTAATTGTATTATTGATAGTATTTTAACCTTTTCTGTGCCTAAATAACATAAATGCATTATTATCCTTTGTTTTACTGTGATAGTAAGATCTAAGTGATGATTCCTAAACTACACTGTTAAGGTTTTAATTATGCTAACAATAAATTCTTGGCTTTATTTTATATATAAGGTGGACTTCTTTTCCCCATAAATATATTCTTAGTTTAACTAAGAATCTGAGAACTCCAACATAAAGAAAAAAATGCAGAAATTTTAAATGCATGGTGAACACACAGTTCTTTAGATAACGGGAATACTTCTCCAAACTGGCAACATGCAGGAAATATTACCAGAAGCGTATTGTCCTAGAGGCAGCCAGGCAATTGAGCTGCGGGGGAAAAGGGAATTTTGTCAGTGGATTACAATTAATCAGTACCATTATCTGTAAACAGCGAAGAGCAGAAAACAGTGTCCTATCTAAGCATGAAGCCAACTAATCAAAACCTTTAGCATCTCCTTCTCAGCAAAATACAAATTAGGAGATTAGCAACAATCGAATAAAATTCTGCTTGAGGCTAATAACACCACATTGACTGTTTGCAGACAGCTCCTTTTGCAACTGGAGAAAGTGTTAAGAAGTTATATCTGACATGCAGGAGCTAATGAGTCTTCTTAGGATTTTCCAAACAATTTTGCCTAAGCCAAGAAAAGAAATTAGAACTGAAATGGTGGACATTCTGACCGAACAAAGTTATTGGAATCTAAACAATTTTCAAATTTTGTATTGTGAAGAGTCCTGGCTAAAGAAACTATACCAACCACAGAAACCTTAAATCTGCTTGAAGATTACTCTTTCATTCAAGTTCTGCTTTGGCTGTAGCCCAAAATGTGAGTTTCTTCTGTATTATAACACTGTTTCCCAGGATCTTTATATTTTCATCTACTAGTGAGATTGGTGTTAAGAATGTTGATACATTTCACCTGCAATTTATTTTTCAAGAAATTTCAAGTTAATACCATTCATGAGAAAGCTTGGTCTGCAAGCTGTCTGAATGTAATGGAGAACATGCAAATATTTTTTCTTTTTGTAAGCCTAAACATGGAAAAGTATATGACATTACAATAATTGTATGTATTATCTTCTTCTAAGTTAGCTTCAATTCCAGATAACACATAATTTATTAAATATAAAAATTTTATTATATGCTGCACAATATGTTACGCATTCACATATTGTATAAATAATATATAACATCTAAATATCAAGAATATTTTAATTTTTTTTTCTATCTATATTTTAGTTTATATAGGATCAATGTGTTGACATATTTTACAGGATCTACACATCTTATTTTCCTTGATATATTTCCACTATTATTGATTTATTTATTTATTTATTCATTCATTCATTTGTCAAGTAAAACATTGTTGTCCTTTTCTGGAACAAAATTTATGGTTAACACTAATGAATTCTGGCAAAGAAAATGTCCCTTTTGAGACATACAGAATACTCAAGCCCACGCCACTCAAGCTGAGGTAAGGGGATCAGTGAAAGAAATGTAGTGGAAAGAAGAGAGATCCAGAACAAAAAATGGTCTTATGGTACAGAGGGATTGGGTGGCTCTTCCAGGAACAGAAGTTAATTCAGAAGAAAAGAGCAAAAAAGAGGAGGAGAAGGAGACTCCTTGCTTGCAGATCCTTTTGCCCCAGTACAGCTCACAGTTTGCAAATCTCAAGCCTCCACTCCAAAAATTAATCTGAAGACATCTATCTATCCTGTACAGGGTTATGTCGTTCTGCTAAAGTTCTGCTTTTTTTCCACCAAGGATTGAAGAAAAAGCATGCTCAGAGAAGCTTATTTGAAATTCAGACATTAAGACTGCATTCAGCCCAAATGCTTAAGTGATTTAAACCTTTACGTGCATATGTGTTAAACATAAGATATAATCACGTTAAATAAATGTGCCTGTATATACCCTCTGCTTTAGCACTAAACCACAATGTATTTGTTTGAAAGGATTTTAGCAAAAATTTTACATGAGGAAATCATTATACACATGAAGAAAGTGTTCATCCTGTGGCTTTAAGTACAGTCCCAAGACTGGGACACTGGTAGCTGTTAAAACTAACCACTTCCCCCCAAATGAAAAAAATAATCATAGCCAACTGTGTGAACACATAGCAGCAGTTATGATATCAAAGTCTTTTAACTGCAAGAATACACTGATTCCCCTGTAAATATACATCAGTAACTTAAAATATATCCATTTTATGTGAAGGACCTCTCGACCTAATTTTGATTTATTTTGTCAGAATGCTAGTCCCTTTGGTTACTGAAAAGGTATAAGATGATATGGACAGATATAGATCATCTACAGAACCAGAGATAAATGTCAGACATTCAACAAAACCCAAATCTGAGTCATACAAGACATGAAGAGCCTTAGCAAAGACTGTCCATAATGTCTTGAAGTTGCTGCAAACAAATACAAATATTTTTCATAGGAAAGTTTCTAGAGGAATTTAGAAAAGAAGGAAGATGAGTGCCTCTAGAAGCAATATTTATATAGCCACACGTTATATAAGCTTTGTTCAAGATAAGGAAGATTAATAACTGGAAATCCAAATGTTCTCTAAAATGTAAAGGGTGGGGTTGATAAATGTAGGCAAGTTCTATTAAAACCATTAAATCTTAAGTTAAACTACTCAAAATTTCAGAAAACTTTTCTTTCAATCTCAGCTTCTGAATTTTGTCATACTTTTGGAGGGAAATGGTTCACATACCCTATTTTCAGAATGAGTCCAATATAAATATTAGAATATGTGAATATGTAATTGATTGATTCTGCCTTAATAATAGATACAGATAGAAGTTTTGTTAGTCTTCTAATTTATTCACTGTTGGATTACTTAATAATCTTTTTGTGTGATATACTGAATATGTGCAGACATCTAGACTCAACATTTGCCATGCTGGCACAATTTAAATTTCACTTCCATAGTCAGTTTTGTCCCAAGAGCTTCCATGGTCATAAGCCATTATCTCCAATGGAAATAATAGCTTATGAGATTGCGAGCTGTTTCACCACTATACCTCATGATTCTAAGACCTTCCAAATGAATCTCACAGTGTTCTTAATACATGTGCACACTCATGCATAGTTAGAAATGAAGAAAGATCTCTAATTTCAGAGAGCACATCTTGCTGTATTTTGCATAATGATCATGAACATGGTACATCACATAAATGAAGGGAGATAGCTTTTAGTGCAGTGTTCTGTCACAAGAAAATAATAAATCAACAACCTATGAACTCCAGGTCCATTTGAAGCATATTTAGAGCCCTCATTAACCTACAGAGGCCAGTTTAAATAGAAGCCATTTAATGAAGACACAGAGGGGATTTAAAATAATTTATTATGGTAGAAGAAATGGAAACAAGATAGAAATGGAAGAGATTGCCCAAATGATAATGAAATCCAAAAATGGTGACATAATTATCTGAATCAGGCAACAAAGATGCTAAACAGCTGCTTTGGGGTTGTAGCCCAACAGCAGGAAGTAATAACTTCCTACGCCATGGCAAGATCCACTTGTTTTCATTTTCTGTTTGCTTTTTGAAAATTTAATGGAAACCCTCATCAGCAGAGAGCATGGGATTGAGATGTGTCGCTTCTGTAGTAAAACAAGCTATTATAGGCTAGGTGCCACACGTTTATATTTAAATTGACAGAAATACCTGCAAGATAAAGGCAATATGATTTTGTGTCTCCTCACTCCAGGATTACACAAGGTAGAATATTTCTCCTCAGTATATTTTAATGTGTAAAAACATCCATATATTGAACGAATAGTGAAGGAGCTCTTGTAAAGCTCCATATGGTGTACATCATCCTGCTACACTAAAATGCAGTTTAAATGTCTTTACAGACAACAGGACTCTTTCCACCCGAGAGACATCCCAAACCTCTCTTCATGCTCATGCAAAATAGAGTTGAATCTATTCTGACAGGCACAGGTGGAGGGGCTAGCTCAGACCAACACTGGTCTGAGCTGGGAGTGATGTGCCTCTGTCTTTAACTGCCCCCAGCTGAGTAACAGCAGTTTCATACTGGATAAGCAGCACCAAAGATCACTGAAAGGACTGGGCTCCTTTCAAAAGTGTCTGCCACCACTAGACATGTGGTGCAGTCATGGTTTTGTGCAAAAACAGAAAAGTAATTTCAGAAGCTAAATCTCTTCTGCCCCATCCATGTAACCTGACCAGTAAGTGACATTTCTTCCTTTTCTTCCATTATGTTCAATGAAGTCAGAATTCTTTGCTTCATGGTGACAAAATTTCTACAAAAGTGCTTGTGAGTGTCTTTTATTTCTGCATCCGGAACACCTCATATGAGCTTCTGTATCATAGTCCTCTGGGAGGTAAAGGTTTGAAGTTTGTGTCCTATGTGCCCAATGAGGCAGGTGAGTATGATTTGCCTTCTTCCGAAATGGCACAATCACTTTGTGACAAGGTGCCACTATGACCTGCTATATTTTGGAAGAAGAGAATGAACTCTGCTCCATGTATGAAAGCAAAGTCAAAGATGCCTCACATTCAGAGAGACTTTAGCTTCAGGATTGGAGCTGCTTTCTGTGGAGTTTTCAGTAGGGTAGGTGAGAGAAGGGATTTAGGACACAGCTCTGCCTTCATTTTTTCTCATCGTTACATATTAGTTGCATTCTACAGTCACAGATTTTACGTGATCAGCATGCTTTTTTCCCGGTTGTTCTCTAGACACATGTAAAGGTCAAAGGCACCTATGGTGGGATCTGTTTGGAAGGATAGAGGTTTGTTTTGCGGCATCAAAGTACTCAACTTTTACTAACAGAAAAGTAAATTCAAAGTTTTGATTCATGGTGTTTTGTAGAGAATGAATAAATGCAGTGTAAGTAACAATGTAATTAATGTAACATATGGTTACATTAAAGTTTTCTAACCAGATTTCATTCAGCTGTAGAATTTGCTTTATTTCTTTAATTTAGATTTTGATTTGTTATCAGTAATCTAGTAGGTGAACACAAATTTTTGAAGTTTTGTAAGTTCTGTTTCATTTGTTGCCACTGTAATACGCCCCCAAAAGTGTTTTATTTCATGCCAGCAGCAATGAGGGTTATGTTTGATCCATACCAGTCTGGTTTCGGTTTTTGAACCTGTCTATCCATGGCTTACTTTTGGAGTCACCAATCAAAGGGACACAGATGATGAAGTCCTGGGTTTAGAGTCTTTGCGCCATATTTTACTTATTTTACATTTGTCTTATGCATTGAAATTACTGAAACTGACATATTCAAATATTTTTGCTAATTGATGGAATAAATGAACCAAAGAAGCTAGAAAAGAACAATAAAAAACTTATAGTTCAGAAATTGAATTTATTGATAATATTCAGCATGACAAAGTTTTAGTGCATTCAGCCATATTTATGTGAAACATTCAGCGCTGCAGGAGCCCAGTGGGTTTGAGAAAATGCTCTGTCTCTCCATGGTTGAATATTTATTAGAAGGTTGGTGAAACTGATCTCAATCCCGAGAGGTAGCATTTCTTTAAATAGTTAGTATTCTAAGCTGTAGCCAAAAAAGATATGCATTGCCAATAAGCTTGAATATTGACTTGAGTATTCAAATAGAAAAGAGTTAAAATTAGAGAATTTAAACTTCCACTGAAACAGGTGCTTGAATAGATACTAAGTGTTGCTAATCAATACAATTCATTTGGTTGTGCAAATACATATGATATGGTGTGGTTATCAGTGCAAAACATTTCTCAAGGGAAAAAATTCCAAAGTAGACATTTATCAAGTCACTCTGATTAAATCCTGACTCTAGGAAATAGTCCCATATGAGCTGGGGTTTAGTCAATCAGACTGAGATGAAATCTATATTACAACTTTGCAAACAATCATCTGGATGATAATGCAAAATTTTGCCTGAAGGAAGAACAGAAAAAATTGATGACGTGGTATTTCCATGGATATTCATGCTCTAATGAGAAGAATAGCACCTGAACTACAACCTTTTTTATTTTTTATTAATACTGCATTATGAATTGATGTGACACCACCATCACCAGAAAATAAAAAAAAAAAGACATTCTAAAAATACAGGTAAATCCTATTAATTTTTGGAATATCAGGCCTTGCTTTTGGATAATTTATCCAAATTTTAATTGAATTGTGTAAAAATGTATCCTGTAGTAGAGATTCTGCCTGGCCTTTACCTTGACACATAACCATGACTGGTCTGTAAATTTAAAATTACCTCATGTTTTTACTTCTTATTTTTGTACAGCAAAATGAAACCATCCCCTAAGTGGTAGACTAAATAGATTACCTCTGCCTTTAAATGCTTAGAAGTGTCTGGTTTCCTGGTTTCCATACTATGAAGTAATGTTTGAAGTGAAACCTCAAGGAAAACGTTGACTAGCTAATAAATTTCCCCTTCTTGAAAATTTCTGTGAATGTTCAAAGTCACTGGAACCTTTGATTTTAGAAAACAGCCACCTGTTGCTCTTTTGATATAAAAGATCAAAAGTAATTAGTGTGAATTTTAGGAAGATTAGGAACCCATTAGAATATTCCCATTTTCTGTGTACCTTTTGAGACTTTTTCATACTCTGAAGTTCCCACTAGAATATACAGTAGTTTCTTCAGGGGAGCATTTTTAGAGATTGAATTGATGATTTGATTCTATCTTCTACTGAGCAAATTGAAAAGTTACTGCAACATGATATTCAGAGGATATTGTCTTTCAGACTGACTTTTATATGTTTTCCTTATAAAGTTCCCACAACTCTTTTCTTACTGCCAGAACCTGAAGATCATTAGTAAATTCTCATCTCTTAATACTAAAGTGGTTTAATGGACTATGAGGTATATATACCAAATTAAACTAGTACATGCTTTACATTTATGTTCAGCTCTTGAAAAAAGCTAGCAAAAAAGAGATAATTCTACTTTATTTGGTTTTTAAAGATAATTATTTCTTCTAAATGTAAATGGAATATGCATCATGTAAATAATGATGAAATAAGCATTGACTTGTCAGTTCAGTATGATAGGATTTTAATTTCTAAATCTCCAGTGAAGAGATAAGGTATTGTTGTCAATATTTTATATTACACAGGCACAAGGAGTGGTTCCTAACTGGTATATGGGAAGAAAACATTGTTTTATTTCAGCACCATACGATCATTCAGAAATTGCGTATGATAATGTTTTAAGGAAGATTTCACAGAAGTAAAGTCAGTATCACAAAGAGATAAGAGTGTGAGTCTAAGACATTTATTAGCTTTAAACTCATATTTCTGATTCCTTTAAAAAAAACCAACCAACCAACCAAAACTTTGGAAGCCTATAGGACTTGGTATCATATCTTGCAATAATTGCAAAATTGCATATTTTTCAGTTATTGTTAAGAAGAGATGCATATGTTGCAAAAAGAAACATTTATTTAGAAAACATTTTTGACAGCTTTGTGTAAAGATGATTAGATTTGTTTAATGATTATTTTGTGGGTAAACCTCATAATTAAGTAATTGATAATCACTTTCATGATGCTTCTGAAAAGTATCTTGAAAAGGCAAAAATGCAATGAATATTTCTTTTTTTCTCTTTCCTCTTAAGCAAGAGATACTACTGGTCACCAGCCCAAAAAATAAAAAAGCCGGCATACAGTTGAGTTGAGGTTTTTTAGAGCATAAATAAATACACTATATTTACTGTAGTCATTCATCTTCATGGCTTGTATTCAAACAGGTAAGTGAGGATCAGAAGAGGGAATAAGGCAAAAACCACATGTCTCAATACTGAATGATTCAAAGCTCTTCATGGAGTGGTTCAATTTCTCTAACTGGTACAGTAAGAAATATGTATTGGGAGTAAGGCTGGAGACAGTTCAATACAGATATGTTCCACTAAAATACAAGGGGCTGTTAAAATAAAGTTTGGAGGAAGTAGTCTCGGTAATAAATTGGTCTAGTAAAACTTTATTTTAAACAGTTCCAATACTTTTGGACATCCAAAGCAGGTCAGTTTTTTAATTTTGTTCTAATCAAAAAATAAAATATCTTCAGTCTGATATTTAAGTCAAATAGTTCTTTTTAGAAGAACATGCAAAAGGCTCTAAAGTATGAGAACTGAAACATTTTAAACAATACCAGCTATGTTTTGGGAGAACAGGAGAACAAAAATACACTAGTTTTTATTAAGATACCATTAAATTGGACAGATTTTTCTTTTAGCTAATGACCTGTCACTAACTATATTTTTTCCTTCATGTGTTAATTTTGTATAAGTAGCAAAGACATAATGTCAGAGCTCTTTACACATAAGTATGTTCTAATCCATTGAGCACCTTTTTATGTAGATAAAAATATGACCTGAAATGAAGAATATTTAGAAACCTTATAGAGACAAAATATTTCAGAAATTACAAGGGAGTACATTTTCACATAGTCACTCTATTTATTTTAAATGCTGATTTTTATCTTGACTACAATGTGGAAGGGCGCTATGCTTTGAAGACCCTCAGTTAAAGTGGACTAAAAAATCAATTTTTATACTGCATTGACCTTAATGAATAAATTAAGAACTATTTCTAGTAAGTGCGTTGAATAAAAATCATAGTTTTAGTAAAAAGAATGACAGTGAGAAAGCTTGATAATTTTAATAGTGGGAATTGAATAATACCACTTGCGAATTGCCAGCGTTGGAAAGAAATATATTTTCCTAAATAGCGATTTAATTTATTTTTTTCAAATATAGGAATAATTCATTTTGGTTTGTGTTTGCATATCCATATCTACAGTAATGAATTGCCATAGATAGAAATACAAAGTGTGGTCACCCTCCCTGGGTTCTGAGAATTGTACAATGCTGGTGTTGATGCTCACTGGTCACCTAGCACTTATTAATTGTATTACATGGCAGTAATATACGAGATATATGAGAGTTCTGAAGGAGAGACACCTGTGGAAATTACACTGGAAGCTGTCACAAAGACGCTACTGAACCGATACCTTCTATAGAGGAGGATTTGTTCTCCTAACTTGCCTTTAAATTCTCATTTTTAATGACTGCCAAACTTTGATACAAATTAGGTTAAGATGAATTGCTGGCCTGCAAAGAATTCATAACGTTTAGCATGTTTTAATACATTGAATTAGCAGAATACATTTGAGGCAAAATTTTGCTGTGCATTGGAAGGAAATGACAACTGCTATGATGAGGTAAGATGGGACAGAACACTTGGGATACAAGTTCCAAATCCCATTTACAATCATAAAAATACAAAGCCAACCTGAGAGAGTCTGGATTTTGTTACAGTCCTTTTAGTAGTTAAGTAGGTATTTTGATAGCCATACTCCCTTCACAGACAGTCTTTGTACCTCCGTTTGCTGGTTTATAGATGTCATGAAGGACAAATCTTCTTACAGTCTTTAGTCTCATAAATTGCCCTGTAATACCTCTTTAGTAGGATTTATGTGATTAATCTTGCTCATAATGATGACTATAATTAGTGGGGAAAGAAATTAAACATGACTATTTCTTTTGATAAAAGATTAAAAAATGGAAAATCTCAAGCACAGGAAAACCCATCCTATTTCTGTCTTTGTGTATCTCTCTCTCCACTCCCAAACTCCATCCGGGGTCTTTTTCTGCAGTGCTTTTGACACTAAGGCTCTTGAGTGTTTTAAAGAGGGTCTTGTCATTACATGAGAGAGGAGAAGGATACAGCTACAAATTCTACTTTTTATCTGGGCCAAGAAAGTTTTCTTAATTAGTTCATACCCTTCCCTTCTGAAATATGGAAATGAACTTTTTGACTTCTAGCTCTATGTTCAGAAATTGTTAGAGATTATCTGTAGGAGTGGCTTTCATAATTTATAAAACTCAAGTCGCTTCAGAATTTCTTTTAGTCTTAGGAAAATTAGTTTATTTCCAGAATTTCTTTAGAACTTGTACTGCTGAAACTAAGCCTTCATCATTCCTAAATCCCAAAGTGCATTTCCAGTCTCATATTTTTAAGTACAATTACCACATTCAGTAGTTCAGGCAGCTTGCTCTTGTTCAGGTTTTTTTTTTCAAGAAAACCTACTTTGGACTATAGGTGTTTGTGGAACACCTCAGTATTTCTAAATACGAAAATAACGCTTAGGTTAGTTGTTCAAAAACACTTTGTAAAAATTAACTAACCAATACAAGTCTTTAAAATTTTGATTACAGTGGAATAAATGGGAGATTCGGCAGTCTGGTGTTTGTTTCAAATCTGGCCAACAAAGCCCACGAGAATCTAATTGGTCCTACATTTACTTTTATTCTGCAGGACTCCAGATTTATTTTTATCGCTTTGACTTAAAATTGGCTCTCAGGAAATTAGATGAAGAGAAAAAACATTACTTTCATGCAATGATGTAATTCCTGTTTATATATGTGTATATATATATATATATATACATACTATTAAGAAAGTTGTTAATAATAGCATCCAATTTTTTAAGAAAATATTACATTAAAAGTAATTTCCAACACAAATTGATGACTGTGTATAGCACTGTCAATCAAGCTATTCCAGGTCTGTTGCTCAGATATTCAGTTCTACTTACAGATTTTATATCTGTAGAAAGCTCCAATATTATACAATGTCTTCTATGTACCAAACACAGGTTGGGACTACTCTACTCATCATTTCTGCAGAACAATTTTGTGGATTTTTTATTTCTAATATTGTTGAGCATATATAAATTATTTATGAAAAACTGTATCTGAAATTTTTTTACAATACTGTCACTGTAAAATAATTTACAATATGCAGCAACATTTCTAAATTCTAGTAATATTTTCATTAACAAACAACCAAAAAAGATGACACTCACAGAAAACAACACAAGAATGTTTAAAAACAGGAAAGTTAATGCTGAACAGATTATAGACAAATTGCATTAAATCAAAAATATGGTACTCGTTGCATACAAAAATGTAGAAGCTGAAATTAAGACAAGTGTTCTAGTTCTAAGGCCCAGAATTAACCACAGCCCTGATCATATGATTTGTTTTGGTTATTTTACTCACATTTTCTCCTCTGAAAGCCATGGAAAAATTTGTTCTCACTTCAAAAGAAGACAGTACTGAACTTGTGAATAATAAAAAAAATAGCCTTAGTAATGAGGAAAATGGAAATGCTTATAAGGAAAGGTTTTTTAGTCTGCACATTATTAGAACAGAATGGAGAGAGGAATTGGTCCCTGAATCTCAGGATTCTTAGACACTGCATTTTTTGTACTTGTTTGTCATTAAAAGTTTAGATATGAGACAAACATCAGGCTGGATTTGTCTTGAAATCTGTTTCACATAATAGTCCTAAGGCATACAGGAAAAATTGTCAAAATATTGCATGATTCCTCAGTTTTATCAAATGCATATAAGAATGAAATGGTATATGATTTTCCAATTTTTCTAAGATTATTTTTCTTTAGGAGTAGTCAACTCCTTACTGTAGCTACTCTTGTAAGGTTTTTTGGGCAGTAAATTGACCAGGAATAAGAATCTCCCAGTTTGCAATCCAGTAAGGAACCAAAGCTAGGAATAATTCATTGTGATCAAGAACAATAAAAAAATCCATCCAAAATGGATTTTCACTGCCCTACAGATGCTTTAAAAACGTCCCAAATAAATTAAAAAGTCACTCAATGCCAATTTAAAATGAAAACTGTGGAGCTTTTGTATGACTATTTTGATCTCACAAAACTATTCTTTTTCAAAGTGTGAACTGTTGGAGTATCATCCTATGGTTCTAATTTTCCTCACTTTCCTAGTGGATGTGGTAAAGAGATATGACAGAGAAATGGCAACCAATACAGACATTTTTATTTATACCATACAAAACTATTTTGATTCCCATTTCTTTCATGACAGCTGGATTAAAATTAATAAAGGAGATGGAAATCTTTGCAAAGTCCTAAAAAATCATGTCCTTCTTAACTTCACTGTGGCATCTTTAATGCAGGCATTGCAATCTGGGACGTGCATTACCATACACTTAAGTTTTGCAATCTATTCTCACAAATCAATTTTACACAGCTTGAGAATATAGGCAGGTTTGTATTTGTGCTATAAAGACGTTTCAGAGGGGAAAAGAATGAAAACAGTGTTGTAGCTGCAAACAAATCAATCAGACTGTATTAAAACTAAACTCACTATGTCAAAGATGAATGTAGAGACAGGAACAGGGACAGAGATTACCATGGGGTCTAGACACATGCAGTGATTAATCATCACACACATCTGGAAAAGAAAAGCACAAGAAGAAAGAATTTTTTTCTTCTTTGTCTAGACAGTTTAGAAAGAAAGAAAATTGTATTATGTTCTTCATGGATGAAGAAAAAGATGAAATAAATGTTAACTGTCCTCGATTTGCACCAAACTGAAAATCTGTCTTTCAGTTATATTTTTTATTATTTGGAAACGATACTGTAACTCATTTTTATACTCAGGACATAACTGCATCTGCTGCTTTTTCAATAGTTCATTTCAATTTTAAAAACATATTAAATAATTATATTGAGTTTAATTTAGCAAAAAACCAATTTAATTAAATTCAGCAAATTTGAATACAGGAAAGATGCTATACAGGGATTTTTTCTTATTTTTTTTCTTTTTGACGGGTTTTGCAATTACAGTCTAAAACTTATTCAGATGTAAGTATCACTGAATGCAATTCTAATTACTGGGAACATGACTCTCTTTGGCTACACAGGGTAAGATAAAATGAAAAGTCTATTTAGACCTTTTTTTTCCACATGCATAGAATACTGAGCCAGCACTATAGTGCTCAGAAACTAGCTGATGAATTTTTCAGCTTTGGAGACAAATTTCACCTTCATACAGAGGCTGATAAAACAAATACATTTGTAGAGCTATATGATAAATAGAACCTATTAGTATAAAAAAGTAATTCTGCAGAAATAGCTGTGAGGATTAGGTCATAGGACCATCTGCATGTCAGCTGGGAAAAATACACCAGATTTACTTAGGATTACTTGATAGTTACTAGGTTCATGGAGTGGGGAGGATAGGAAATATTTATCTAATTTTTCTTTTCATTTAGCCTCTGTATAAACTTCCCAAATACTCATTTTACTCTGATTTTTCCACAAGAGATAGCAACAGGTGTGTCACTCATTTCTTGTGCTCGTATAATTGAACATTCAGTACTATGTTCAGTATGTGCCAAGAGCAGAAAGATTTTTCATACTATTCCTGCTGCAGATCTATACAGATCTACTCCTGAAACTAGCTTTTGCCAGATGGATACTCTCTAGAAGTGGTCATCACCTTCAGGATTTTCATCTGAGCTGACTGCTAACAAAAACTGCCTTCCAGCCTGCTTTAGGTTTGTTTTTAACCTCAGAAACCTGAAGAAGCGGTCGATGTTTTTCTCTATTTCCTGAGAGTTTGGAGGAAAGAAGTTTATGCGTGGAAGTATGTTGGACTTCCTTTCATATTTGTAAGGATCCAGGAGAGGACTTAAGCGTTTTTCTCAGCTGAGTTCAGGACAAGATATATGGTGACTGGTATAGGGCTGTTGGTCATTCTTTTCTTATGAAAGCATTATAAAAACTTTGTGATTATTTACAACATTTTTCTCTTTCTCCCACCCTGCTCATGTAGCTTATGTTCTGTTAAAGGAAAACATGATTTAAGACTAATTTTAAAATGTCTCTAGGAATGACATAGTCATTAGAAAAAAGAAAAAGCAGTGCAAGCCAGGTGGAAAAAAATAGGATGGTAGAATGAAATACCTCTGAGGACAGTTTTGTTGTACAACATTTGGCCTTAAATAAATGTATGGGCCTGCTTCTGAAAATATATTACATTTGTCAAAGGAACAGTAATTAAACTGCTCCCTCTAAGCCTTTTTGATAGGCCATTTTCAGAATGAATGGTTGAGGCTGAGAAAGGGCACTTGGCATTTGAGAACCCTACCTTTAGGGTATTATTCTCCTTGCTTTCTCATGCTCACACAATTTTGCTTTTTTCCTAGCATCTTAGAACAATGCTAATATTCACTGTTTTTTTTAGGGAAGACCTGTAAAATATGAAATAAGTGTCATGTAAATGTTATCAGTATTGTCATTAAGACGAGATCTGTTTGTCATATCTTATATTAAACCTGAAGAGAGAAATGTAAAGAGTTAATCATGGTGAAAATGGCAAAATTTGTGTTCTGTCGTTAATTAATGAAAACTGACATAAGCCACAGTCACATACTAGATCATTCAAAATAATTAGTACCTTCCTAAAATGTTGTTATGATGAGTAGTTAATAATAGAAAAAGACACTATCTGACCAAGACCTATAATGCATTTCTTCAAATGAGATACACAAAATTAGATGTGATGAAGTGACATAGTAACGTATTGTTACGGAAACTGGCAGGTTCTAGAAACTTTTTCCAAAAATTGATGTAACATAATTTATGTTAAAAATAATTTTTTGACCAATATTACTTTTTCATATGACCTGTATCTGGGACCCATATTTCTACATTATAGTGATGATCACACTCACAATAGCATATCTGTATATAAGAAACAAATATTAAATAAGTATAAAGAACTGTCTTTCATTTCCCTTAATGCAGAAATTTCAAGAAAATAAATTGCAACAGAGTGAAATAGATAAAATTCTGTGTTATCTCTAGGAATTATTCATGAATTCACAATGCCAAGTGACAGAAAAGTCTTTACTTTTTAGAATCTATTGCAGGACATATTTTACATTAATTCAAACAATCACATCCCTATTGAAACAATTTTACACCTTTATGATATTTCCTTTCTGATTTGTGTACACCATATGGCAGTTCATTTCCATGGACCACAAATGTGTGTTTCCAGACTGCCTAAAATGGACTCTTATGTGTCACATATTTACTGCAGTAAGGTATTTTATTTGGTTTTTCTTAACTTTTTTCAAGTTTTCAGAACCTAACTGTTGGACTATTGCACAGATGCAAGAATTTTTCCAGCTGTGAAGGTAAAAAAAAGTCTGTCTCTGTTTATTAATCTCTGATTTTTAAATTAAGATTCTCGGGGTAATTGTTTTACTTTGTGCTGTAGCAATAGGTATTATATTTTGTATGTTTTAACTGTGACTATAATAGAATGCCAGCACTCTTGTACAGATTATAGTCTTTTTGTGGCCATTTTAGAAACTTCTGAGTTTCTTTAGTTTTTCTTTTGCTTTTGGATTATTTTCCTGAAAACCCTGTCAAGTTTGGAAACTATAAATACTGTCAATGTGCAGTCCTTATGGATACACCATAATAAGAATAAAGCCATCTTTATCTGTCAGTCAGAAACAAAGGATATCTGAAGAAAATGGAGAATGGAATGACTTTGGAATTACAGGCCTGACAGAAATAACCAGAATGAAAAGTCTTATAAAAGAGAAAATATACTGAAACTCAGAGAAAAACAATGGAATTAGAATACCAGAAATGCTAATAACCCTTTTTTTTTCTCTAAGAATATAAATATTCTTCCAGTTGAAGCAAAACAATACAGACTTTTGATTTCTCTTCTGACAAATTGCTTCATTTGCCATGTTTTAAGTGTGATAAAAGGAATTTATGGAATTTTTCTGTTAATCAGAAAAAAAAATGTAATTATAAAAGGAAAAAATATATAACAATTCCTAAGAAATAGCTTATTTGGCCATGAAATGGAATAATTAACATTTTCCCTTAGGACAAGTACAAATTTCTAAAACCTTGTATTTATATGACTGCCACACACTATGCACCTGCACATTTGCTTTCATGAGAACTCTCACAAGTTCAGCAATTGCTTTGCAAAGCAGATGCAGTGCCATATGATCCACATAGTTCCTACATTTCTTTGAGGGAAGTTAGGAGGAATCTTGTGAAGAATAATCATAGTCTTCCTCCATTTCTCCTTTTCACAATCAGCTGGTGCAATAAGACAATTCACACTAACAGTTCTTACAGGTACTCATTTCTGACTAATTTACATGGGAATATTTCATACATAGAAAGCTTTTTTAAAAATTTTTATTTGTCCCTTCACTCTACATGCACAAATGCACATGTGTATCATGTGCAAAATTAGCTTTTTATTGATGTCTATTTTTATCTCCAAATTAATAATTAGATTTCTTTCACTTTTTACTAAATATATAAAATATGTAAAGTATGTACTAATAATTATCAGCTTCTTTTAATAAATAAAAAAAAAGAAAAACATGCATTAATCAACTTACTGCTCTCTGTGGTTAAATATCTTTCTTTTATGGTGTTCATTTGCAGTCTAGTTAAATATGCTTGATTTAATGCAAATGCTTTAATCTTTCAGTCCATTCAAGTTAAAAGTAACATGCAATTTGATGTCTTAGTGAAATGGTGACAAACGTCTTTAATAACTTTCTGCTGAGAGTTTCCATATTTGTAAGACCAAAAGTAGGTACAACTTTAAATGTCACAAGTCAATGTTTATTGCCAAACTTTGGTATGGAGAGAGAGAGAAAGATGAGCCACAATGCAGGCATTTACTAAAATAAAAATTTCCTCAGTGATATTTGCGTATGAGTTCGTAGACACTATTATCTGTGAAGCATTGTTAACAACTAAGCTTGTTTTGCATTACATTAGGAAAAATTGCCCTGGTTATTGACCATTCTTTTGGGAAAGGACGAGTGATCCTGTGTGGGGCCAGGAACTGGACTCAATAATCCTTGTGGGTCCTTTCTAACTCAGGACATTCTATGATTCTTTGATTCTGTCATTACGATGCATTTGTATAACTCCATAAGATGGAAAGTGGAAAGCTATGAAGTTTAAGGCTCAATATCCAAATTAATTTTGAATGAACTATTAGGTCGTTCTCTGAAAATGTTCTGTGCTCAACCTAGAGAATGAAGAGAGATCTTTTGGGAGGGTACAAGGAAATCCTTGGATTTGTTGGCCTCCAAGCATGAAGAATCAGAACAAATGGGAGATTAATCATGTGCACAAACTATGCACAGTGCATATAATAAACACAACTAACTGAGCTTTGAAAATAATGAAGTTCCAAACAAAGGAAATGAGGTCAAGAGGAGTCAAAGTAGCAGCAAGTACTCTTCATGGCAAATACTGCAGTCTACATCTGCAGTCCATAATTTCTCCACTGAGAAGAGAGTTGCAGAGCTAGAGAAGGCAAATATCTCCTATCCTAAATCTACAGCAATGCCTCCCTTGGTCACAACATCCACTTCCTTCTAGTGTGGAAGAGCACTAAATCTTTTTTGTGAACTGCAGGAATTCTCACCAAAGGCCTGAGGAAAAGAATGGATTGATGTCTCTGTAAACTGTTTCTATAATGGTTTCAGTACTTTTGAAATAGATAGTTTATCTCACAACTTCTAAATTTATGAAAATTTAGCTGTAGCAAAAAGTAGTAATTATATGTCAATAAAATTTATTAATTTATTAGTAAATATTGCAGGTGAATAGAAAATTGCATAACTGAAAATGATCTTCAAGTTTTCAAAAATTTTAGTGAAGCCTGAATACTTAGATGTACACTTTTTTTCTTCTAAATGATACTAATGCCAACAGTTATTAAAGGAAAATCTGCCAGCAGGGACAGCTGACACCCTGACCACAGGGATAGTTCATACCATATGACATCATGGTCAGTGTATGAAGTGAGGTGAAGAAGAAGGAAGCAGGAGAATGTTAGGAGTTATGGCATTTCTCTTCCAAAGTCACTGTTAACATGTGATGGAACTCAGCTTTCCTGTGGATGGCTGAACATCTGCCTGTTAATGGGAAGTGGTGCATTATTTCCTTGTTTTACTTTGCTTGCATGCAGAGTGTTTTACTTTGCTTTCCCTATTAAAATACCTCAACCCATGGGTTGCCTCACTTCTACCATTCCAGTTCTCTCCCCGAGCCCACTGGTGGGGGAGTCAGCAAGGGGCTACATGGTGCTTAGTTGCTGTCTGGGTGTAAACCATGAGATCTGGTTATAACAGTCTGACAAATAAATATATAAGAAACTTTGAGAGAAGAAAGAATTGCAATGAGACACAGCAAAGGAAGTGAGAGATGCCTTCCATCTTCTTAAAAGTTCTTTAGCACCACAGGAGGACACAAAATAAAACATAAAAACCCCAGCATGCAAAAAGCTCCTGCACACAAAATATGTCCTGGGCGAAAAAATAGTGTTGCTAATATAGTTGTCTTTTCCACTATTTTGGCTAATGAACTCTTGGACTGTGTAGACTATGCAAGCATGGACACATACTCAAAAAGAGAAGCAACTACTGTAGAATACGTGTCTCAAATATCTGTTGCAACTGCAGGGCTTATAAGGAAGTTGTTTTACTGGTCAATATTTAGTGCTCTTTGAGACTACAGCACATGACTGATTTTGGCAGTGTTTGCAGTAAACTTCACAACTGAGAAAAAAAAAATCCAATATGGATGGAAATCTTCTCAAATGTACTTTATGTGTAAATACATTTCCTAACCTGTTTCTTTGCTTCATATGTTTTATATTGTTGAAATGTAATGTCACAGATATTTCCCACAGTCCACCTTACCAGGTGGAACTACTTTTTCTAGAGTCATCCACCTTTGACTAAATGACAGAGTATCTAATAAATGAGACAGAACTATTTTTCTCTTCCCAGGGTAAAGGGATTGATGAGCACACTGAGCAAAGCTTGCTACCATCATAAGAGATAATTAAAAATATGAAGCATTTAGGAGATTTACTCTCTTGATCCATGCTTGTGATCAATTCTAATGACTGTTAAACAAATGTAAGTTAAATGTCTGCTCTTCGAAGTCTGATTATGTATGCTGTGGGCAAAATTTTCCCCTTTGCTTTGGCATGCCACACACTGAACCACTGGAAGTGCTATGATGGCTCAAGGGCAGAATTTGGCAGTTGGGATCTAGAATGGGCAGTCATTTTATTAAATGTGTGTTAGATCCTCAATTTAAAGTGCCAGAGCATATCTTGGGATTAAAGCAATACCATTGCCATCAAAATCAATGGAGATTTCTCTAATACACCCTCATACAGCATTTCAAAAGCCTGCTTTTTGCTTCCCAAAGCAGGAATGCATGTATTTATTCAAATAATGTTAATTTATAAGAAGTTACATTACTAACTTACAATAAAATCAGTGCTAAGACTTTTGACTTTGAAGATTTAGTGGCAAGTATTTTAGGTCCAGAATATTAAAGTCAAAGAGCAGAGTTATGTGAATCAGAAAGAGATGATAGAGGAAGAGTAAATAATGAAGGAGAATGTAACTGGATAGAAAATACAAAGAACATTTTAAAGACTAATAAATGACAAAGCCAGTTCAATGCAGATAAATGTCGAACAGTGGTGACTTTGATGAGTCTTTATAACACAACTATGCATGCATTATAAAATAGGAAGAACAAAAAGTGTTCGAGTCAAAAGAAAATTCTGTGTTATTGATGTAGGAAAAGAAAGCTTGCAGATGTCTTAACCCGTGGATGAATGATGACTTTGAAAGAGTCTGTGTGACAGAAGCCTGTTTTTCATAAAGTAAAAGTATGAAAGAGCAGGACCTAAAAAAATAAGAGAGGGGAAAAAAGATAAATTCTACATGGAGTTTAAAGTATGAAAGAATCACAACAATGTTTCTGTAGAGGAAAAAAAATGATGTAGATGAATTGTTCTCACTACATTTCTAGCACTGATCTGACCATGCCCATTACACAAAAGTAGTATTTACAGGAAGGATTGCCTTCTGTTTGGCCACTGTACAGTGATTATTTCTCAAGTGTTTATTTTTCATGAACAGTAAAAATGCAGTGACAAGGATAATAATGTTCACACACAAAAGACAGAGATGGGGGAGAAAAATAGATATGAACATATAAAAAGGTATGCAGGAAAGGAGAAGAAAGAATCAGAAAGCTAAAAGGATGAAGAGGCAAATAAACGGAAGTGAAGTTGAAGCAAGGGAGGGGAAAAAAGGTCTAAAATACATCTTTGGCTCAGATTTCCCTAGCCAGCTTTAAACAAAGAGGTATTTTTGGTCTACTGCAATATGTAGGCTTTCTAGAACACATCTGTATGGTGTGGTTGAAATCAAGGACTGCTCATTTCAGTATCACCTGACTTATCATTGGGACCAGCCACTATTTCTTGCTGTACTGTGGTTCTTTGTCCTCTCTCCTCCTAGGCTGTTGCTCCTTCTCGTAGGATATTTAGCACAATAATGAGCAAGAGCAGCCAAAATGTGTATCCAACGCACAGGCTCCCTGAAATTCTTTCCCTCTCACCTAGTGAATCTCCAGCTTTTTGAAGCACTATACAAAAACTTCAGTCAGGAATTATCCTTTCACTTAAGTGCTTCTCATCACTGTGGAGGTAAAGTATATGACTGAATACCTGAAGACCATGAAGATCATTTAACCCAAGCTCAAGCATTTTTTTTGGTGGTTAAGCTAATGTATAACCTGACACACTGTGGGATTTTGGTGTCAGACTGGTGTTAGACCAGACAGGTAACTCCAAAATATAACTGCCAGATTAACACCTTCAGAGCTTTCAGGTACAGCAATTCCATTTTGTCTCTAGCAGAGTCAGAAATGTCTTGACCTTAAATAAAATGATGTACACATGGCTAGGACTAGACCTCAAGCAGTTTGAAAATTAAACATAAGATGCTAACAGTTCTAGAAGTGCAATTTTGTTGAGGAATCTAAATAGATATATCAATAAGAGTAATTTTGGTTGTAGGCATGTCAGTTCTAAGAACATCCCATCTTGAATCATTCTAAGAAATTCACAACAAAAGGGGATATGTCTTATCTGAGAAAGCTACTATATTAGTTTCCCTACAGAGTCACACAGCTATTACAAATTAGTTCGCATTCCAGTTCATAATTTCAAAGACTTTTCTCATAGATAAGGAAATAGCTGAAATAAAAATTGGAATTCTAATATCACTGCATGACTCTGGGGCAAACTTGCCTTTTTTCTACTGCAGTCTAATTCTATGTAAGAGTCAAAGAAAATCACCTTACTAAACGTACGTAAACCAGAATGTACTATAGTTCCATTTTGGCAGAAATTATTTTCTGTCGAGTCTGGATCAGTGGTGTTAAAGAAATTGGGTGCCCTGAGTGTGTACTAGCCTGGATGCTAAAATATTTACTAGAGTTTCTGTGTGTTTAACTTGCCCTGGAGTATAGTTGGTGTGCTTTAGTTCCAGTTTTTTAATGATACTACTACTCCTGCCAGTAATTTTTATACCAGCTGCGCTGGACTAATTATGTGCTTTTCTCAAAAGTCTATTTTTGAAATAATTATGGCCTTTGAGCATGTAATAGACAGCAAGATTTGGGTAGAAAGGAGTAAAAAACTTTCCATTTGAGCAGAAAGGATAAAAAAGGTGGCATATTATTGTAACGTTCTCATTTTGAATGCATAAACCTATACACCATGTCAAGGTGCCTGTCTAATAAAGCTTTGTTCCTTTATGTCCATGTTGCTTCAACTGGTTTTCTAGATTTTTAAAAAAAAAAATTATTTCTCATTAACTGCATTTTGCAAGCTTCTTTAAGTCAAAGGAAATAAATACTAGCACTGCTAACTGTAGTGTAGGATCATTAATGGTGCCTTATGGCCAGAAGTTTCTTTTCTTTTATCTCCCTTCCTGACTTGAAATTGCTGAAGAGCTGAGGCTTGTCCCCATGCATGCTACAAGGTCGCTTCAAACACAGTGCAAGGCTGTCTGCAGTTTGAAGACTATTTGTGAACAGTCTGCTTAGTTGCTGACTTCTGTTATTTTATAGAAATTAAGTCAAATATAGAAAATTGTTATGTTTGTAAAGGTTTTTTTCTGGGGCATGTGTAGGGGTATATTTCAGAGCTTTGAGCTGGTCTAAGCCACATGATTCTTTTAAAGTTAATGAGAAAGTCACAGCTAGAATGGCATGTGATAATCTGAAAATTTTCCCCTTACTGCCTCTTAAGATTTTCCGTGTCATATGTTATGGTAATAAATGGTTCTCAGCTTGAGGTTGATTGAAAGGGGTATAGCTGCATGAAGCAAAGAACTTGTCTTTTCTTCATGATCTCTGGATAATGTTATTAGCATATGCAGGATCAGCTCTGAGAATAAGCAGCCTTTGTGACCAGGGAGCCTGGAATTACATCAATTTGAGTGAACTTCAATGTACTTTCATAATTTTTCATTTGAAGTTATGTCCCTAAAAAGGAACTGAACAAATACATGGTCTCTTTTTTTTCTGCGTTATTGTTGACTACCCTTAACATGGCTCTGCCATAGTAAGTTTCAGGGCCCATGCTTTTTGGATTATTATGAAAAGTCCTTGGTCTTGAAAAAGTCTAAAGAATATATCAAAGTAATGGAAAAGCTGCTAGGAGGCTCTAGTCAGAAAGCTTTATTGTACATGACTGTATATGATGCATATTATTAGTTTTGAAAAGTTATTTTCAATTGTAATATTCATTGTCAGGGTAGGGAGGAACGAGTGTTCATTCACGTATAGAGAAAAAAGGTACAGTTGAAGAGGTTCTTGATTTTTCTTCCTTTTTAAAATGTTTAAGAAAACCCAAGATGAGTAAAATAACCATTCTCCAAACAAAAAGAAATAAAACATTCTCCAAAACAATGTTGCTTTTCATGGTTTCCATTTATTGTTCTAACAAACTAGTTTTAAATAGATAAGAGCACAGAGAAATTAATGAAGAAATCGCTTGATCAATACTTTCTTGTACAACTTAGGAAGTATCTAACAACTTAACGCACATGTAGAGAGGGTAATTGCAGGAGAGAAATTCCAGGCTTGGAACTAAATACACCTATTTAAAAGTTTCTAAATTTAGCTGCAGATATTTTTAAGGCTTCATTCTAGAAAATCTGATGACAGAGATATTACGGATAAGAAGCAGTATCTACCATTCTAGTTCTCTGAGTCCTTTTTAACCTACTATAGTGGTGTTATTAAAGTAAAATACGTAAATAGTACAAGACCTGATTGTGGGGAGTGTTCTCAGCATCCTATTTAACCCCCTATTAGTGGGGGTTTGTTTTCCTGAAATCTACAGCTTCCTAAACCTGCAGCTGGCCTGGAATGATGCAGCTGGGTGATGTGGTTTAGTAGATTAGATGTTACAGTGACAGGACTGGGTTGACAGCTGGACTTGATAATGTTAAAGGTCTCTTCCAGCCTTGAAGACTGTATGATTTTATGATTCTATAATTAATTTGTGTTTCTATACAGCTTTTAATTCAAAACTTTGAAATATTCCTTTAAAAAGTTCATTATGGCAAATGAAGAAGCAGGTAGAGGAGTTTTTAATATCAATGTATGAACTGACTGCTGCAATAAAAGCCACTTCGAAATCATATTCACTTATGTATTATCTAATTATATGAACCAGAAATTTGCTATGAACAGCTACAACTAATAATATTTGCTTTTAAGAAAAATGCTACATCTAAAATGCTAAAACACGGAGGAACTATCTTATTAACAGAATTTTCATTTTTCTAATACAGTCTTGACCACCATGAAGAGAAAAAGAAATAAAAATCAATAAAAATTGATAACATTTGAGGACCTTTCATTAATAAGTTAATGATGTCATATCTGTGACTTGATCACCTGAGTTCTAACAGTCTTAACTGTTTGTTAGGTGAGACCGTATTACTCACAGCACTCTCACAGTAATAAGTCAGGCATGAGCTCCTGTCTCTGCAGGTAACTTGTAGTGCATCCCACACCAGGTCACGGGTTATGAAGACACTGGTTTGTCCTATGCCATGAATAGTTTGGGCTTTACCTTGGGTTTTCTTTCCCTTTGTAACTCACCTAAAGGAAAGAGATAAACATTTTTATGGTCTTTGTATGATTCAGCGACTGCACAAGGCATTGTTTTGTTATTTAAGAAAAATACTTAGTTTTTATTCAGAAAATGTTAAAATTTTAAAATAGGATATAGTCACAAATCCAGACGGACAGCTACAAATGCAAACACCAACTTTGGTATGAAAGCCATCTTGCCAAGTGAGGCCAGGTCTATTGTTGGATTAATAAGTGCACTCAAATGAATACATAAATTATGTTGAGGAGGATCTGATCACACTTTTATCTACAATTTTAGTAATCTGGAAACACCTTTGTACTGAAGATTAGCTATAAGACTGGGGATATGTTTCCTAACTCTTCACTCATGCTAGCCTAGAATTACTCATTTGTGTTGCTTCCAGTTTGCATGGAAAAGACATAAATTGACCTTTCAACTCCTTCAGATAATGATGAATTCAACACCTTTCAAAACAAATTCATTGTTTTCACATCTACTTATCTGCAGAAATGCCTTTTAGTAATTAATTCTTTTGCCTGAAATCATCTGAGAATTGGCTATTGTCAAGTGCTGCATGGATTCCAGTGAAAATTGAAAAAGCTGGTTTCCAAAGTTTTACTAGACCATATTAAATTTATTACAACACACATTCAGTTTTTGATGAAACATCACAGCTCAGTAGCTGCATATGATGGCAATTTGGTAGGGTCCCATTTACCTTTCTCCTAAAGTTTATTATGCTCAGGAAAACATTTAAGAAGTTGTAAGCTTGACAATATACTTTATAAATCACTATTATTGACTTCAGACCAACCCTAATTTAATTTGATGTTATTTTAATAACTATGCATTACTAAACGTTTTTTAGAAAATTAACATTTCATGAGGTTTTTTAGCTAATAGAATTTAGTGAATTGTCTTGAATATCAAATTAGAATACCAGATTACCGGAGGTTAGAAGATCTGTACAAGATAGAAATTTGGACTTTAAAATCTAGTTTCAAAAAAAGTGGTGCTTACCTAATAAGTTCAGTCTTGTTAATACTGAAAGTACTAATCAAAAGTGTCTTATAAAAATCTATTTATGTACAGAAAAACTGTAGTAGCTGGAGTATTGTTGTCTATCAAATTTTCTACCCCACTTCAAAAGTACTGTCCTCCTGTGTATTTCAGAAGCTTATGGAACCATAATTGTCTGCCTGAAAATGGTGTATTTTTCTGTCATTCTCATTCTCTCTCTTTTTTCAACAAGAGTTATATTCCAACAAGTAATGCTTAAGTACATTCATTTAGAAACACAAATTCATGGTAATTAGCATGCCAGCTTTTGGATTTGTACTAGTAATACCCTAACCCTCAAACTTCAAATTTTTTTTCTTCCAATAGTCAAGATTTTTTTGTTTACAATGGTGTGATCTTGGATGTGTAATTGCATTTAGTAGTATGTTATATACAGTAGGGTATAATAACCCATGCAATAAGAGTCAAGAAGGACAAGAAGGTGAACATTTGGATAAGAAGATGCAAATCCCTTTATTTATTTATTTATCTATTTATTTATTTATTTATATCATCTATTTGTTTGACTTGAGATGAGCAGATTGAATTTTACTTTAAAACATCAACTTATTTCAGGATAGAAATCAAATTGTGTCTACTCTTCCCATCTTCATATTGACTTCAGTTTAATGTAAATTTGTTAAAAGATGTAGTCTGGTTCCCTCTGAAGAGATTTAATAAATCCATTGCCAAATCTTTCTTCTATGTTGTCTTCCTTTGTGTTCTTTATTTAATGTGATAACCTTAAGAAAACCTGAATGAGGCGAGAGAATATTTTCTTTCTACCTGTGTTAGTTTTCCCATCTCCTGTCTCTCTTCTCATCTGTGAAACCATCAGAAAACTGATATTTTAAGCCAATTATGTTTAATATATTGAACAGCCTCTCTTACTTTGCAAAGTCCATGAAACTCACTTTCTTCAGTTTTGAGTCCCATGTCCTCTTGCATTTTCAGTCACTCTCTGTTTTATTGGATTGAGAAAAGACTTATGCCAAACTACTTGCTGGTGAAATGTGATTTTCACAAGAATATTCCCTTTGGTCTTCAGGGCTTTTGTGGATACAGAAGAGCTACTATCACAACTTTAATAAACTTGTCTTTGAAACTATTGAGTTATGTCATGTGAATTTTCCCTTGGGTATTCAGGGTTTTAGTAGAAATAGAAGAGATACTATCACATCTTTAATAAACCTGTTTTTGAAACTACTGAATTATCTCCTTTACCAGAGTGTAATGGTGCTGATATGTGGAAATAAATACCCAGGTTGATTGGGCATCCCAGAGAATGGATTTCATGCATAATCTAGTCAGCATTTACTCTCTTGGGTTTAGTGTGTGACAGTTTTTCTGGCTCTCTGTTTGCTAGAACAATTTGTGTTCACTTGCTTTGCTTGAAGAACTGGTGACAGTACTCCACAAAGACCAGATAATCTTTACTTTTCACACTTTGCTGGATCTGATTTAGATTTGCTCTATGTCCAATAAAACGTATTGAGGCAGAGAATTTCTTATTTGTCCTTATATTTTAGTAATTCCACAGTTTCTTGCATACAGAGTAATTCATAATTCTTTTTACAATTCAGTAAAAATCTCTCTAATATCCACACATCACTGTCATCTTACTTTTCAAACACTTGTCTTTGCTTATCAGATTTCTCTTCTAAGGTTACATGAATTGAAAAGGAGTATGTGTGATTATTCTTTTTCTAAACTCTTTAATTCTATTTATTTGATATGGTCAACATACCCAATCACTGCTTCCTTACTGGGAGCCACATTCCCAACACATATGTTTAATACTAGTTCATTTAATTTTAATATTGGTTTTTTATGCTCAGCACTGTATTTTATTATATCATGAGACACTAATTCTTTACTTATATACATCGTTGTAAATCAAGTGGTTTTAAACTACTTTTTTAAAACACTTTTTACTGTTTTCTTGCATTACCAGATATCCTGGGAAGATTTTTGTTTAGAAAAAGTATCAGGGTTTCAGTATATTCAGAATTATTAAGTCAACCATATATTTGAGCAAAATAAATTTAGCCACTCATTAACCATTTTATTCTCTCCTCAGATTGCTTACTGCAATGAAATTTTTTGATTTTCATAACACTTGTGTCTGTTTATCATTTCCATGAATCCTTCTTTCTTGACTCTCTTTCTTGCTGCATAGCCTTACAGACTTCTCCCTCATACTGTGTAAGTACTGACATAATCGCCACACAAATTGGTAAGCATTACTATATTTTTGAAATGAAAATTATTCAGGTCAGCATGCTTTTTATTTTTTCCAAGATGAAAATTGCATTCATGGCTAACAGATTTTAAAATAGCGTTTGAAAGAGCAAATGGATGAGGTAGGAATGCACACAGAGCATACCCTTGTGATTACTAAAATATAAGAAAAAATTAGTTGTGTGTTCTTGGATCATATGTGTTTTAAACAAAATGCTATTAATGACTGGAAACCATTATTTTCAGACCAGTATCTAGTTCTGTAGAGATGGAGTTTTTACTGTGCAGTTAATCCTGTGCACTACTGTGCAGATTCACTGTTGAATTATAAAATTAAATGGACAGTAAAAGTTCCAAAGGAATTTTGGTCTCCCTCAAGGATGAGTATACAAAGCTTCTTGATCTACACAGTCAAACAAAGGAATGTGAATTTTACAAGAATCTTAGTCCTATGGTTTTTACATCTCTCTTTTCTTCAAGGCAAATATTAATGCAATTCTAAAGACCTGAGAAATAAATTTAAAAAAAAAATAGGAAAAAACATAGTATTCCATGCTCGAAGAAATATGGGAATACCTTCAATACAATCCCATATAAACACTTTCTACCCATTTGATGGTACATATTTTATAGCTTATAAATCAGAGAAAATTGTATATGTAGCTGATGCAGTTTCAACTATCCATGAAGCTCCCAATTTAAAGTCCCAAACACAACAAAATTCAAAAGACACACACTACTTACATCATTAAGGGTCAATTTATACCATAGTCCAAGGTTCAAGTGCAAGTTATAACAATGCTTCAATTGAAATTGCTAGCAGCCCTATTTATACGAGTAGGACCACATAGCAGCACATGCAGCAGTATCAGTGTGGCAGCTCAGGCTTCAGTGAAAAGAAATATTTCCATAATTTCACAGGTGACTTTGGAAGTCTGTGAAGGCCCAGTTTTCAAACTAGCTAGTTTATTGCCAGTTCAACTGTTTCTAAATTAATTACAATCAGACATGGAGTAAATGAACATGAATCAGTACTACACAGTTGACAAGAGAAGTGTCCTGTGTTATTTGAAAGTATGATTAGCAGATGTATATAGTTAGAGAGAATTATAAAACTTTTACTGTAGTCTTTGAAATGATTGATAGTCCTAGAGAAAAGTGAATATGAGAAAATCTAGAAAAAAGTGAATAGGAGAAAAGACTTTGATTCTATACTCCAGAGCAGATGAATGGAAAAGATAACAAGAAAATTAATATGAAAGGAAGGACAAAAAAATGTAAAACAAAATGAGCAAAGCTGATCAAAGGTGATGAAGAAAGAACAAACAGAATTTAAGAAATCTACAGCACCCTGGAAAATGAGAACGTCCCAGTCAGCAGAGTTGTCATATTTACTTTATTGAAGAAACATCCAGGAAACCGGGTCAGGGAAGGTTGCAGGCTGCTTCAGAAGCCTGTGGAACTCAAACAGAGATTTCCTTTGTTCTGCATTTTGGACCTGGATCTAACATGCAGGTTTAAGAATCCATTTCATCTAATTAAAATTTGCATCAACATAAATTGAAGAGAGAAGAGTGTGTATCCTCCCTTTCCATTGATGTCCAGTTGCTTCTGACGCTCCCCAAGCCTCTTCAATGTCTTTTATGAATTTTCTGTTGGAGTGCTGATGGATTAGTTTTAAGATTGTTCAACATGCCCTTTGCTGTGAGATCTACAGACAGATGTAGGAAGGAAGCAAGACCTCTCGCTGTTTTGGAAGTCAATACTTATTTATACTGCCCTAAACCAACTGTCAAACTATAGGGAATACTCATGTTGAATAAGGAAGTTGAATTTATTATAAAATTATAATTTTTAATATTGTAATCAAATAAATTAAAACATCTAGCATGCATACATAGCAATTGTTAGAAAAATATAGCTGTATAGAAAAATTAATGTATCTGTACCAGAAAAAAAAAAAAAAGAACATTTCTGTCTCCAGCACCTCCTTCAGCTGAAGTGCATCCACAGAGAAAAAATAGAGAGAGCTTTCAGTCAACTTTCAAACATGTAGTCCTAGATAAAATACATCTCATTAATTCAATCCAAATGTCAATAGAAGTACAGATTTTGTACTGAATCCTGTATATATTAGAACAAAACAAAAAATGTTGTACTTTAAAAAAAGGATTGTTCTTAGAGTCTAACAATGACAGAGAGAAAATGCAACTTCTATAAGGAAAGAAGATGACAGGAAGATGTACAATTTTCTCAGCTACATCCATGCCCATTCAAGGACTTTCTAGCAGGCTACTTACTCCTTGATACATCCAGTGTCCATCTCTTTTCCTGGCAGTGGCCACACTGTCATCTTTTTCTCCCACCCTTCTATGTCCTTGCCTGGACTCCCTGCTGTGCTCTCTGCATGTCCCCCATTCACATCCCGTCCCTCCCAACACACATCTTGCCCCAGGAGCAAGGAAGGCTCTGTCTGCCTAACCGCTCCTGGTACCTAAAGAAAAGAAGCAAGAAAATTTTCAGGCAGGGTAAGTAGTTAGGGTAAGGTTGCTCTGATTGTACCAGATAGCTGATTCCATCCCAGGCACTTGAATTCCTAGAGTCCTGTGGCCAGGGTAAAGGCAGTAGGGAAAATGGCTGGAAGTGTCACAGTACTTTCTTAGGGTTCTGACTGATTATTAGTGATATCAATCCTTAAAAGCAATCCATATGCCATGCATCTAGCAGAAAAAATATAATAACTGTATTTTCAAAGGCAGTTTTCATTTTGTCAGACTTTTGAAACAACTAATGAGGAAAAACACAAACAGCATAGCTAAATGTTGTTCCACCAAACCAGAAACAAACAAAATTCTGCCTTAGCATATGTGCTTTGGGTGAAATGATAAATAAGAGAGAAAATTGCTAGGGAGTTTACTGTTCTATTATTAAACTAATACTTTTAATTACAATTCTGTAGAACTTGTTTCTTTTCTGTTTTATTAATTGTCTGACAAAGGAAACTTTCTACCACAAAACAACACACAAGAATCTACATTATTAGGGACTTTTTAAAGTAGTGCTGGGAATACAACACTGGCTTCATACAAAAGGTAATTGATACAGAAAGATCTTTTCCTGCATTTTCCTTAAAGTTTTAGACTCTCTCTTAAATGTATTTATTACTTAATGATTGGCATAAAGGCACTTATTTGCATAGCAGGGATAATGCCTGTTCATAGGGAACCAGAGTGATATATTCTGCAATTGCAACTAATCTATTTTGTCTAAGTGTTTGTTCTCAGAGGCCAATGTCTGTCTGGAAAGTTCTTGTGTGTTAGAATGAACGTTATTTCTTTCAGTGGTTTCTATTTATCACTGTGCTGTGAGACACTACTGGCAATTTAGAAAAGAATAATGCTCTCCAGGTTAGAGACCAACAGCAGAAGCTGCTCCCATAAAGACAAATGCACTAAAGATTTATCTGTTTACCTATGTAATTTTTCCCTCTTTAAGATACCGAGGGATTTTTGTGCATCATTTAGTACTGATTTGTAAGAGGTTGTTGTCTAAAGTAAAGAAACATAGCACCTTAGCCTTTTTTCACTAAAAATTCCTCATGTTTTAGACAATTTGAAGAGAACAGAAATTATTTTGTAGTGAAATATATTTTCAAAGCTCTTAATGAACCTACTAAAACATATAATTACCTTACTGCTCCTGAGTACATTAATGGTTTGATTCTCAGTAGAACTGGGGAGCCAGAGAGGGGGAAGCAGCTGTCATGTTTCCAGGAGCTATTCCCAAGTACTAAAGATAGGCTGTGAATTTAAAACTTCCATTTACAGAAGGCAATGATAAAATTCTAAGAATTAGTGCTGTGTTGAATTAATAAGTTAATTATAGACTTAATTTGTTTTTGTATACTGAGCTGGCATATGGAATCCTCATTAAATCTAATGACAGGTTGTTTTCAGCATATTTGCTAATAAAAGCCACAATAGTGAATGATTTGAAGAAACATTGAAATAAATTTTAAAATTTAAAAACATCAGCAAATGTAGATTTTAATTTGCAGGTACTGGCGGAAAGTTTGAATGCAAAGAAACTGTTACAAATTGACCTTAGGTGTAATATTACATAGGTAATTTTTTAGAGAGAGACTTGTAGGTGTGTGGGGGACCATATATACATTTATAAGCAAAATGCAAATAGTTGTTACAAGAATAATAAAGGTATCATAGATATCTGCTTTAACTGGTGGCTTGAGTATATTTATGGGAGACATGTTTCTCGTGTTGATTTTGAGCTGCCGGGTATGATATATGACCAAAACACCTGGTCAGTGCCAACTGAGATGCTTCTGGAAAGTGAAATTAAGAACTTATGAAATAAACCTGAACACTTGACTTCTGGATCAGTCCTGAAGCAGCATGATGAAGTCTTCCTGGAAGAGATCTAGGTTGTTTAGAAGTTGCTGCTTTTCAGTGTTTTTCTAGTGACTGAGTAAAGAACATAAATAGCTTTGTCCCTCTTTCCAAAAGTCTGCTTCCAGAAGGAGGTTCAACTAGTTTCTCATATCCAAAACCTTGCTAAAACAAAAAGGAAAAAGCTATATAAAGTACTGTTTTGTTTGGAAGGGTGAGTGAAAATGAATAGTTAACTGGAGATGGAGGAAATGAGGAACTTTGTCCAGACCCCGCTGTCACTCAGAGTCAGTGTGAAACAGCCAACTTATAACAATTACAGAAAATTCACTTCTTTTTCAGCCCTTGCATAACCACCAAATTTAGACTGCTTCTAACATGAGTCTGGAAATTAAACTTCATGTATTGTCTCACTGCAGATAAGTAAGGGAAAAATTAGAGTTTATGTCTTCAAAATCCAGGTATTAATTTTTCTTGCACATTTTGCATGGGTGCAATCTGATGAAAATTGTCACAGTTAGATATCTGTTAATTATTTCTGAATTTGGTCCTTAACTCATATAACTATGATGGTCAGTGGTTGCTTGGTTATTTGCCCGTACTAGCTGATACAAGAAGTGCTTTTCTTGATTCAAAATCAAAGACCTTAAGCCTGTTCAAATCTTCTAAAATCTATGTGAATAACTGTATCAAGCATCAAACAAAAGTTTTGTTAGAATTGATGTTCTTTTTCGTAGTGTTCCCTAATGTAGAGCACTTAATAATTTTTTTTCCAGTGCAATGACTTAATTGATTTTATATCACTGTATTCTGTTGAATGATTTATGTTTAATTTCTTGCTGTCCAATTAACAGTATAATAGATTGTAGTTCATCAGGGATACTACATCCTAAGCAGTGTTATCTCTTCTGAAGGTTAAAGTCAGTCTTCATCAAGCCATCACTTTAAACTGATTCAATCCTCAACATTTGACATCCCAGTTGTAAATCTTTGAATTCCCTTTACAATTTTTTTTTATTTTAGTCCAAGTGGTCCAAATACTCTATCAATCTTTATTTTGATTATAGGATTAAAGAAAGCAAAAAACCAGTAGATGGCAGATGTAGGCACATCTATTGATGAAATTAAAAACTATGTAAAATCAATATTAATATGGTTTTGGAAAGTAAAGTGAGGAAAGCATAATGTGATACAAAGAGGACATCAAATTCTACGACTTGCCCCCAAAAAAATGGGTGTGATGATAATGGACCAGGAGGCTAAACTGGTACTGAAGAGGCTAAGAGATCTTTAGGAGCTATAAGAAAAGAAGGGATATTTTGTTTTTAATTAAAAGAATTTCACATGACTTGGTGAGATAAGATTCTAGACATTGTCTTTAGAATTCCATTGGTCTTCATACTGAAATTATATTTCAAACTTGAACATTTGTGGGAAAGAAGATAAGGATAGTCACAGTATCTTCCAGGGAAGTGATTTGAAACTGTAGTTAAGGGAAAAATCTTGAAAATAATAATATTTCAGACAAGAGAGATGAAATAAATGAAGAGTAATAGAAAGACCAAGGAGAGGTCTTAAGAACCTTTTTTGTGACAGTGTAATGCAACTATCATTTGCTTTAAATAATAAATAGTTCCACAAACACTGGAACTAATAGAGTTGTGTTTTCAAATGATTTGTGTTTCATCGAATGGCTTTTTAAATTAAGTAAACTAAGCCTGAAGCATGTTTCCTGTCCTTATTAAACACTAGAGAACTCATATATGGAGGGAAAGAAGGAAGGAAAATGAAAGCTAGATAGTGTCTAATAAAGTTCAAACTTTGATTGAAGCTTTTCCAAGAATTAAAACATTTATAACCTCTCCCTCCTATATACACTCCTCAATTCAAGAAATGTGTGTATTCAGTAACAGTGCAGTTCATACTCAGGTCTTTCCCTCAGCGTAGGTACCACTGTAGCCTTTTTCTTGCCCCTGGCTAACAATTTTCACAGAACTTGTAAGAGTGTAACATCTGAAAACTCTGTCTCTCTGTCAGATTTGATAGAAGTGGGCTAGCCAGTTCAAAAGTGCTAGAGTAGCAGGAACAGCCATGTTCTCAAACAGCAGACTCATGAACAGCCTGACTAGCATGAACTTTTTATTCAGGAAAGACAGGGAGAAAAGATAAAGAAAACAGAAATCTCCCTTTGGGAAAGTTTCACTAGTTTGTTCATTATTTTTCTTTGATTTTTTTTATGAAGACTGAAATAAAAGTCTTAGTTTTGTGTTGCTTGGTCCTGATTTATAATGCTTCCTTCTGGTGCGCTGAGCACAGAGATTTCATTTTGAATCTGTTTAGCAAAGTATTAAGTTGCATCCCTGGCCAGCCAGTTGTCTGGTTCATACTGCACTTCCATTCTTTCCTACTGCGTTGCTTTGCTACGAGTGAAAATAATTCTCTCTACTGGACCCATCATGTGTCAATACATTATTTGTGACAAAAATATCTGCACATTTCGGTAGTCAGAATTTTCAGAGTGCACTTTGGAAGTAGTATTCTGTCTAGAAAGCCTGCTCCTTGGGGGGAAAAGGGAGCTTCCCATGTTGAAGAAGTAGCACTCATCACCTAACATACCCCAAGAAGTAAATAAAGTTTACCGTTTGAGATCAGTTCAATTTATTAAAAACATAACATTGCATTCCTTGGCAATGAAAAGAGTTTTCCTTGCAAGTATTATGCACATCCAGGCAGTGAACAAAGGTAGATGTAAGCCCTCAGCTGGAGTGGGTGCGGTAGGACAGGGCACTGTGGTGGCGTTCTGCCAGCCAGATGATGACTGTGGAAGTGACCCCAGCAAATCTTCCCACCCACAAAGGGAATGGCTGTGCACAGGGGCTCTAAGGGCATTTCAGTCATTATGGACATAGATGTATTTCTGCCTGACCTTGACACTTCGCTTTGTTCTCTTTCCATTTACAAACTTCTACCCTCTTGTCTTCCTTCTGAAACCATTTTCTTTTCTGCCCTCCCACTCCCTCTCTTTCCTCTTTCATAGGAGATTCTCCCTCTGTTGCCATAACAACAGACAGCAACCTGGCCCTGGCTGGGCACTCCTGCCCTTTTCCTTAAAAATTCAACCTCATGTAAAAGCATTTGTGTTTCATTCTTTCTCTCTGAGGAATCCTTTTCCCTCTGGCTTTAATAGGAGAAAGACTCACTCTGCTCTGCGTGTGGCCACTGTCCTTTCTTACACCGTCTCAAACTACTGTTTTCACACCTCAAAGAAACACAGATTTGATGTTTAATTATCCCCTACTGAGCTTCCTATATAATGTACTCAGAAGGGCATGCCACTTTGCAAGCTTCACTGTGCAAGTGCGTTTATCTTTGCCATCCCAGTGCTCTTCTGTGCAATCACTGCTCTGCAGCTGCACCACCTGGACCAAATGCAGATTGATAGAGAAGAACAGCTCTGCCCAGACAAAAGGACAAGGAAATGTGGAGAGCTGTGCCACAAAGTTATCACATCAGATAGCAGCAACAAAAACATCCTCTCCCTTCAGCTAATCTATAAGACTAAAAGAGAGCAGTTTGATAATATTTTTTTTGGCCATTGACAGTGAACAAATCATATAATTCTTCAAAACTTCTGTACAGTCTCAGTTTGAGTCTTGCTTTAAGCGGAATAAATTTCTCACCTGAACACCAAGATAGACACAAGCCTATACACCTGTATAAGAGTATTTAATTTCAGTTTATTCTGATCTTGTAGCCTAATGTAAATGTGATTCTGGCACAAATGATTTAGATGTTAACAGGACTTTCAGCTCCATTCCTCTTTTTGACACCAAATCATATGAAAATGTAGATGGGAAAGTTATCTTTGAATTCACTGACTCAGTCCTCTTACAGTTCACCTGGCATTGAGTTGAGAGGACAATTTTCTGGAAGTCCTCAGAATTTTAGAAGCCTCCAAGCCTTGGAGCACTTATCAGAGCATAGTGAGCATGAGCTAGCTGGAACAGCAGGCAGATAATGTCAGCAGCACAGAATCTGCTTTTCCTCACAATTTTTAGAAGCTCTCTAATGTTTCAGTGCTCAGATATTACCAGCATGGAGTTCAGTTCTTTACAGTGTCTACCTGCTGCCCCAGATATAACATCTCTAGACCACAGAGAGGTGTGGATAGAGAAGGATCAGTGGGAACATTATTTCCTTCGGCTGGAAATTTATGCCAATTTTATATTGACACTGTGACCTCCATGACTCTTTGGGGAAGATTTTCATCTAACTCAGCATTTTCTGCTAAACCTACATCTTGCAGAAAATGGCCTCTGTAGGTAAATTTCATCTGATGAGTAGCTGCATGCATGCCAGTCCTGCTACAGCTCTCCATTTTGTGAGACCGTGCTCCAAAAGCTGTAAGAGATGTGTTCTATGCTTTCTGTATAAATCCATTATAACTGAATATCACAGAAGCACATCTCATCAGAACTGTTTTTCTTGTAGAAGGTTAAGCTGCAGGTAGGCTCCACCTCCCTGCTATACTTTTCAGATGAAGAAGACTATGCATAATGATTGTTACTGAATGATGTGAGCTGACACAGAGGAATACTGTAAAAAGTAGAAATTCATCCCACTACAATGCTATGTTAATCATGAATCCCAATGAACTGTTGAAGAACCATAGCCATAGGAGGCTTTAAAATTCTGGTACAAGAAGAAGAGAAAGGGATGTTGCTCACAGTGTGTGTCTAGGAACTGAGGAACAGCAGTGTGAGTCTCCTGTTACCCTAAATGGAAATAAAGGTTCATTCCCAAAGCAGACCTTCAGATCATCTATTTAAGCAGAAATCATGTGAGGGAAGGAAACATGCATGAGAGATATAAATATCTAGCTCACAGAAAAATTACTCAGATTGTTATAATCCCACATTCTCCTGGTAGGATATCCAGTTTGTTTTCAGGAATTGTAGGGACTTAGAAGAAAGAAGAAAATAGTTGTAGAGTCTTTTATGCAACTAAATAGAGACAACTTTTTTTATTTCTGCCCATCCTTTCTGCTGAACATTTCACATCCATAGCCCTCTTACTCATCTAGTTAGCTATGGTTTTTGTAATGTTAGAAACATTAATTTATAAAGCTCTGGCATTGAATTGGTGGACTAGCATCAGAGAGTGACAGAATAAAGTTAAATTTTAGTGGCATGGTAGACTAACAGGGCATGCTACAGGATCTTTAGACCGTTAGTTTGGAAACTTCAAAGTGACTTCTGTGCCACTCAGGTTGTACAAAAAGGAAAGAATCCTGAGTCAAAACATTTCTGTCCCCCAAAATGGGTCTGACAGCCCTGCTTCATCCAGTGTCTAAGTCCTAAGCACAGTTAACATGAATTTCTGTTGCTGATAATAGTGTTTAACAGGGCTTCTTTCAGAGCTTCTCCAAATATATTATTTCTGGTTCTCACTGAATCATCTATGACTACTATTCTATCTCAAGGTCTCCAAATTCAGTTTTAGAAAAATGAAATGTGATTGTTGCACAGCTTTTACTTCACAACAGGAAAGAGAAAGTTCATTTGAAGTTTCAGTACATTAATAAGGGAAAATTGGTAGCAAGGAGGAGAAAACAAGGCACAAAGACTTAGTCTAAGGAAACAGACATGGATAAAGTGTAAATAAAACTGGGTATTGAGTTCACAAATGAAACTCTGGGAAGAAATTGTGTGGGTTGAACCAAAGCACTTTTTTTTTCCCCTACAGCTGATAATAATAGCACCAGCAATAATAATGGTTCCAGTGAAAAAGTTATAACTTTTTTACCAAACGACTATATTCCATGTTTTTGAGAAATAAACATTATCACATTGTTCTAATATTAAGGACAGCAAGAAAGTAGAAGCAAGGAAAAGGGTTATTTATTTGTCTGCACTTGATTTGAATTTTCAGTCATGGGTGACATAAATTTTCCACTTGCTGTTAATATATACCATGTCTCATACCACACTCATCAACAGTTCACTGAGTTGACTGGCCTCCAACGTACCTGTCAACCATCACAATTAACTACAGTCACTGTCACAAACAATTTAGTAGATACACATCTGTGCTCAGTCAGTCAGTCCCAGCTGTGTTGTGCATATGTCTCATTTGATGAACCTAGCTCAATAACAGGATTCTTGAAAAAGTGTTAAATACAGTGACCTGAACCAAAGACAACAATATTTAATCTGTTTACAAGTAGATCAAATTTACATACCTTCTGCTCTCACAGGCTTCAGAAATGCATTGCAGTGCCACTGGGCAATTCTCTTTCTTTGAAAGCTGTCCCTTGTCCAGAAAAAAAAGTTGCAACTGCAAAGAATCTCCTAGAAGGCAGTGAAATAAGTAATATAATTCCTAATTATTACCATTGGTATGGTAGCTTCAATGCACAGTTGCACCTGAAGAACGCTGATGTATTCACACATGCACACACTTGGCTGTCTGCATTTTGCTGCATTTTTTCTTTGTGCTGAGCTAAAAACCTTAAGAGCTTGATTTTAGTAGCAATTAATATTTTAAATAGTGTGTTCACCCATACATTTGAACTAACCAATCTGCCACATAACTAGAAATCTACGTTCATTCAGTAGCTGGCATAAAGTAGTTTCTAAACTACTGCCAATATCCCAATACCTGATATAAGGAAATGTTTTTATTTAAAAAAAAAAAAAAA